>JAJOZX010000492.1:485000-607500 GCA_023014485.1 Bathynomus jamesi
GAATTTCTGTTCTTGATTTGTTGTTTGGTAACACGTTAAAAAGAAGAGCTGTTTGTGTGTGTGTGTGTGTGTGTCACGCTCCTCAACTAAATAACACTGAGACTAATAACTGTTTGGTAGAATCTGAGCAAACCTAATGATCACTACATGTAACTAAAGAGGGTTGACAAAAAGTAAATAGACACTTTCATTTTTTCCGTAATTTTTTTTAGATTTCATAATAAAAGTCAAATAATAACAGATTTATTGAATAGTTATTATTGACCTTGAGGACAATAATCGTGATGTCTATTTACTTTTGTTAACCCTTTGTGTGTGTGTGTGTGTGTGTGTGTGTGTGTGTGTGTATTATAAACTTTATTCACTTACTCGTTTCAGCAAAACTAATTACATTTTAAGAGGCAAACATATGGAAGCCGAACATCTGGGCAGCATGGAATCTATGAGTACCATATACTATAGTATTCGAAACGCTTTATTGTACAGTATATGGCTCTATTTTTCATATAAAACTTACTACGCTTTGCTGTATTAGACAACTATACTATAAACAATCAAAGGGGCAACGTTTTCCACGACTCCCCCTTCAAACTAAGAATTTAAATTGCCACATAGGGCAAGCTCAGACAGAGAAATAAGGGGTTTATATTATGTTCTACAAATATTGCATCGCTTCCAATGTTTGCAAACAAAGAAAACTGGACTAAAACTCGTTGCAGATATTGCAAGGAATGTTACTACGTTCTGATTAATTTTAGAGCCTTGTTCTTTTGAAGTTAGGTCTTTGTTATTTTTAAAGTTCTCTTCTTCTTCTTCTTCTGAGAGAAAGAGAACCAAAAAAGGTTTTGATTTGGGGAAAAATATCATTCGCATTTGCGTTAAAGGCGCCACTCGAGAATGGTTACTATTTCCTAACCTAATTTAATGTAACTTAGTCTTACTTAACCTAACCTAACCAAACCTAACTTAACCGAGCGCAACCTAACCTAACCTGGACCAAAGTGGGAAAGCCGTGGCTAAGAATGAGGATAGTATTAAAAGGGAATAGACCGATTTGAGAACTTGTCTCCTTCGGGATTCTCATTCTTGGATCTTTCACTCTTGGGCACGGAATAAAATGGGAGTGACATTGAGTAGGATGATACCCTGTAGAAATAACGAAAACCAGAGGACATTTACGCTATGTAGATATAGTGGGCAGTTTTTAGGGTGATAATAGCAAACCATCTTATGTTTAATTAACACAAGAGGGACGCCCGAGTCAGAGAAACACGTTAAAAAATGTTTCATGACATATTCCAACGCTTATACATGTAAAACCTGCAAGAGTGCGTATGTCAGCTTTTCATCTGAAACAAAGCTTCATATTTTTAGATTACACACACACACACACACACACACACACACACACACACACACACACAATTTTATCGAATAATCGCTAGATCAAAAGTTATGAACACAGAATTTACGGCTTGACAAAGAGAAAAACAACCCGGAACAAAACCTAATATTGAACTTGGTTCTAATGTTCAAGTTGAACAGTCCTGATCAGCTGAATAAAACAGTGAACATGAAAGAAGAATTGTACTGAAGCTGAAAATAACTTACATTAAAAACAACAACAAAATTTAAGAGTATTATAATTTTTAGAGAAATGAACATTATCTTCATCATTCATTTCATTTGTTTTGTTTTCTGATATACTGTATCTAAAGAATGACCTTGAAACAGATAAAGGGTTACTCTCACTGAGTGGGGATATAAAAACATAAAATTTTTAAGCGTTTATTTCTTCGAATTTATAACAGAGTAAAAAATTTATAATTTTAAAAGCCTCGAATCGCAAATAGGACTCAGGTTCTAACCTTATGTTAAGTTATACCATATATATATATATTATATATATATATATATATATAATAGAGAGAGAGAGAGAGAGAGAGAGAGAGAGAGAGAGAGAGAGAGGCCCAAATGTAGGTATACAGTTTCATATGTTGATTTTTTAAATTCATTTTCCTTTCAGGGTAGATAATAATGAACAACTGCGTGATTAACACATGTTTTGTGTAACGTTTCATTAAATCATCAACTGTATACCTACTTTTGGGCCACCCTGTATATGGAATGACTTTCACACTATATATATATATATATATATATATGTTTTTGAATGTTGTTAAAATGTCACTTAGAAAAAATGTTTGCACAATTTTCACTTTTTGAGAATGTTCTGGGTGTTTTTTTTGTCACGACCTGGTGGTATTCACCAATTTATAGCGCCTCGTAATAATTATGTTAATGAGGGTAATGTTGTTAATGTTAATGATTATGAATGCTTGAGGCTAGGGGTCACCATTGATCTTTTCAGATCAAATAATTAGGAAATTAATAGAGTTTTCTTCCTTCATTAAACGAAATAAATGGGAATGCAAAAAACTTCACTTTTCTACGTGAAGGTCAAAATATGATAATAAAAACGATAATAAATTCGTTTTTCTGTATCCACCCGAAGAGGATGCCAGTGGGCATCGAAACTGTTGTTGTGGAAATAAACTCTGTCTATTAGAGTGGGTTTTTTATTATCAAAATAAATGAGATTTAAGTCAAACAAAGAGTTGCTGCAGTTGTTTGAATGAAAGTTATATTGAAATGTTATAAATGTGCACTTGGTTAATGATTTCAATATTATATAACACGCGAGGTAATAAAAGTCTTTATATAAAATTAGGTAAATGACGCCTGTTACAAACATTGTTACATGATGAGATCTAACGTGTCACTGGAGAACGAGGTGAGATGCGATCGAGGCGTTGTGTCCGGGAGTCCCTCTTCGCGAGGTTGAGGTGTGACGTTCAAGGCAGAGGGAAAGCCTCGAGTGAGTCTCGCGATGTGACGTCATCTTGGTCGTAGTTAGGAGTCCATTTTCACGAGGTTGAGGTGTGACGTTCAAGGCAGAGAGAGAAAGCCTTGAGTGAGTCTCGCGATGTGACGCCTTCTTGGTCGTGAGTGTGTGGAAATCGCGAAAGTATCTGCAGGCGTCTCTATCGCTACAAATCTTTCATTTATACTGGTTTTATTTTTAAATATGGTTAAAAGGCGTAATCTTTATCTATTTACGAGGTTCTGAGCAATATATTAAGCATGAAATCAGTTCCTACGGAAGCTATTAACTTTTTTTAACATTTGTACCGACCGCAATATATAATATTAAACAGTTATTATATTTCATTATGATAATAATTACGTATTTTATTTCCGTTCTCTATCAAAATAAACCAATAAACTAGTTTATTTTTAATATATTTAATAGCTGACAAGCAAAATATATTGTACACATTATGAAATCTCGAAAAAGGAAACAGATAAATGAAAACGAAGATTAATTAAGATAGTTTCCCATTAAAAGAAGAAGAAAACGAAAGGAAGTCAAACTCCTTATATAGAAAATGGAAGAACCAACGTTCGGCAGTGGCCCCTGGTGGTCGGTCCGGCTAACATTAATCTCCTATTCATAGCCTGACAAGGAGACCCATCAATGGACTTTGCCTCTTTATATATAAATAGAGGTAATATCATTAATAAGAGAACGATAAAAATATTTATTTTCTACGCCTGTTATACAAAATGGTCGTCTCATTATAAGACAGATTTTAGATTTTCAACTTCCATATATATATATATTATATATATATACACGATACGAAATGTGAGGTATAACGTGCAGCGCATAGGAGGGTCTTCTCGCGTCACAACGGAACGTCCCGAGTCCGATATCTTATCACTAAACCATCCATAAAATTAAAAATTTCTTTTCAAATGTAGCTTTTGAGCGAAAATCATAATCTTGCTCTTTCGTCAGAAAATTCATTAGAAACCCTTTATAAGCAGATTGTATTATAGAAAATTACATTAATTGTACATTGATTTAATACGAAGACCGAAGTTGTGTATATATATATATACCTTGCAACCTTACAAAGGTTCCGCGTGATGATTTCTCACTTCGCCAGGTACGCCCGGCTCATCGGGGATTGTTCTGAGCCAGGCGTCTAGTCTTCTTTTGAAGATTTCCACTGCAACTCCCTTCGTGTCTCTTAGGTGTTTGGGCAACTGATTAAACAGTTTTGGTCCTCTCACTACAAAACTATTTTCTTTCAGGGTTAAGGATGTTCCCTGTCTCGCCTTCAATTTGGGAATACGACACAGTCTACCGCTTCTACTTTTCACCGTTGTTTGGGAGTTATGGGATTCAGAGTAAGATTAGGGACTAGTTTCTCCATTATTTTCCAAGTGAAATAATGGTGTATCTCTCTCTTCTCCTTTCCAGTGAATATAGGTCTAGTTCTCGTAACCTTTCCCAGTAATTTAGTTCTTTGCACCCATTGATCTTGGCTGTGAAGCTTCTTTGGATCCCCTCCAGCTGTCTAATGTCTTCTTTTTTATATGGGGATGTTAGGACCGAGCAGTATTCCAATTTGGGTATCAGGGTTTTCAGTAGAGGAATCATTACATTCCTATCCCTTCGTTTAAAGGTTCTCAATATCTGACCCGTTATTCTCTTTGCTCTGTTACTGCTATCTATTTTGTGTTTCAAATTTCGCATCATCTGTCATTACAACCCTAAATCTTTGTTCTGGAATTTCTCTGAATTTCCTGTCCATTTGGGGTATAATATTCCATTGACTTTAGGTCTTCTCTTTTCTGTACAGTATAGCTGAAATTTCTCGGTGTTAAACTTCATATTGTTGTCTTCCGTCCACTTGTAGATTTTGTTTATGTCGGTTTGTAGAGATCCTATGTCTTCTGGGTTCTTATTTTCTACTGATCTTTGTGTCATCCGCAAAGGATGTTACTGTGCTGTCTCTGGTAACGTCCTCATCTACGTCAGTTAGCATGATTATGAAGAGTAGTGGAGCTAATACTGTTCCCTGTGGTACCGAGCTGAGGACTCTGATTCTGATGAAGATACTCCTTGTACTGTAACGACTTGCCTCCGCTCACCAAGGAAATTATATATCCTTCCCTACTTTTCCTGTTATTCCTATATATTTCAGTTTATGTATTATGATTCCGTGGTCACACTTGTCGAATGCTTTAGCAAAGTCTGTGTACCATATGTCCCACAAAAAAGTACACCCAACTTTAGATTGTAAACTCCTCCAAAATTGAGATATTTTGGATCTGTTTGTTTCATTTAATATAGCAAATTATTCTTGTTACGTTCAAAATTATTCATGTTTAAACGATTTAGTGTTTAAGCATGCTTTTAACTGAAGGGTACAGCAAAATGGGTTGCGCCGAATGATCATTTCTCCCAGCCAGATAGCTCCTCTTGCTTTAAACCAATGTGATACTTTTACGGCGAAGGATATTGCAAATATTTTTTTAAATAATTCGAACTTTTGTATCTAAGATACGAGTCATACATATAATGAAGAATCTGAATACTAAATTTGTAAAAACTTTGAAACCTTATCAAGCAGTTTACACGAAGCAGCGCGTCTCATGGTCACAACTATCTGCAAACTAAAAGCTTAAAAACAAGTTCAGAATACCTTCGAACTGCATTTCCCGATAGAGCTCCAACTAAACATACAATTTTGAAGAATGTTCGGAAATACAAAGAAGAAGGAACGGTCCTCAATTTGAACAAAGGACGTCAGGCCATCCGAAGACGGCAAGAACAGACGAGAACATTCAGCATTCAGCCCTGACTTGACCCCGTGTGATTACTTTTATGGGTTCATTTGAAAAATAGGTATTTGCATCAAACCTATCATTTAGATGATTTGAGGACTCGCATCACAGCTGAAATCACTTGTTAAAAGACAATCCAGATCTTATCAAAAGAGTGATGGAAAGATGAGAGCTCGACTCCAGATTTGTATCGATAGGAATGGCGGTCATGTTGAAAGAAAACGAAACTAAGCATAAATTTGCAATAAGGAATAAAGAAAAATCTGCTTTGTATCTTATTAAAATTATGTTAAAGTATATTATATGTATTTGTCTTTTCATTACATCGATAGCACACACATTATTTTTCATTAACCAATTTTGCGCAATCCATTTTGTTGTACCCTTCAGTTAAAAGCAGATGCTTAACACTAAATCGTTTAAACGAATAAATTTTGAAACGTTAACAAGAATAATTTTCTATTAAATCAAACAAAAACAGATCCAAAATATCTCAATTTTTGGAGGAGTTAGTACAATCTAAAGGTGGTGTGTACTTTGTGGGACATATGGTTAGTACATCATGTTTTCATTACTTTCAAGTGAATCAAATGTTGTAGTGTTCCATTAGTGTGATGGCATGATCTGCCTGACCTAAGTTATCATATATATATATATATATATATATATACAGGGTGTCTCAAAAGTCACTATCTATTTTAAAAAATTGGGAATTACGAAAAACTGGTTTAAGACATGAAAAATATATTTATTTCAAGTAAGTGCCACAAAGAATAGTGCTATTATTTATCTGTCTCCCATGGCGACCATCAGTGTCTCTACAGAGCTCTAAAGCGATAATTTGTTCCCGGAACACACTTTCCAGCATTTGAGGTGTTATTTTCTAACTGCATCGGTAATACTATTTCGAAGTTCGGCTACATCACTAATTCTTCTACCAGTGTACACCTTAGACTTAATGAAACCCCAGGCGAAAAAATCTAATGGTGTTAAATCGGGTGAACGTGCTGCCCATGGTTGTGTTCCTCCACGACCAATCCAGCGACCGGGGAAGCGTCTGTCAAGATAATCACGTACAATTATTGCATAACGGCACGGTGCTCCATCCTGCTGAAAAACTACTGTGTCAAGAATGCCATCTGTAAGAAGTTGAGGTTCGAGGAATTGTTCAAGCATGTCAAGATAATAAACCAATTAACTTTTTTTAAATACACAAATTTGCACCAGAAGTACATATCTTTATGCCAGCATAGCATTTTTTAAAAAAACATCTAATGTCACCGAAATAGATAGTGACGTTTGAGACACCCTGTATATATACACACAAACTCAGAATGGTCCCCTGAGAAACTTATATGTTAAACACAGACCGTGCATGGAACAAGGAACTCTTCTGGTAAATTACATCCACTATAATTCGAATAAGTAATGATAAATGACAAATACTATAGTTTTTTCTTTTTCATGATTGAAAGCCCAACGTGGGCACCGGGTTACTCGCAAAGAGGCCCAAAATATAGCTTCCCTCACCAGCTATCTGCAAAGCAGATAGGATCCAGCTTTGGGACAGGATCTAGGGTTTACATCTTATACCTAACCTACTACATTCAGAACCTCAATATACGCAAGAAACTCGTTGCATTCACGTCGGATTGAATACATCAAAGAAAAAGGGGTAACTATTGTATTTTTAGCCAAAAAACAAAACTTAAACCTCAACCGGGACATTGAGCGTCCCAAAAGAGTTCCTTGTTCCATGCACGGTCTGCGTTTAACATATATATATTATTATTTTTTTTTTTTTATTGGAGTTGTTTAACCTCCTTCGCAACATCTAAGGTCATATGACGGAGGGGACCTACAGCTTTACGTGGGATCCGAACCACGGGTCGCTACATAATCTGGGCGCGGAGGACGGTCTCCCATCCAACTACTACCCAGACCCAATGTCGCTTAACTTCGCTGATCTCCGGGAAGCGGTGTACGACATTGGCCACGACGTAGCCCACATATATATATATTTTTCCCATCCCGAAATCAGCGAAGTTAAATGGCATTTGGTCTGGGTGGTGGCTGGATGGGAAAAAGAGAGTCTTCTGCATCCAGATGATGTAGCAATGTGTGGTTCGGATCCCACGTAAAGCTGTAAATCCTCTTTGTCATATGACCTTAGATGTTGCGGAGGTTAAAAAAAAAAAATATATATATATATATGTTAAACACAGACGTGTTACGGACGTGTTACGTGCCTTGAAAAGTGGACGCTCAATATCCCGGTTGAGGTTTAAGTTTTGGTTTGTTTTTTTGGCTAAAAATACAATAGTTACCCCCTTTTTCTTTGATTTATTCAATCCGACGTGAATGCAACGAGTCTTTTACTTATATAGAGGTTCTGAATGTAGTTGGACTAGGCTTGCTTTAAACCCTAGATCCATGTCCCAAAGCTGGATCCTGTCTGCTTTGCAGATAGCTGGTGAGGGAAGCTATATTTATGGGATCTCTTTGCGAGAGACCCGTTGCCCACGTCGGGCTAGCATCATGAAAAAGAAAAACTATGGTATTTGTCATTTACCATTACTTATTCGGACTATAGTGGATTTAATTTTCCCAGAAGAGTTCCTTGTTCCATGCACGGTCTGTGTTTAACATATAAGTTTCTCAGGGGACCATTCTGAGTTTGTGTGTGTATATATTTATATATATATATATATATATACGTGTGTGTATATATATATATATATATATATATATATATATATATATAAAATAAAATTAATAAAATAATTAAACTAAAAAAAAATGCAAATTAAATCCTATAAAAATCGATAGGAACAGAGAGACAGAGAGACAGTGTGTGTGTGTGTGTGTGCGTGTGTGTGTGTGTGTGTGTGCCCTACAGAAGTGCGTCCACAGACATATTTCCTGTCGACATGTAAACATAAAATTAGAATTGAATTTCATCAAAGAAATCATTTAATTATAGGAACAATTTTTTTTTTTTTTTTTTTCGTTTTTTTAAAGATTAATTTTAAATGAAATTATTTCAATTTATTTATAATTTAATATGACGAGATTTTGTACTCGAAAAAAATTGTTATTCACACACCACACACACACACACACACACACACACACACATATATATATATATATATATATATATATACACAGTGTGTCCGTAAAGTCATGGTGGGATTTTAAATAGCTATATTATTGCAACGAAACATGATAATGAGATGAAAAAAAGGCAAATTGAAGAACAACTCTAAAAGAATAACTTTATTTAACGTAGTTCGATATGGGCTCCTCTGGTAGCCCTGCAGACATCTAGGCGGTGATTCAATTCCAGCCACACACGCCCAAGAACATCAGGAGTGACGGATGCGATAGCTTCCGTGATTCGCTCGTGCAAGTGATGAATATCCCTAATGGGTACACTGTACACGCTTTGCTTGACATAACCCCACAAATAAAAGTCCAAAGGTGTCAGGTCCGGAGAGCGTGGAGGCCATGGCTTCCATCCTCCGCTTCCTATCCATCTCTGTGGAAATTTTTCATTAAGGAATTCTCGAACAACGTTGGCATAGTGCGGAGGAGCACCATCTTGCTGAAAGATGACATTATTGTCAATAAATTGGGGTACTGCAAAATGTTCCAACATAGTGAGGTAGTTGCGTGACGTCACAGTGGGTTCCGCGAAGAAAAATGGGCCAATCACTCGATCTCGTGCTAGAGCACACCACACATTAACTTTCGGGCTATTACGCTCATGTTCAACATAGGCATGTGGACAGCCTAGACTAACTACGAGATAAAGCTTAAGCTTAGCCTAGACTAACTACAAGATACAACTTTGAGAGTTGTTCTTCAATTTGGCATTGTTTCATCTCATTATCATGTTTCGTTGCAATAATATAGCTATTTAAAATCCCACCATGACTTTACGGACACACTGTGTGCATATATATATATATATATATATTTATTTATTTATTTATTTATATATAGGGTATCGCGTAAGTCCGGTTTTATAAGAAATTTTATTTTAAATTAAATTTACAAAATAAGACATTAGAATTAAAACACTCGTGAGGAAAAGGCGCCTTTTCTCACGAGTGTAACTCAATTCCACATTAGCCATTGCGCGTTATTCTACCTGCAACAAAAAAAAAGGGTCCCAAAACAAGACATCAATTTGAACATTTGTTTTCGTTCTGATGTAAATTTGTAAATTTAATTTAAAATAAATTTTCCTATGAGATTGGACTTATGGGACACCCTGTATATTAGAAGCAGCTGAAAGTGATCACTATCTGAAGCAAACACGGGTGGTCTCTTTAGGCAGGGACTCAATTTAGGGGGAAGGGAAACAACCCTGTTTCTCCGAAGGAAGCTACTGAGAAATCACGTGTTTGAACTTTAAAAGATTCTACCATTAATTTTCCTGAAAACTCTCTAATTTTGTACTTAAAAAAACAGGATCACCTGAAGATCAGGGCCCCAGCCTTCGTTAGTTAGCTTTATAAGGTTAACTAACGAAAATATCACGACCTAACCTAACCATCGTTAGGTAAATTGTACGCCCTTGACGATTGGTTAAGCTAGGTCGTGATATTTTCGTTAGTTAGCTTTTAAAGCTAACTAAAAAAGGCTGAGGTGACCGATCATCGGGTGATCCAAAAAACACTTATTTTAAAGTTCTATTTATTTAACTGTGGAAGCAATTTTCCAGAAATTATAGGTACGAATCATGACGGGATTAATTCAAGCTATTAACAGATTAAAAAAAAAATTGTTAGGTAAAACCTGTCACTTTTCATAATATTTCGGTGCTCACTGTACTGACAAAAATTTCTATTGCAATTACATAATTTTTGCCGGAATCGTAGAAAAGTTGTCAATTTAGTCGAGTGGTCATTCATTATACAAAGCTAGTCACCCTGGCAGGTTCTATTGCATAGAAACGTAAACAAGACCAGTGAGCTTACGTAGAAAGAGCAGAACTCAAGGACCATTGTAAAGTATTTTTATTTACAGAAAAAATGTAAGTTATATGCTTCATTTAAGAAAAAATTTATTCCGCCACGGTCTTGAAACCTTTTTAAGCGTCTTCATTATTTTTATCTTACGCCTGGCAGTTGAAAACTTTTATCTTATAAAATCAAAGGCGGCACAAAAGTAGCAAATATTCGTTTAATCGCGAAACATAAACATCAAAATATCTTCAAAGTTATTTTATTTTAATTAGTATCACCGTTTTAAGATATGTTATCTTATGCAAATTATGTATTACGCAAGTTTTGGAACTTTATAAAATTATATTTACATGAAAGAACTCACGGTCTCCAGTGTGTTTAAATTACGCCTAAGTTACACACTTTAGATGAATAAAAACCAAATAACCAAATAGTTAATGAACCAAATTGGGAATAATGGTTTTACTTTTGTTGAAGCTGAAAAAGTTAAACTAATGTTGCAATTGATTCCAGTATTACACAAAAGTAACGTTGAAGTGGGTGATTGATGTGCGACTTACATGTAATATTTTTTGTCATTATATATATATATATATATATTAAGTTTCACGGAGACCATATTACACTAGGTTAGGTGGTCTTTTTAAATTGGTTATTAAATTATCCACGTGACGAATCACGATCTTTGTAGCAAAATTTCGACTTTGTCAGAAACACTGGTCTCCGCGAAATTTAATATTTACCATCCTTCAAAATCTTCTATCTAATTAATTTTCAGTTTTACATTTTAGATTTTTAATTCTTCAAAATTTAATTTTTTTTAGTTATACCTACGTTTTATAGAATTAATATTAAATTAGTTATACATTTATATTAAATTTTATTAAAAAACACTTATTTTTGTATTTATTTTAATTAATTAATAATACGCTTCTGTAATATACTGTAAATTTTCAATTGAATCTTGTTATTCCGAATACAGGGTGATATTCCATTTAAGTAAAATAGTGTATTAAGTTTGGAGGGGTTGGTATGTCTGTACAGTATGTCTGGATTCCCCAAATGAGCTTACTCTTCATGACTGTGTATTCTTGGTTGAGCCCGGGCAATTGTAGAAATGTAGAATTGGAGAAGTAGAACTATATGAGTTTCCTACATTCTTCGAGATGGGGTAGGTGTTTCGTGGTTGGCACTTACTGCCACGTCTCCAGACAGTCTGTTGAGTTTCTTGTGGGTTTAGTTGGCTCCGGAGTTCAGACCCCCCAAACCTACAACGAGAGCTTGTTTTCACAACTGACTACATTTAATTAAACCTAGTTGATATCCAACGGAGCGCGCCTGGGCGAACCCGGATTGGTTTCTCTCTCTCTCTCTCTCTCTCTCTCTCTCTCTCTCCCTTTATCTTTTTTATCGTTTTCTTCCTGTCCATCTTTTCTCTTCTTCGCTTTCTCCCCATTCTTTGGGGACCACTCCCCATTTATGTTCAAGAGTGATGAATACATTTATTAATAAAATGGTTGTTTTCAATGTTTTCATTAATAATAATAATAATAATAATAAGACTTAGTTCACATGACAGAGGGGACCTTCAGGTTAATTAGCTCTTAGTGCATAGATACAGAAATACACACATACGTTTATTTATGTATGTATAACTGTTTTGTGTGTTGTGTGTGTGTGTGTTGTGTATGGCCACTGTTTCGAAATAACTGCTAACTGGAAAGTATTGTTTTAATTAGCCATAAAATAACTGGCTACAAAAATATTCAAATTTGATAATTTTAAAATGAAATCAACCGCCACTGAATGTCACGACATAAAAATCATGAATTACGCCTCATAATGGGAATAGGAGCATAAAAATTGCTCCCAAGACAGAGTATAAACTGCAATGTGTCACCCGTTCTTTACCAATCACGGTTTAAATTTATGGCTATTGAAAATAAACAAAGAGCACTTTTAACGGCTAAATTATCTTTCTAAAACGCCATTTTAAAAATCAACATTGAATTATTGGTATGGAGAGACTTTCAATCTTCTGTTATTGCGATACACACTCAGCCGAGTTGCGAAAGTTTGCGCCAAACCTGAATAACTCGGTAAATAATAGCAATAATGATGATTATAACATTGATAAAAATTACATTGACAATAATATGACATTGATAAAAATGCCATTGACAATAATATGACATTGATAAAAATGACATTGACAATAATATAAAATTGATAACAATGACATTGACAATAATATAACATTGATAAAAATGACATTGACAATAATATAAAATTGATAACAATGACATTGACAATAATATAAAATTGATAAAAATGACATTGACAATAATATAACATTGATAAAAATGACATTGACAATAATATGACATTGATACCAATGACATTGACAATAATATAACATTGATAAAAATGACATTGACAATAATATAACATTGATAAAAATAACATTGACAATAATATGACATTGATAACAGTATTGTTAAGTAACTATAACTGTTAAAATAACTTTTGTACAATAATAATTGCCTATATGTGGCTATTTACATTTAATTTTTTTATTTAAATTAATAAATAAATTAATAAAACTCATATTTGGTATGTTTAAATGTTAAAAATAATTGAAATTGCATTTCGGATCTACATCGAAAACTACCCACCTGGGTATCGTTACAGTTTCAAACCAAACTGAATTATATTATACCATGCCTTTACATTTTCAATGTTAAAATCTTATCGGTTACCAATATGTAACTTTATTAGAATATTGGAATTGTTCTACAGTGTGTTCCATAAGCCCTTTTACTCCTGAGGGTAAATGGGATAAAGGGACTTATGGTGCACCCTCTATTTGCAAAACCTCATGGTATATGGCAATACCAACCATCCAGAATAAGTGCCAGCAACAGTAGCTCAGCAAATAACATCGTTTCCTTATAAACGGAGTGAAGACACTGAGGTCTGGGGTTCGAACCCCGATTATGTTGGTAATAATAATAATAATAATCAGGAGTTAGAAAAATGGGCCGTATTAGTTAGCCCGAGCGCCGTGACAGGCCCTCCTTACTGATGGGACTATTTTAGGTTTCGCGCGTATGGCGTTCAGAGAAAACTAAACCTCGAATAAATAAAATTTGGAGAATTTTTTTTATGTCCGTTAAAATTCCGACATCGATTAATTTTATTTAATTTACTTCGAAAATAAATTTTATGTCTTTTTAACTTTCTTCGCAACATCTAAGGTCATATAACTTCGAGGGACCTACGTGAGATCGGAATCATCCAAAGGTCGCTACATAATCTAGATGCAAAGGAAGGCCTCCCGTCCAACTACAACTACTACTACCCAGAAGCAATGTCGCTTAACTTCGCTGATCGAACGGAAAGTGGTGGTGTTACATCGGCCACAACGTAACCCGCTTTAGCAATGTAATAATATTCTATAAAGCGTTTTAAGTCTTAAATTTATATCCCAAAAACTTCAAACAATAAATTGTTCAAGAATAAGCCTTTAAAATTCTTTTGAACCAACTTTAGTTGCATTACGTCGGTTCGTTCTTTTTAAAAGTCCGAGTTTACACACACACACACACACACACACACACACACACACACACACACACACACAAAATAAATTCATATATATACACAATCCACTAGCAACACTTAAATTAATATCTACTTGTTCCTATCGAAAGGCGGTTCACATTTTCTTATTTCTTTCGTAAATGGGGATTAAACAATTCAATTTGGGGGATTTTTCGCGCCGAAATGTTTCTTCAAAATCCAGATTTCACATGCCAGTCACGCACCCTGGTGGTAAAAGAAAGGATTTCATCTGATAATTATTTGGTTCCTACGATTTCATTCTTCTGTAATGGATTGGTACAAGTGACGTTTTTGAAAATTACCTACTTATCTGACTGTTTATCTAGTTATCTGTCTGTCTGTCTGTATGTCTATCTGTCTGTCTATCTGTCTATCTAACTATCTATTTGTCTATCTATCTGTCTGTATATATCTGTCTATCTAACTATCTATTTGTCTATATATCTCTCTCTCTCTCTCTCTCTTCTCTCTCTCTCTCTCTCTTCTCTCTATATATATATATATATATATATATATATATAGTGCATTTATAACTTCTCCAATGTCAAAAGCCTTTGCAATTTTTTAGAGCTTATTTTAAAGCTTGAGATTTCTTCTTTTGAATGGCATACAAGACATTTCACCATACTGATATATTTCTAATTTCAACAAATAATCAACAGAGATACGATAAAAAATTTTGGGGGAAGCCATAGTTCGAATACCAAAAAGGGTGGTGTCGTGTACGACTTTATAACAAACGATCATCGAACCCCTTGCTTTGTTTAGACAGTGAACAGTGCCAAGACTTAATCCAAGTGTTTATGTCTCACCTGAAGTCTGTTCCAACAAGGCAGTGCCACGACCCACACATCGATAACGGCAAAGATGACCTGTAGCCCCAAATGATTTTGGCACTTTTTGGCACTCACGGAAAGTGCAGTGTAGGTTCTCTCATTTTCTTTCATTGTTTCATAGATTTTTCTTTTTAAATCGCAAAATTGGCGTAATTACTTGCTAAAACTAAAAAAAAAAGGGTTTGGTAGAATGTCATGTATAGCACTCGAAAGAAAACGGGTCAAACCTCAAAAGAAGGCTTATTATAGCGTTCATAAAGAAATACGAACTGTTTAATTAATTGAGTAATTCTTTAATTCTTTTACGTTTTCACGCTATAATTAAAAACTCAATGAATTTCAATGAATTTTAATGAATTTCAATGAATTGCAATGAATTTCAATGAATTTTACGAATTTTGGCTTGATTATTGTGGAAGTATAGAATTTCATTTACGGGACTTCTTTATATTCAAAGTCTCCTCTCCTTTGTGAAATTACTTGACGACGAATCCGTAACGAATTTTATCACGACCTCCAAATTTTTGATAAAACTGGAGCGGATTTTATATGAAATCGTTGCTCTTAAATATTCCAATATCGTGGGATTTTCTTTGAAAAGACTCCCCTTTAGGTATCCCAATTAGAAGAAATTACGGGGATTGAGGTCAAATAACGGAGGAGGCCCTGCAACACCTCAGTCGTAAAGGTTGGAGTACCTCTTAGACAGGACTCTCGGGCTAAAGGTTTTAGTGAAACAAAAAGTACAAAAAAAACATTCGCTGTTGTAGGTTCTTTCACCGCCGTCCTGCCGAAACGAAACTATTCTTATCAGTGATTTGGCTCATAAAAAACGGGATGAACTGTTCTTGGAGGCTTTGGAGTAAATATTTTGGTCCACAATTGTGCGAACAAAGATTGGGTCAAAGATCGAAAGCTATATATACACAGGGTGTCCCAGAAGTCTGGACTCATAGGGAAAATAGACATTATATCTTTAAAGTGAAACATACACATTTCTAATGTCAGTTTTACATATTTTAGGAAAGAAAACACCCTCATGGCTCAGTATACCAATAAAGAGAAGGTGACACTGGTATTGGTCCGTGTTTCCGGAAAAATCCAGAGGGAGGCACGTTCGTGAAATAACTGACATGCCTCCCTCTAGCTGTACAGTAGAGGGGCGTGATAAAGAATTACACTGCCCAGATTCATCGTGTAATTTGGGAAAGGTGGAAATTGGGATGGGGGAGAAGCACACTTTGAACATGTTGTACGCTTGTAAAAAAAATGAAAACAAATTCTTCCACAGTAATCGTACCAACCATGTTTTATGACCGTAAATTAATCCACTGAT
The DNA here is from genome assembly GCA_023014485.1 of Bathynomus jamesi. Taxonomy (NCBI): domain Eukaryota; kingdom Metazoa; phylum Arthropoda; class Malacostraca; order Isopoda; family Cirolanidae; genus Bathynomus; species Bathynomus jamesi. The sequence goes on from JAJOZX010000492.1 coordinate 501,473, forward strand.
TTTTAATTATTTTTCGAGTGTGTTCAAGCTAATAAAAGAATCACACACAAACACACACACACACACACACACACACACACCACACACTGTAGTTAGCTAAAAAGTCTTTTCCGTTCAAACTTTGTCATATTTCATTACAAATGAAACTTTTGCAAAATTATACAAATCAACTGACACTAATTATACTAATGAACCGTGTATATATATATATATATATATCAAAGCTATTGACTTCTCCCCAATGTTGTTTACAAATACACTGCGACAGCTGTAAGGCTGCGTATATTGGCAGCACTCAACTCCAACTGGAGGGTGCACTTTCTCAACATTTGGGCTTGTCAGTCCGTACCCCGTCCCCTCAGTAGCCCTCCACAATCCGCAATTAGAAACCACAGTAATGAAAACGACCATCCCCTTCACAAAACTCAGTTTGAAATTTTAACTAGATCCAATAACCTTACAGAACTCCGATTTTAGAATCTTTGTACATCCTATAGAAACAAACCCTCCCTTAATAATAATAGCTCATCCTACAAATTACGACTCTTTTGACAACCAACCGTGTTTCACAGATATAACCCTTTCTAATCCCCTGACCACTAGTGGTCTCTTAGACTTTGCCAAGTATGGAGTGGATGTAAACTTGTGTATTTACCTATTGAGGTTAATTTAATTTTAGTTTTTTATAGTGATGAAATTTTAATTTAATTTTGTTTTATAGTGATGAAATTTTAAATGTTTTAATTTGTATTGACAATTTTCATTTTGCTTTAAGGTTTTAATTTTAATGGTCTTAATATTGATTGATGTAACTTTCACTTTTCAATTTTGTTTTAAGGTTTTAAGACTTAACTCACTGATGATGACAAAAGATTTGTCGAAACGTCTGATGTACAAATAAATGAAAATGTTTGCCGTTGTGTTGATCCTTCTTTTCATATATATATATATTATATATCTATATATATATATCTATATATATATATATCTTGGTTAACTTTGGTTTGCTTCCGCCCGAATTCCTCATTCTGACGAAGGCCAAGTTTGTTGTTCTACCTTGGACCTACAACTTAACGTGGAATCCGAACCACGACCTACCACGGGTGGTCAAAAATTACAAAGTCCATGCCCGAACTCGATCTCAAGACCCCCCGCCAATCAGGAGCCCAGCATCTTAACCACTAGGCTACCCGGGGTACCCATTTATCAACCAACCTTTTTTTTTCTGAAAGAATGAACAGCACCGACTGCTTTCGCCGGGAATCGAACCCGGGTCGGTGGATTCATTGTCAGCGATGCTAACCACACCACTGCATGCACCACCGAGGCGCATATATATTATATATATAATATATATATATATATAGTGAAATGTGAAATTCAGCATACGTTTTGTCCACCGAGGCGTGTATATATATATATATATATATATATATACACACACATACACATATATATATATATATATATATATATATACACACACACATACACATATATATATATATATATATATATATATATATATATATATATATACACGTGTGTGGACAAAACGTATACACTGTATATATATATATTTTAGGGCCCTGCGAATCACAATTTTTTTTCGATTCGAATCTCGAATCAAATCATCCCAAACAATTCGAATCGAATCGAATCTCGAATCGAATCAACTGTACACATATAGATTAGAATATTTCTACACACAATTAGTAATAAGCCTAAAATTAATTAAATCTTGTTGAAAACAAAGGACAAAGTAAATCCTTCTAAAAAAAATGTATTAAATATTTGATCATGAGAGGAGGAACAATGGCATTAAAGTATGATAAAAGTGTTATTGCAGAAGAGATTGGTCTCAGTATATATAGATTGAATTATAATTTAAGTAAAAAGAAAAGTGTTTATTTACGAAAAGGTTTCTTCAAAACAACATCACTGATGTTGTTTACCGGACTTAATGGAGATTCGAAAATATCGAATCGGAGCCCAAGCTAACGAATCGAATCGAATCCTCTCTCCCGATTCGAAATCAAATCGAATTTCGAAGCTTCGCAGGGCCCTAAAATATATATACTGTATATATATATATATCTCTCTCTCTCTCTCTCTCTATATATATATATAGTGAAATGTGAAATTCAGCATACGTTTTGTCTCTATATTTTGTAAAGGAAATACGAATAACACTTGAGTTTTAGCTGGAAATCCTATTCATTATAAGGCATTTTGATTCAATGAGAACTGATTCATATTTATTAATTTGGGCTGATTTTGAAATGAGTTTCAAGGACCTCAATTGGAAATCTATAAATCCATAGAAGAGTTTAAAGGTAATTGCTGTTGTTTAATTCTCTTTCGTTCGATTCTAATAAAGGTTTCTAGTTATTCTTTTGTTGTTGTTGTTTTTTTGGGGGGGGCTCTTCTTCCGGTTTATCTTGATTATTCTTCGAGAATATTTATTTAACTGTTCTCATTTTTTCCAAGTTATTTTCTTTAATGTTCATATTTTCCTCTCAGATTTTCTTTTATTTTTTTTTATTCTTCATTCTGTTTTCTTAATGTTTCATTTTTATTTATTTTCTGGGTACGGATTATATTCCTTTTTCTTCGGTCTTTTCTCTGGTTTTCGTTCTTTTTTTTTTTTATTCTTTATTCTGTTTTCGTAATGTTTCGTTTAGTTTCTTTTCTAGATTCAGTTATTTTTTATTCTTCGTTTTTTTTCATCATTTAGTCTTTCTTTTTTCTGTTTTTTTTTTAATGTTTCATTTTACTTTTTTTCTTGGTTCATATTCTTGTATCCATTCTTCATTCTTTTTTGCTTTATTATTTATTTTGTTATCGTAATGTTTCATTCATTTTATACGCACAATTAATGTTTCTTTTTTCTCTAAGGTTCGTTCATTTTTCAAAGTCTTTTTTTATGTTTTGTTTTCTTTTTTATTAAGTTCGTTCACTTTTCTTTATTCTTGTGGTACATTATTCTTTCTTCCTCTGCAGCTAGCTATCATATTGGCATACATTCTTCCTGCTCATCTCAGCAGATGAAGAATATGTGAGTATGTTCCATACGCGAGGCGAGCACGCGCGCGCACACACACACACACATATATGCTGTTGTTTGTTGTATGTTTGATTTACAGTAAAGTATTTCACTTGTAAAATTGATAGTAAGTAATAATTACCTCATCGTATTAAATTCCGTTCGTTCAAAACGAAATGAAAAAAAGTAAATCTATCTTTTGAAAAAGTATGAAAGTTAAAATAAATAAAAAGAAATCATTTGCTCTCATTTGTTTATTTTGTCTCGCGACATTTGGAAACTCTCCACTGATGACGTCACGTCTTCAACAACGAGAAATATATGCAAATTAAATATACGAAACCCTTTAGAACGGTAAACTTTGCGGGACAGAGAGACCTAGTCTAAAAATAGATTTAAGATTCATTTGGGAGATTAAGGAAGATTCGCTTTTTGAACTATAGATTCACACTAATGATAAACAAAATTCAATTATACGAAGCATGCACACCAACAAACAAACAAACACATATACAAAAAAAAAAAAAAAAATACAGATACGCGGTAAAGATATGGAAATAAATTCTATGGTATCAAAAGTTTATCTTAACAATATCAAAGGATTGCTCGTCATACGATGTAATAAGAACGATATAATTTGTTTAAAGAATTCCCAAATTACATCAGAAATATCGCAGATTTAAAGGGATAAGATCACGTGATGAAATGAAGTTAAATATGTTTTCGTCGGTGATGCATTTCTCTCTCTTTTGAAACGAGATGTTTTTGACTCACACTCCTAAAGGAAAAATAGGAAATGAGCAGACGTATATAAACGGGAAATGAGGAATAGATTTATAATTGTTTTTAAAGAGTTGTTTACTGATGTAGATACAGTTGTAGTTATGGCTGTAGGCGTAGTAGTTATAGTTCGACAGAAACGAGTATTTATTATCTTCCGCATGAAATAGGTACCCTAGGCCTAGGAAAGGTATCCAATGCGTGACGTCATAGATAACTTACGTCACAGAAATGGGTGACGTCATGACCTACGACTGCCTCCAAGGGTGCCAAAGATGGCGCAAGAGCGGTGGGGAGCATCAGACCTTTCTGCAGGAGATGAGGTCGCCGCCAAGGAGGAACGGAGCCTGAAAGCAACGCAGCCGTGGTCGAAGGCGAGGAGAGAAGCGGAGGCGTGGAAGAAGAGGGAAAGAGGGAGATAGGAGGGTGAGGGGAAATGGAAGAGGGGGGAAGAAGGTTGTTCGTGAGTCGCTCTGTTGGCGCCAGTCGTGTGTCGGGAAGCGGACTGTGGAAACTCGCTCGTCGTACGCCACTTGGAAAGGAAACTTCTTTAAGAAGTCAAAAAGAAGATTTCTGGAATCGGAGAGCCATTGCGTGCCATCATGGCAGAGAAATTCAAAGGTTACGGGAACCTTCCCTTCTCGTGGCTGAAAGTGGAAGCCCTTAACGCCTAGAAAATAGGTTCCTGTGGGAACAATTATTCTAAGCGTTTCTTAGTGATTAAAGTGAGCCATGGAATACCATCGGAGGTACTTCAAAAATGTTCATTCGTTTCAATCGTTGCTACAGGTTGCTGCTCCCTTAAATCTTACCTCAAGGAAAGGATGCTAACGGCGCCTCGTCACCAGTGGATAAAAAAATAAAAAAAATATTCTACCTCGCAAAGACTTAAAGGAGTATTTGGAATATGGAAAAATAATTGGGTGTAATAATATATTATTAAAAATAAATTGAATTTTTCTATTTTCTTTCGTGAATGGAAGAAACCATTATTGATGTGTTGTAACAACCGTTCCCACGGGACAAAAATCTATATTATTTTTAAAAAATTATCTTAACCCTATATAAAAATAGATATATAAGTAGGTGTGTGTGTATATATATATATATATATACATATATATATATATAAATATATATAAATATATATATATATATATATATATATGTAAATAAATATAATTATCTATCAACAGTGTGAATTATTTCTAATAGAAAGTAAATTATAGCCCCTAAACATTTACAAAAAAAAAAAAAAATTAAAAATAATTAAACCAAATTATTTCTAGTGACCTTCGGACGAGTTTCTTTTAAAGGATCGAATGACATGTTCCATGAAATATTTTCCATACAAAACCGCGACAATACCAAGTCTGGAAAAGTATTTGAACAATCCTTGAATGTCTGGAAGACAGTGCGAAGCTATTTTGAACAATTCGGAAGTGCTTCTCAGTACGGGGGATTCAGCGAGGAATGGTGAACAAGAGCCTCAGCCACACAAGTACGTCAAAACACAGTTGAATTTATTCTTACTTATTTTATATTAAGTATTGATACATGGTTGATATTAACCATATTAGTGATAGCGGATCAACCTAGATAAACAGAAATATAGAAAGATACTTGGTTGTACAACAACCGAATACGGGTTATACAACCATAAAATACATGCGTAACCATAAGGCAACAAATCAATTCTAAACATTTAAATAGTTGGTGCAAATATAACAAGGTCTGATTGACCATATGGTTCTAGATGGAAAAGAATTATAACCATGGAATTTGAATGTTGTACAACCAAGTATGTATTTCTACGAGTATGTAAAATGTCAGACTAAATACAATTATTAAAAAAAAGTTACATATATTAAATATATATTTATTTAATGTAACAAATATAAAAAGGCAAAGCGTAATATATATATATATATATATATATATATATATATATATATATATATATATATATATATATATATATATGAAGAGTGTGTAAAATTATGAAGCAAAAATCTAAAGAGAGTAGAAGTTTAAAATGGAGGGCCCCTACTTACTGCGTTAATGCACTGCATATTTCATATACACATACGTACATACATACAAACGTACACACTTGAATACGTACAAATATAGATTTATTACTACCCAATACTCATATATATACGTAAGTTACTTGGAACGTTATTTAAGTTGTACCTTGAATGCTTCATTATAATAAAAAGTGCTATATATATATATATATATATATATATATATATATATAATATATATATATATATATATATATATTATATATATATATATATATATATAATACACACAGACCGTGCATGGAACAAGGAACTCTTGTGGGAAAAATAAATCCACTATTGTTTGAATATAAGTAATGGTAAATGACAAACACTATAGTTTTTTTTCTTTTTCATGATGGTAGTGATGTTAATCACTACAGTGTTTGTCATTTACCATTACTTAGTTGGACTATAGTGGATTTAATTTTCCCATAGAGTTCCTCGTTCCATGCACGGTCTGTGTGTATCATGAAAAAACCTCAGGGATCATTCGGAGTTCAATCTCATATATATATATTCACACTTAAACACGTGAAATGAGTGAATGTTGCAAACCCACAAGGTAAAAAGGAAAAAAACTATTTCAAGGCCTTTCGTGTATTCAGCAATACACCTCGTCAGGGAATGATTCCCTGACGAGATGTATTGCTGAATACACGAAAGGCCTTGGAATAATTTATATATATATATACAGTATATTGGGTGATTTTTTAAACACGTGACACCACTTTAAAAGGTTTGTAATTTTTTATTTATTAACGTAAATAAATGTATTAAATCTTTACTGTACCTTCCCCCTACACATGAGGGGAAATTCGTCTCATAGTGTAAAACATGTTCTGTGTGATGTCCTCTCAGCTTACGATACTTACCGTACACGATACTTTCGATGGAAGAGTCCTGTCCGGCAGATTTTTTGAGGTTTATGATAAAGGCATATCATGGCCACCAACATCACCAGACTTTTATCTGTGTTTGTAGGGTTAAGTTAGGAATGCGTGTATTTGAAACGTTATCAATATGTAGCGGTCGTCGTTTTAGTGTATTTGAAACGTTATCAATATGTAGCGGTCGTCGTTTTAGTGTATTTGAAACGTTATCAATATGTAGCGGTCGTCGTTTTAGTGTATTTGAAACGTTATCAATATGTAGCGGTCGTCGTTTTAGTGTATTTGAAACGTTATCAATATGTAGCGGTCGTCATTTTAGTGTATTTGAAACGTTATCAATATGTAGCGGTCGTCATTTTAGTGTATTTGAAACGTTATCAATATGTAGCGGTCGTCATTTTAGTGTATTTGAAACGTTATCAATATGTAGCGGTCGTCATTTTAGGGTTAAAAGATAGAGTATTTAAACAGAATCGACATACAATAGACGAATTGAAAGCATCAATTGAACAAAAAAGTTCTCAGATTTCAATACGTACTCTGTCCAAAGTAGTGGCAAATTTTGCTGTTCGTGCACAAAGAGTTAATGAGCTGAGAAGACATCATATAGAGCATGTTTCACACTAGAGGACTAATTTCTCATGTGTAGAGAAGGGTACAGTAAATATTTCATGCTTTTATTTCAGTTATAACAAAAAATACAATCCTTTTAAAGTGTCAGAGATTTAAAAACAAAAAAAAAATCACCCAATATACGTATATGTATCCTGTATATATGTTTTTCTTCTACTCCCTATAAATAACGTGAAGGGTTTTGTATAAAAGGAGTTAATAAGATGGCTTTCTTGGTCTGTATTGTTACATGAATGAAATCCAGCAAAGGGGAAGGCAGAGCCAGGAAACATTATTTGTGGGGGAAATTCACACGAATAATTTTTGGGAAAGAGAATTTATAAGCTGCCTTAGATGGCGTTTATACTTTTATAGTTTGTTCTCTCTCTCTCTCTCTCTCTCTCTCTCTCTCTCTCTCTCTCTCTCTATATATATATATTATATATATATATATATATATATATATATATATATATCTTCTGCATTGCGCTCCCTAGCTATGATGTATGTGTATACAGAATCTGTATCTTTCTATTTTAACTGTAACACTTATCTGTTATCAGTTATCAGTTATCTGTTCTAGTTATCGACAAAATGTTATATTATTATTTACGTATGTGCTACATATAGTCTAGTCTAAAGTTAAGTTTAAATCTTTCTAAATCCTCGAACTCACTTCCTTTTCTGTTAAATGTTAAATTAAGAAAATGTCTATACATTTTTACAAAGTGCCACTAAACAAGCATGCCACTTTTTCGTATTTATTTACACAGTACCACTTTCTCTCTTCATTTAAACAGTGCCCTCTTCCAAGTCCTCTAAACAGTGACACTGTTCTTATTCATTTAAACAATGTCACATTTTCTTATCCACTTAAAGTCTTAAAAAGTACCACATTTTTCCAATTAATTTAAACAGTGCCACTTTTTCTTATTCACTTGGACAGTGCCACTTTTTCATACTCGCTTAAACAGTGCCACTTTGTCATATTCATTGAAACCTGTAATTTTACTACCTTTTACAAAAGGAAGAGTAAAATATCAATATGACGTAAATTCTGTTAACAAGGATTATTTTATTACCTTTACTACAAAGGCTACTACAGATTACACACATGGGTTCAATATCAGGGTCATATAATATGCTGACCAGTATAGGCAAACAATGAGGTGGCCTTATCGATTGATTCGCAAGAATTCTTGGCATCTCTGTAGGTCACGTACAACACACGCGCGCGCGCACACACACACACACACACACACGACACCACACACACACACACACATATATATATATATATATATATATATATATATGAAATGAAATGAAAGGTTTACTGGCAGACTATAGTCCATATGACAAATATTATTAATACAATGACAGTTCATATACTAAGGATAGAAATATACACGGTTGATTAGAAATAATACAGTAATGTCGGAGTTAAATGGAGCTACAGACAGACGTTTTCGTACCAAGAATTCCATAGCTTAGACTAGAAGATAAACGGCAGGACTCATGGATAGTTTGGATAATCGGGTTGGTTGATTTTTTAATTCTTTGCATTAGACTGTATTGAGCACGTCTTTTTACCTCCGGGAAGCTAGGGACATTGTGAGTAGCAAACATTTGCGAAGTTGAGCATCTCGGGGGTAATTTGTGTAAGAGTCTAAAAGACCTGTTGTACAGCAAATTTAGGGTTCTGCAAGAACCTTTTTTATAATTCACTCAGAGTTGCTGTCCGTAAATATTACTGCAGAAAGTACGAAAGAGAGTGTCTTTAGCTGCACTTCTACAGAACCGAAAGTTCCTTATAGTCGTATTCGCTTTAGCACAAAGGCTTCGAGATTGTTTTCTTATATCTGAGTCATCACTCAAGGAGCTGGTAATAGTTTGACCCAAATACTTAAACTCTTGTACTTCCTCAATTACTTCACCTTTCATTTTAAACCTAATATCAGCTGGCTGCTTACAACTTTTAGGATGAAATTGCATAACCTTAGTTTTTGTAACATTAAAAAGAATATCATGTTTCTGCGAATACACTTCGCAGACTTTTAGTAGCTAATCCAGACCTTTAACAGAGGGACTTATTAACACCATATCATCGGCATAAACTAAGTTATTTATCCTTGTGTTATCTATACAAGATTCCACTGTTGCCTCATTAAGTGAAGCAATTAATCCGTTAATATACACATTAAACAACATAGGGGAGAGGAAGGAGCCTTGTCTCACCCCGCAAGAGGAGCCAAAATACTCGGATAGTACATTGCCCCATCTAACGGTAAAAGATTGGTGGGAATACCAAAATTTCAATAAATTTAATATGTACATGGGAACCTTCCTGTCTTCTAGTTTTTTAAATAAAATATTGTGGTTCACCCTATCATATGCCTTACCTATATCTAGGAAACATATAAATAGTTGAATTACTGTCAATGTATAGGGTGTTTATAAAGTCCCTATCTATTTCAGTGAAAACGTAGCAAAAAGGGCAAAATTCAATAACAATATAATAGAAGGCATACATTTAATGAATACTTAAGCATATGATTCTATATGAGCACCATCGGTATCTCTACAGAGTTCGAATCTGTCAGCAGCATTGCGGAACACATTTTGAAGCATGACAGGGGCTATTTTTGTAACTGCTGTTACGATACGAGCACGTAAATCTTGCAGATCTGTAACCCTCGTTCGATAGACGTTTGATTTGATAAAGCCCCATGCAAAGAAATCCAAGGGCGTTGTTAGGTCAGGAGATCGAGCCGCCCAGGGCCTGTTGCCTCCACGTCCGATCCACCGATTTGGAAATCGTTCATTTAGGTACTCCCGAACAATGTTTGCGTAATGACAAGGTGCTCCATCTTGTTGAAAGACGACGGTGTTTAAAATGCTATCTGAATGAAGCTGGGGCATTTACGTGTTCGTATCGTAACAGCAGTTACAAAAATAACCCCTGTCATGCTCCAAAATGTGTTCCGCAATGCTGTTAACAGATTCGAACTCTGTAGAGATACTGATGGTGCTCATGTAGAATCATATGCTTAAGTATTCATTAAATGTATGCCTTCTATTATATTGTCATTGAATACGTTATATTGTTATTGCTACGTTTACATTGAAATAGATAGGGACTTTATAAACACCCTGTATTTAGATATTGTTTCTTTAAGTATATAGATACACAGATCAGTTGAGTGGGACCTTTCAAAACCAAACTGATTAGGAGGTGTCCATAGGTAATCATTTAATCGGAGTAACAAGAGTTTTTCTAGTATGATAATAAAAACCTACTCGAAAAGGCATGTTTTTCTAATAGTTTCGAGAAGCAGGAAGCGACAGCAATAGGCCTGTAATTATTGCTGGAAAGAATGTCTCCATACTTATCATATTTTTGACCAGGGGCAAAATATATGCCCTCATGAACTCTGCTAGGATATAGCTATAAGCAAGCATGGCTGATAGGAGCAATGATATATGCAGACATACGTCATTGGCATATTTTAAGTGCTTATTCGATAGGTGATATATATATATATATATATATATATATATATATATATATATATATATATATATATATATGGGATGAATTTGACAGTTAAACACGTGAAATAAATAAATGATGCACACCCAATAGGAAAAAAAAAGCGATTCCAAGGCTTTTCGTGTATTCATCAGTACACCTCTTCATTCCTTGAAAAGGTGCACTGTTGAATACACGAAAGGCCTTGGAATCGCTTTTCCTTTTCCTTGCAGTATGTCATATATACACTTTAGGTTACTTAGATGAGTTTGAACGACTGTTCAGGATCGACCTGCGGTCGACCCCTCTGCAGCATCCCGCCTCATTTGCGGGATTTGAGGAAGGAGGAAATTGCTGTCTGATCTCCTCCTGCCCTCGTAGCCAGCCACGCATGGCTGGTCAGGGACTTTGCACAGGAATCTGTCCAGCTGGTTCTTGAAGTTATTCAGGTCGGTGTGCTGGAGATTCCTCACTTCTTTTGGTAGGACATTGAAAAGCTTTGGGCCTCGTATTCTGAGGGTATTTTCCATCCTCGTTTTCATAGCCTCTTGTCCCACCGCAGCTGGGACCGTGCAAAATCTGCCTCTTCTCTCATTCCAGTTTGCTTCTATTTCATTTCTAAGGTTCGGGACAGAGCCCTCTAGTATTTTCCATATGTATATTATTGTGTGCCGCTCGCGCCTTCTTTCGAGAGGGTAGCGTTCCAGGGATTGTAGTCGAGACCAGTATTCTTCACCTTCCGTTTCCTCTATCTTAGACGTAAAAGTCCTTTGTATAGCTTCAATGTTCGCAATGTCTCGTTTTCTGTATGGGCTTGAGTACTGAGCAATACTCAGTTATTGGTAGGACTAGACTCTTTCATAATTACTCCAAGATCCGTGACTTGTGGGTTTGGTATTATCTGTTTGGGTTGCAGAGTTTTGTACCCTTTATTCTGTAGTACCTTGTTATTACCATATCTTAGAAGTTGGAATTTTTCTTCGTTGAACTTCATATTGTTGTCTTCTGCCCGCTGGAATAATGTTTCAATGTCATTTTGTAATTTTCTTATGTCACTTTCGTTCAATATTTTCTTGCATATCTTTGTGTCATCCGCAAAACATGACACAATACTGTTATTAATATCTGCATCAATGTCTGCAATCATTATTATGAACAGCACGGGAGCTAATACTGTACCTTGTGGAACAGAGCTCATGACTTTTGAGACCTCACATTTAACCCCATTTACTAACACCCTTCGGGTTATTTGAGTCAGAAAATTAAATATCCATCTTCCAACTTTTCAGTAATTCTTGGATTCTTAAGTTTGTGTACTATAATTCCACGGTCATATTTATCGAAGGTTTTAGCAAAGTCAGTATATAAGTTACATATTACATCTATATTTTGTCCTTGACATAATGTTTCCACTATTTTCTCCTGGTTGTGATAGGCATGATCTTCCAGCCCTGAAGCCATGTTGGTTTGGATTGTATAAATTCTTTTCGTGCAGGTATAAGTAGTTTTGGCTTTATATATATATATATATATATATATATATATATTGGAATTCCAATTTGCTACAAATGAAATAGAAAACATTAAAATTACTTGAAACTCCAGCAACAAAAATTCTAATTTTCGGAGATTTTAATTTCCCCTTCATTACATGGAAGAAAAATGACAAAGTTATGTATGTCGATAAGTTTCATGGTAAAATTACTAAAGATGATAGAACCCAAGCAACAATGCTATTAGATATTATAGAACATTACGCCCTTACCCAGGAAATCTGTGAAGCCACTAGAAAAGAGAACGTTTTGGATTTAATCTTGACAAATAACAATGAGATAATAATAAATAAAAAAGTAACGCACAGGAAGTTCTCCGACCATAACCGAAAATGCATCCTAGAGAGGCAGATGGAATATTTGAAGGCTTAAACTTAAATTCAAAGAAAGTAAATTGGGAAAACGTAAATAAAGATTTAAAGGAGGTAACTTGGGAATTGCTACTTCACGAGAAGACTCCACAAGAAATACTATGTACTAGGGGCACTCAATATATTTTGCCCCACCCTTTTTTCTTAGCTAAATAGTAGGCCATGGGGCTGAAATGTCTTTTGGGCCGTAAGTTTGAACTTTCTGCCCTTCACATAACCGGATTTTTCCAGTTTGAACCTCCCCTCCTTGTATAAAACCGCTTTCAAACGCCCTTGTATAAAACCAATGGTTAACGCAGTTTCGAAAATGGCGTCTGACAATGATGTGCGTCGTAAACAGAGCTGTTATCGAGTTCTTAACCGCAGAGAAACAGTTGGAAATATTCAGAAACGTCTACAAAACGTTTACGGAGATGCTGTTGTTGATCGAAGCACAGTTGGACGCTGGTCTAAACGTGCGAGATCATCGGAGAGAGGGAGAGCCAGCCTCGATGATGAGCCACGCAGCGGTCGCCAGGCATTGGCTGTGACATCTCACAATGTGCAACGTGCTAACAGCATCATTCGATCAAATCGGCGCGTCACATACAAGGAGCTATCACTGTAGCTAGGAATTAGTGAAGGAAGTGTAAATACAATAATTCAGCAACTGGGATACTCAAAAGTGTGTTCACTGTTTGTTCCTCGCCAACTGACTGAAGATCACAAAGCCCAAAGAAAAGAAATTGCTTCTGAGTCGTTCGTTCGATACGAGACAGAAGGGGATGACTTCCTCTCACGAATTGTGACTTGGGATGAGACTTGAGTACACCACTTTGAACCTGAAACAAAACGCCAATCCATGGAGTGGCATCACGCAAACTCCCCACGCCCCCGCCCCATGTCTTCTGGGACATGAAAGGAGTGATTCTGGTGGGCATTATGAAGAAAGGATAAACAATCAACTCAGAGGCATATATTGCTACTCGACAGAGACTCCAGAGGCGTATAAAGCGAGTTCGACCGAAGAGAAAACTGGAAGACGTCCGTCTTTCGCACAATAACACAAGACCACACAGCAGTTTGCAAACAAGAGAGGCCATCACAAAAATGCGCTTGACCGTGTTATCCCACCCTCCATACAGCCCAGATCTGTCACCGTCAGACTTCCATTTGTTTGTGCCAATGAAGGATGCTATTCGTGGAAGAAAGTTTCAGAATGACGATGAGGTTGTTGAGGAGGTTAATAAGAGGTGGTTCAAGCGGAACCCAGCGGACTTTTACAGCAAGGAATAAAGGCCCTTGTTTCAAGGTGGAGAAAAGCCGTAGAAAAGGATGGAGACTATGTGGAAAAATAAAAACTTGTAAAAGAGGAATGTAACTACTTGTGTACAAAATTTCTGACTTACAAGGAAACTTGGAAAGAAAAAAAAAGTGCGGCAAAATATATTGAGTGGCCCTCGTATAATAGAGACTGAAACCAAACCGATAATACTGAAACATATTCCAGAGAGAGCAGCAAGGTCGAGAGGAAAATAAGGACACACTTCAGGCAACGAAGACAAACCGTAAAACATCTCCATAGATGCAGAACTGATGCAAAGAAACTCAAACTAGAGAGGAAACTTGGCGAAATAGAAATGGACCTAAAACAAACATTCATACATAAGACAAACGAGGAGGAAAACAAGGTAATTTAACTCTGTTAGTGGACTTAGAGTTCACGGAAGGAGATGTAATTACGGCTTTATCACAGATACGAGACAATTCAGCGCCAGGGCCAGATACATGGAATGCCACGTTTCTGAAGAAATGTAAAGAAAGTATTGCCCAACCGCTATACTTACTATGGAGGAAATCACTCGACACAGGACAAATTCCACTCCCCTTAAAGAACGCGAACATTGCCCCCCTATTTAGAGGTGGTAACAGAGCAATGCCCAAGAATTATCAGCCAGTGCCTCTCACCTCACACCTTATAAAGTGTTTTGAACGTATAATTAGAGGCAAAACTACCTACTACCTACAAGAAAACAACTTATACAACCCAAATCAACATGGCTTCAGGGCTGGAAGGTCATGCCTATCACAGCTACTAGACCACCAGGAGAAAATATTGGAAACATTGTGTCGAGGACAAAACATAGATGTAATATATACAGACTTTGCTAAAGCCTTCGATAAATGTAACCATGGAATCATAGCACACAAACTTAAGAATACAGGAATTACTGAAAAGCTAGGAAGGTGGATATTTAATTTCTTGACGCAAAGAACGCAAAGAGTGGTGGTAAACGGAGTTAAATCGGAAGTCTCGGAAGTCGTGAGCTCTGTCCCACAAAGGACAGTATTAGCTCCCTTGTCGTTCATAATAATGATTACAGATATTGATGCAGATATTAAGGACAGTGTTGTATCATGCTTCGCGGATGACACAAAGATATGTAAGGAAATATTGAACGAAGGTGACATAAGAAAATTACAAAATGACATTGAAACATTATTCCAGTGGGCAGAAGACAACAATATCAAGTTCACCGAAGAAAAATTCCAACTTCTAAGATATGGCAATAACAAGGAGCTCCAGAAAAAAGGGTACAAAACTCCGCAAGCCAAACAGATAACACCAAATCCACAAGTCAGGGATCTTAGAGTAATAATGTCGTCGGATGCAGAATTCAGAGAGCACTATAAAATCAAAATCACAACGGCTAGAAAAATAATGGGAATCATCTGGAGGAGCTTCCGCAGCAGGAAAGCAAACATCATGCTCAAATTATGGAAAAGTCTAGTCCTAGCAATAATTGAGTATTGCTGAGTACTCACAAGCCCACACAGAAAACGAGACATTGCGAACATTGAAACTATACGAAGGAGTTTTACGTCTAAGATAGAGGAAACGGAAGGTGAAGACTACTGGTCTCGACTAAAATCACCTGGAACTCTACTCTCTCGAAAGAAAGCGCGAGCGGTACACAATAATATACGAATGTACGACAAAAACCCCACAAGAAAAAAAACCACCGACAAAAGCCCCGGCGACAAAACCCCCGGCGACCAAAACCCCACCGACAAAACCCCCGAAATAGGGTAATGCGACAAAACCCACACTCACAAAAATAAATATATAATGTGTATTTAAATTCAAGGTCATGGTGACAGAGTCTAGGTTATAGGTTTTGAGAAATTCCAGTTTCAGTTTCTGAGTAAGCTTCACTGCAGCAGTATCTCTGAAATTTTTACCGCAAATTATATTTTCTTTCCGTTTTTACCCATCATGGAAGTCATTCGGAATAATAAAGGTGGCGAAAAGCTGTGTTATAATGGCTATATGTTTACTAAAAAATCCACTAGTTCTAATACAAAGCGGTGGGAGTGTGCTAGAAGAGCAGCGTTTGGATGTAACGGAAAATAACAACTAATTTAAATAACCGATATCATTTCAAGTATAGAGCATAATCATGAGAGAGATGAAGGAGCAATAGAGGCAGCGAAAGTGCGTGCATCCCTCTATCAACAGGCCAAATCAAACAAAGGAAATACTAGTCGCGTTGTCGCGGATTCATTGGAAAGCATGACTAAGAAGGAAGACTTGCTATGGGAAAATTAAGTACAGTAAAAAGAAATGTTCAAAGGAAAGCGCAGGAAGGACGACCTAAGAATCCAGTATCTTTAAATGATTTACAAATCTCAGGTGATTGGGCTATGACTGGTAGAGAAAATACTAAGCCTTTTCTTATTCACGATAGTGGCATTGAAGCCAGGGATCGAGTCATTGTGTTTGCTACAGAAGAATGTATGCAACATTTAGGTAAGTCCGATATTGGTTTATGGATGGGACGAAAATATTACAACTTAACCTAACCAATCGTCAATATATATATATATATATATATATATATATATATGCTGCAAACCCCACAAGGAAAAAGAAAAAGAAAAACGATTATAAGGCTACCTAACGAAGGCTGGGGGCCCTGGTTTTGTCGCTGGGTTTTTTTCGGTGGGTGTTTTGTCGGTGGGTTTTTTTTGTGTGGGTTTTGTCGGTGGGTGTTTTGTCGCCGGGGGTTTTGTCGGTGGTTTTTTTTTCGTGTGGGGTTTTTGTCAGATCTCCATAATATACATATGGAAAATACTTGAGGGCTCTGTCCCTAACCTTAGAAATGGAATAGAAACAAACTGGAATGAGAGAAGAGGCAGATTTTGTACGGTCCCAGCTGCGGTGGGACAAGGGGCTATGAAAACGAGGATGGAAAATACCCTCAGAATACGAAGCCCAAAGCTTTTCGATGTCCTACCAAAAGAAGTGAGGACGAAATAGAAAAGAAATAGAAACACATTGGAATGAGAGAAGAGGCAGATCTTTTAGTGTCCCAGCTGTCGTGGGACATGGAGCCATGAAAACGCGAATGGAAAATACCTTCAGAATACGAGGCCCAAACCTTTGTAATGTCCTGCCCAAAGAACTGAGGAACCTCCAGCACACCAACCCTATTTAATTTCAAGAACCAGCTGGACAGGTTCCTGTGCAAAGCCCCTGACCAGCCATGCTTGGCTGGCTACGAGGGCAGAAGGAGATCGGAAACCAATTCGCTCCTCTACCAAATTCCGCAAATGAAGCAGGATGCTGCAGAGGGGCTGACCGCAGGTCGATCCTAAACCTTCGTTCAAACCCTCATAAAGTATCATAAAGTACTCATGTGTGTGTGTATATATATATATATATATATATATATATATATATACAGGGTGTTTCACGAGGAAAGGTCAATACTTCGGGAGGTGATAGTATCGGTCATTGTGAGAAAAAAAGTTAATATGAACATGTGTCTAATTCTGAATGGTTACGGAGATAGAGCTGTTTGAATCTACAAATACAAAAGCATTGTTAATGGTAATCAAGAAAGAGAAACCAATTACTGTTTCTAACATTTAAAGTTTAAACATTGGCATTTTGAATGGTATCAGTCACAACAGTCAGCTGTCGATTGGTTTATGTTACATGCTTACATTACAGCTTACTGGTTATAGGGGAGGGAAGGGGGAGGAAGAGCTGCGCGCGCATCAGATTCAAACAACTCTATCTCCGTAACCATTCAGAAATTGACACATGTTCATATGAACTTTTTTACTCACAATGACCGACACTATCACCTCCCGAAGTATTGACCTTTCCTCCTGAAACATCCTGTATAAGGCCATTACTGTACAGGGTGTCCCGTAAGTCTGGACCCATAGGGAAAAAAATAAAATTAAAAATAGTCCAAAAAATTATTTATAATATATTTTTTTATTTTTTATATTATTTTTATTATTTTTTTTTATGATCTTACTCCGCTGGAGTTTTATTTGTGGGGCCACTTGAAAGCCAAAGTGTACGAGGTCAAACTTCAGAACATTTTCCACCTTAAAGCACGCATTGTGGAGGCGTGTCAAGAAATTTTGCGACTGTGATTCAGAAAGTGCTGTCGCAGTGGAAGATTGCGTCTTCAACTATGTGTGCGACACAACGGCGGACACTTTGAACAGATTATGTAATTAATTTTGGACTATTTTGTAATTTTATTATTTTTCCCTATGGGTCCAGACTTACGGGACACCCTGTAGAATAGCAATGGCGTATGCGCCACCCTGTCGATTTTCCGTTTTCTGTTGCAACATATTCTTTAATCTGTCCTCTCTCACCACTCTCAATATCAAAGGTTGATACGTCTTGAAAGTGGATGTAATTCCATTGAAAGAAATACAGTTTTCGGTGTTATATAGTATATATTAAAACTTTAAACCCGTTTTTCTTAAACTTGATTTTGGCGCATACGCCATTGCAATTCTAATGACCTCGTATATATATGTTTAACATATAATGTTCTCAGGGAACCATTCTGAGTTGTGTATATATATATATATATATATATATATATATAGAGAGAGAGAGAGAGAGAGCAGAGAGAGAGAGAGAGAGAGAGAGAAGCCTTGTGTGTCCATGCAGTGGAAAAATGTGCAGTGAATACGGCACTACTGTGTGTGTGTTGTGTGTTGTGTGTGTGTGTGTGTGTGTGTGTGTGAAAGAGAAAGAATAACATAAGGGCGTGACAATAATATAGAATTAAAAGATAAAGCAAAATTGAAATTAAAAAAAGATAATACACGTCAATTAATTAAAGAGAATAGATAAAAAATAAAACAAAGAAAATAAAAGAAAATTGAAGAAAATAAGAGAAAATAAAAATAAAGAGAGAGAATAGAGAGAGAGAGAGAGAAAGAGAGAGAGAGAGAGAGTAACATTCGGAGAAAGTCATTATACATAAAATATGTAAAATGAGAAATAAGAAAGAAAAAAGAGAGAAAATAAGAAATAAGAGAGAGAAAAACGAGAGAAAATGGGAAATAAGAGAGAGAAAAGAGAGAAAGTGAGAAATAAGAGAGAGAAAAAGGAGAGAAAATGAGAAATAAGGAAGAGAGAAAAGTGAGAAAAGGAAAAATAAGAGAGAGAAAAATGAAAGTGAGAAATAAGAAAGAGAAAAAAGAGAGAAAATGAGAAATAAGGGAGAGAAAAAAGAGAGGAAATGAAAAATAAGAAATAAGGGAGAGAGAAAAGAGAGAAAAGGAAAAATAAGAGAGAGAAAAGAGAAAGTGAGAAATAAGAAAGAGAAAAACGAGAGAAAATGAGAAATAAGAGAGAAAAAAGAGAGAAAATGAGAAATAAGAGAGAGGAAAAAGAGAGAAAATGAGAAATAAGGGAGAGAAAAAAGAGAGAAAATGAGAAATAAGGGGGAGAAAAAAGAGAGAAAATGAGAAATAAGGGAGAGAAAAAAGAGAGAAAGTAAGAAATAAGAGAGAAAAAAGAGAGAAAATGAAAAATAAGGGACAGAAAAAAGAGAGAAAGTGAGAAATAAGAGAGAACAAAGAGAGAAGGTGAGAAATAAGAGAGAAAAAGAGAGAAAGTGAGAAATAAGAGAGAGAGAAAACAGAGAAAATAAGAAATAAGGGAGAGAGAAAAGAGAGAAAAGGAAAAATAAGAGAGAAAAGAGAAAGTGAGAAATAAGAAAGAGAAAAAAGAGAGAAAATGAGAAATAAGAGAGAAAAAAGAAAGTGAGAAATAAGAGAGAGAAAATGAGAAATAAGGGGTAGAAAAAAGAGAGAAAATAAGAAATAGAGAGAAAAAATAGAAAATGGGAAACAAGAGAGAAAAACGAGAGAAAGTGAGAAATAAGAGGGAGAAAAAAGAGAGAAAATAAGAAATAAGGGAGAGAGAAAAGAGAGAAAAGGAAAAATAAGAGAAAAAAGAAAATGAGAAATAAGGGAGAGAGAAAAGAGAGAAAATGAGAAATAAGGGAGAGAAAAAAGAGAGAAAGTGAGAAATAAGAGAGAGAAAAAAGAGAGAAAGCGAGAAATAAGAGAAAAAAGAGAGAAAATGAGAAATAAGAGAGAGAAAACAGAGAAAATAAGAAATAAGGGAGAGAGAAAAGAGAGAAAAGGAAAAATAAGAGAGAAAAGAGAAAGTGAGAAATAAGAAAGAGAAAAAGAGAGAAAATGAGAAATAAGAGAGAAAAAAGAAAGTGAGAAATAAGAGAGAGAAAAAGAGAGAAAATGAGAAATAAGGGGTAGAAAAAAGAGAGAAAATAAGAAATAAGAGAGAGAAAAAATAGAAAATGGGAAACAAGAGAGAAAAACGAGAGAAAGTGAGAAATAAGAGAGAGAAAAAAGAGAGAAAATGAGAAATAAGGGAGAGAGAAAAGAGAGAAAAGGAAAAATAAGAGAAAAAAGAAAATGAGAAATAAGGGAGAGAGAAAAGAGAGAAAATGAGAAATAAGGGAGAGAAAAAAGAGAGAAAGTGAGAAATAAGAGAGAAAAAGAGAGAAAGCGAGAAATAAGAGAAAAAAGAGAGAAAATGAGAAATAAGGGAGAGAGAGAAGAGAGAAAATGAGAAATAAGAGAAAAAAGAGAGAAAGTGAGAAATAAGAGAGAAAAAAGAAAGTGAGAAATAAGAGAGAAAGTGAGAAATAAGAGAGAGAAAAAAGAGAGAATATGAGAAATAAGGGAGAGAAAAAAGGGAGAAAATGAGAAATAAGGGAGCAAAAAGAGAGAAAATGAGAAATAAGAGAGAAAAAGAGAGAAAGTAAGAAATAAGCGAGAGAAAAAAGAGAGAAAATGAAAAATAAGGGACAGAAAAAGAGAGAAAATGAGAAATAAGAGAAAGAAAAAAGAAAGTGAGAAATAAGAGAGAAAAAAGAGAGAAAATGAGAAATAAGAGAGCGAAAACAGAGAGAAAATAAGAAATAAGGGAGAGAGAAAAGAGAGAAAAGGAAAAATAAGAGAGAGAAAAGAGAAAGTGAGAAATAAGGAAGAGAAAAACGAGAAAATGAGAAATAAGAGAGAAAAAAGAGAGAAAATGAGAAATAAGAGAGAAAAAATGGAGAAAATGAGAAATAAAAGAGAAAAAAGAGAAAATGAGAACTAAGAGAGAGGAAAAAGAGAGAAAATGAGAAATAAGGGAGAGTGAAGAGAGAAAATGAGAAATAAGGGAGAGAAAAAGGAGAGAAAATGAGAAATAAGAGAGAGAGAAAGAGAGAAAGTGAGAAATAAGAGAGAAAAAAGAGAGAAAATGAGAAATAAGGAAGAGAGAAAAGGAAAAATAAGAGAGAGAAAAACGAGAGAAAATGAGAAATAAAGGAGAGAGAAAAGAGAGAAAAGCGAAAATAAGAGAGAGAAAAAAGAAAGTGAGAAATAAGAAAGAAAAAAGAGAGAAAATGAGAAATGAGAGAGAAAATGAGAAATAAGAGAGAAAAAAACAGAGAAAGTGAGAAATAAGAGAAAAAAGAGAGAACGTGAGAAATAAGAGAGAGAAAAAAGAGAGAAAATGAAAAATAAGAGAAAAAGAGAGAAAGTGAGAAATAAGTGAGAGAAAATTAAAAAGAAGAGAGAGAGAAAAAACAGAGAAAATGAGAAATAAGAGAGAGAAAATGAGAAATAAGAGAGAAAAAAGAGAGAACGTGAGAAATAAGAGAAAAAAGAGAGGAAGTGAGAAATAAGAGAGAGAAGAACGAGAGAAAATGAGAAATAAGGGGTAGAAAAAAGAGAGAAAATAAGAAATAAGAGAAAGAAAAAAGAGAGAAAATGAGAAATAAGGGAGAGAGAAAAGAGAGAAAAGGAAAAATAAGAGAGAGAAAAAAGAAAGTGAGAAATAAGAAAGAGAAAAAAGAGAGAAAATGAGAAATAAGAGAAAAAAGTGAGAAAGTGAGAAATAAGAGAGAAAAAAGAGAGAAAGTGAGAAATAAGAGGGAAAAAAGAGAGAAAGTGAGAAATAGGAGAGAGAAGAACGAGAGAAAATGAGAAATAAGGGGTAGAAAAAAGAGAGAAAATTAGAAATAAGAGAGAGAAAAATAGAAAATGGGAAATAAGAGAGAAAAACGAGAGAAAGTGAGAAATAAGAGAGAGAAAAAAGAGAGAAAATGAGAAATAAGGGAGAGAGAAAAGAGAGAAAAGGAAAAATAAGGGAGAGAAAAAAGAAAGTGAGAAATAAGGAGAAAAAAGAGAGAAAATGAGAAATAAGGGGAAAAAGAGAGAAAGTGAGAAATAAGAGAGAAAAAAGAGAGAAAGTGAGAAATAAGAGAGAAAGTGAGAAATAAGAGAGAGAAAAAAGAGAGAATATGAGAAATAAGGGAGAAAAAAGGGAGAAATTGAGAAATAAGGGAGAAAAAAGAGAAAATGAGAAATAAGAGAGAAAAAGAGAGAAAGTAAGAAATAAGAGAGAGAAAAAAGAGAGAAAATGAAAAATAAGGGACAGAAAAAGAGAGAAAATGAGAAATAAGAGAAAGAAAAAAGAAAGTGAGAAATAAGAGAGAGAAAAAAGAGAAAATGAGAAATAAGAGAGCGAAAACAGAGAGAAAATAAGAAATAAGGGAGAGAGAAAAGAGAGAAAAGGAAAAATAAGAGAGAGAAAAGAGAAAGTGAGAAATAAGGAAGAGAAAAAAAGAGAGAAAATGAGAAGTAAGAGAGAAAAAAGAGAGAAAATGACAAATAAGAGAGAAAAAAGGGAGAAAATGAGAAATAAAAGAGAAAAAAGAGAAAATGAGAAATAAGAGAGAGAAAAAAGAGAGAATGAGAAATAAGAGAGAGAGAAAAAGAGAGAAAATGAAAAATAAGAGAAAAAAGAGAGAAAGTTAGAAATAAGTGAGAGAAAAAAGAGAAAATTAAAAAGAAGAGAAAGAAAAAAACAGAGAAAATGAGAAATAAGAGAGAGAAAATGAGAAATAAGAGAGAAAAAAAAGAGAAAGTGAGAAATAAGAGAAAAAAGAGAGAAAATGAGAAATAAGAGAGAAAAAGAGAGAAAATGAGAAATAAGAGCGAGAAAAGGAGATAAAGTAAAAAATAAGAGAGAGGAAATGAGAAATAAGAGAAAAAAGAGAGAAAGTGAGAAATAAGAGAGAAAAAGAGAGAAAATGAGAAATAAGTGAGAGAAAAAAGAGAGAAAATGAGAAATAAGAAAGAGAAAATGAGAAATAAGAGAGAGAAAAAAGAGGGAAAATGAGAAATAAGAGAAAAATAAGAGAAAATGAGAAATAAGAGGGAGAGAAAAGGAGAGAAAGTGAGAAGTAAAGTAAATAAAAGAAAAATAAAGTGAAATGGGTAAATCATTAAAATTAGTTGAACGTTTTTAATTATTTCAGAATTATTAATAGTTTTATATATATATATATATATATATATATATATATATATATATATATAATCTGAGGAGGAGATTGTAGACACCAATCGGCCAGGGAAGTACTCCGGGGTGGACGTCAGGTAGGAGACAGGGAGTGCTGCAACTCCCGTTTCTCCTGTCACTGTTCTCCTTAGCTGATCTTTTTCTGTGACTCATCTGCCCTGTGAACAGTCTACCATGCTCTCAAACACACGCTTCTACCTCTATTCTTGACTATACACTCATACATTTTACACAGTACACACTCTTTTCAAAATATATTAAAAAAATTAGCATCGTGAGCCTCGGAGACCCGGATTTTGGATCTCTTTCTCATAAAGGTGGGCATTTTTGCGGGCACCCGCTCTTGGCCCCTCTTTTCTCCATAAAATAAAAAAAATATATATAAGAAGTTATAAAATTTTGCACGGAAGGTCAAACTGGTTGGTCTTCCCTCTCTCTCTCTTCTCTCTCTCTCTCACACACACACACACACAGAAGATATCTATTATATACATATATGTATATAGATATATATATATATATATATATATATATATATATATATATATATATATATAAAAATTATGTCGATATAATTATTTTGTTATAATCATTTTCCTTTATTAATTAATTCTATCTGGCTGCGTTAAATATCATATAAAGCTGAAAATGGCAGAATCGATAGTGCATTCTCCTGTTAATTTCTCAGTATAATATTAGAGAATCTAATACATAGTTCTATTTAATATTATATATATTTGGAGAGAGAGAGAGAGAGAGAGAGAGAGAGAGAGAGAGAGAGAGAGAGAGAGAGAGAGAGAGAGAGAGAGAGAGAGAGAGAGAGAGAGAGAGAGAGAATTTATTAAAAAGTACATAAATATTACAGTTTTCATTTGCTTACATTTAACCGTAATTTGGAGACATGTAACACGGAAATAAACTGTAGTGACATACTCGTCGCTGTCGTAAATAGTATGGGCAGCATTTGCTCACGTCCACCTTCAGGAAACTAATTACTTCTAAATTTTTATTGAGTATTAGAAGGGTCGTAAACTCCTTCGTCTGTGTGTGTGTGTGTGTGTGTGTGTGTGTGTGTGTGTGTGTGTGTGCGTATTTAAATACGGAGTTAACACACTTAATCCATGCTTTAAGATATTTGAAAAAAGGTATTACGAAATTTATGCATGATCCAGTTTGAGCATATTTTACGTTTGTGGTCCCCAAATGCTAGTTTTGAGAATTTTTAGTCGCAAATTGATGATGGTACATATGAGGCGAAAGGAATGAAAATGCCGTAGGAAATTGTGTCTATGTGTGTGTGTGTGTGTGTGTGTGGTGTTTGTGTGTTGGAAGAGAAGGTAATATTCAAGTTAACCCGAGACAGATTTTTAATATTATTTTTATATTTGTCGATAAATTAAACATTGAATTCTTAGTTCATTTTGAGTTCAAGTTCCAAATTCGGATATTTGCGTACGGATTCTTAACCGGATCACAGAATTCCGAATTCGGACAGGATTTATTTATTTTGGTCCGAAATTAGACAAAAAACAAAAAAGTTATTTCATTTTTGGAAGTAAATGTAGAATTGTAGAAGTTATTTTAATTGGATTTAGAATTGGAATTGGAATCGAATGTTTCCAAATTAGAATGGGATGGAATAACTTCCATAAAAGTCCATGTTTAAAAATGGAATTTGAACTGGAATTGATTCCAGCTGGGTAGGAGGTAGGTCGGATTTTGAGTCTGTACTGATTATTGTGGGCTTTTCTGTACATACAATGTGTTTTTTTTGTTTTTTTTTTACGCAGGAAGGAGGGGCCAAGGGCTCCCCCCTTCCCCCCTATACAAGAAGGAGAGAGCCGAAATCAAGATCTCCGAGGCCCACGATGTCATTTACATACAATATGTACAAGTTATAAAATGTACTAAACGTACAGAGTTAATACATAACACACGTGTTGTTGGACAATTTAATATACAGGGTGCTTCAAAAAATATTACCACTTGTATGGCACAAATCTGCGTTGCTGTAATGTAAACCTTGTAGCCATTTCCATTGAATGGGGTTCACTCATTAATCATTCACACAATCCCTACAAAAACGACATTTTTATTAAAAAACAAGCAAATAAACACGCAAATACTTATATAAAAAAACACAAACTGTAAGTGGTAAGCAATGACATATTAGCGCCATTTAAGTGGTAAGCAATGACATATTAGCGCCATTTAAGTGGTAAGCAATGACATATTAGCGCCATTTAAGTGGTAAGCAATGACATATTAGCGCCATTTAAGTGGTAAGCAATGACATATTAGCGCCATTTAAGTGGTAAGCAATGACATATTAGCGCCATTTAACTGGTAAGCAATGACATATTAGCGCCATTTAAGTGGTAAGCAATGACATATTAGCGCCATTTAAGTGGTAAGCAATGACATATTAGCGCCATTTAAGTAGTAAGCAATGACATATTAGCGCGATTTAAGTGGTAAGCAATGACATATTAGCGCGATTTAAGTGGTAAGCAATGACATATTAGCGCGATTTAAGTGGTAAGCAATGACATATTAGCGCCATTTAAGTGGTAAGCAATGACATATTAGCGCCATTTAAGTGGTAAGCAATGACATATTAGCGCCATTTAAGTGGTAAGCAATGACATATTAGCGCCATTTAAGTGATAAGCAGTGACATATTAGCGCCATTTAAGTGGTAAGCAATGACATATTAGCGCCATATAAGTGGCAACATTTTTTGAATCACCCTGTATATACAGTGTGTGTGTGTGTGTGTGTGTGTGTGTGTGTATATGTGACACAAGCCTGGAAATAATTTTGAATCTGACCACTCATTGCCCATTGGATTATAACACAAATCATTGTTGCCTTCACTGATGCTGTACTTGGCAATGATGCTGCTAGCTGCTCGTACCCTGAATGAGTGCATGGTCGGGGTGGTGCTTTGTGAAAAACAGTTAAATCTTAACCGCTATCTCGTACTTAATCTATTGACATATGTGTTGCGAACATTGATAATAATATATACTCGTATATAGATAGGGTGGCGCAAAGGTCAGGAGTCAAAGGGTCATCAATGCATAAATTATAATTTTTTTTAAATGTAATTTATAAATTATATTTTTTAACTAAAAAAAGTAATTTTTATTTAAAAATAAATAATGGTGACCATAGAATGGAAAAGATCCATTCTCTCTGATTCCTTTAACCCCTGACTTTTACGCCACACTAACCTTGATTAACCTTAGTTTTGCTTCCGCCCGAATTGTTCATTCTGATGAAGGTCAAGCTTGTCACTCCACCTTAGACCTACAGTTTAACGTGGAATCCGAATCACCACGCCCCACCATCAGCCCAGCGTATTTACCACTAGGCTACCCAGGGTACTCATTTATCTACCCACCAATTTTTTATTGTGTGAAAAGATGAACAGCTGGGTTTTGTTGCGCGCCGCCTGCCATCACCGGGTCTCGATCCCGAGGGCGATGGATTAGTAGTCAGCGATGTTAACCACTACACCACCTAGGTACTATACGAGTGTGTGTGTATATATATATATAATATATATTATTATTATTATTATTATTACTTCACAATTTATGCTCCACCCCGTTTAGAAATATTTTTTATTTTAAACTGACAACGTAATTAATACGCAGTCAAATACAGGCCTGAACCGAGTGAAAGTTTCTGATTACAGACTCTCTCGGTCTTGTTTGTGTAGAGCAAGTATGAAGATATATTGTTGTGTTTGCAGTTTGGAGAATTGATCAAATGCGTTTACGTGGACCTAAGGAGAAACCACGAATTTGAGGTACAGTTTGTTCCTGCTGAATCATGCTCGCGGGCATTACAGATACCCAAAGTGCCTCCCTCTATAAATAATGACTGGGACGGTGTCTATAATTGAAGAAATTAAGATTTTTCTTTTCTCCAGTGAGCATAAGCTATTAAGTACGGTTAGTCCGCGGATAGGGTATAATTGTCTTTTCTATGCTTGGCATCGATCGTGATATACTTGCTAGCTAGAAATGCCCAACATAAAAAAAAATAGGAATTTTTTTTTTATGTTAGTCCCCTATATATATATATATATATATATATATATATATATATATATATATATATATATATATATATATATATATATATATATATATATATATATATAGTCTGTGTGATGTATGTATGTATATTACACTTTATTTGAAGTTGGTAGTATAAAAGCCTTATTGACACTAGCCTTTTATCGTCTTTGGGCTTACAAAGGAAAAGTAAAATGAGATTAGCACACAAATGGCACCAACAAAAGAAATACTAAGATAAAAAAATTCTCTAAAATTCTTATCGTCTTTTAACATTTTTTCGTAATATGAAATTATCGTCATTTCGGGACTAATTTTAACACAAACTTTAACTTAAACTTTAACTTAAACTGTTAAATTTAACCTAAATTAACTTAAATTAACTTAAATTAACTTTAATGTATATAAGGAGTTGCTTTGTCTACATACGAGCTTTTGAACCCAGTGTTAACTTTAACAAAAATGTAATGATGGAGTTTGTTTAACCTTTTACGCAATATCTAAAGTTATATAAGGGAGGGGACCCACAACTTTACTTGGGATCCGAACCATCTAACGGTCGCTACATAATCTGAACGCAGAGAACGGTCTCCCATCCAACTACCACTCAGACCCAATGTCGCTTAACTCCGTTGATTGACATGAAGTAGTGTTACGACACTAACCACGACGGAGCACCTTAACTTTCATAATATAAGAATTATGGGTCCATTTTCATTTAGAAGCGTTTGAAGTTCATCATGAAACAGATATGAATGAAAAACATCTTAATTCATGTCAACCGCATGTCAAGACTAACCATGGGGGTACATCATGACCACCCTGCAATATCCCAATACCCTTTCTCGCAGATCGGCGAAATTAAGCAACCCTGAGAGTGGTTAGAAGGTGAATGGGTAACCGTTCGCTACACCAGATCACCTGAAGATCAGGGCCCCCAGCCTTCTTTAGTTAACTTTATAAGGCTAACTAACGAAAATATCACGACCTAACCTAACCAATCGTCAAGGCCGTACAGTTGACCTAACGATTGGTTAGGTTAGGTCGTGATATTTTCGTAGTTAACCTTATAAGGCTAACTAAAGAAGGCTGGGGGCCCTGAACTTCAGGTGATCCGCTACACCCAGATGATGTAGCGACCCTTAGATGGATCGGGTCACACTTAAAGTTGTAGGTCCCCTCCGTCACATGTCCTTTGATGTTAAGAAAGGGGTTAAACACCAAGAACAATCAACAGTAACCAAAATAATTGACTCAATTACTCGCACGTGTTAAATGAAATGATTTAATTCAAAGGTAAATACATATTAAATACATTAAAATACATCAAGTGCATATTAAAGACATGAAATACATATTAAATACATTAAATACATATAAAAATTCATTAAATACATATTCATTACATATAAAAGAATTTGACCGAAACTGTCAAGATATATACGAATTACACTCGTGAGGAAAATGCCTCCGAGGCCTTTTCCTGAGGAGAATAACTCACTTCCATATTAGCCATTGGGTGTTATTCTACCTGCAACAAAAAAAAAAGGTCCCAAAACAAGACATCAATTTTAACATTTGTTTTAATTCTAATACATTACTTTCGTAAATTTAATTTAAACTAAATTTCTTATGAGACCGGACTTATCGGACACCCTGTAGTGATAAGTGATTTTGTTTAACTATGGACTGCCGTACGTATACTGAAGAAAATGTGGCTGTAAGGATGAATACTCGACAAAACTAATTTTAAAGGCACGGACTTACTTTATTATGAAGGACAGCTGGGATACCGGGACCCGCTAACGACTCTCAGAAGGTTGGAATCCCGTCCCATCGTACCCCTCAATTACTGAGAACAGTAACATATCTGAGGGGAGCATTTGCAACAGAAATGAGGCAAGATTGAAGGATTTGTTTCTCAATCCAGTCCAGCATTTATGTATTTCTTCAACTTGTTTGGAATATATATATATATATATATATATATATATATATATATGAAAATTATTTCACGAAAGTAACACTGAAAAATATTTATGATGAATAAAACCACGAAGGAAAGGAAACACAGAATGGTGCTCAAGCGCTTTCGTCTAATGACATCCTCAGGAACACTGAAGTACATAAAGAGTTACAGCCTATATATAGGTTACAGAAAAAAAAAAAATATATATATATATATACAATAAACGGAGAAATAAAATTAAAATTAAAAATTAAAGGATTGTGGGAGGAGCATACAAATTTGTAAGGAAAAACTATCGATTTTTAGCACAAGATCAAATGAATTGTTTCCAACCAATGTTATGAAAAAAAAAAATACAAATTTATACTGGAAATCTGCCCGGGTTTTAGCAATCTGCCCTTGTTGTATATAAGAATAAATTGAAAAATAAAAGTTATTAGAGTAGCATACAAGTTTACCAAAGATTTAGCGTTCTACCCTTCTTATCTAAATCTGTTCTGAAGGAATTCAAAACAACAGGATCGAGTTGAAAAAGACCTTTGCTTATGTTGAAGTTATTTGTAAGTTGGATAATGGCAGACTCAAGAATATTTCTATTAACAATGTTGCTAGAGTGAAATAAAACTGAAGCATTATACCAATCAATACAGTGGACTAACTCTGACAAATGGACAAAAAGGGCACTGGACGACTCTCCTGTTCTAACGGAATATTGATGCTGTTTTATACGTGCGTGCAAATCCTTTCCCGTCTGACCTATGTGAAAGGAATCACATTGTTTACAACTAATTTTATAGATAATGCCTGAATTATTGGTAGGGCTATTTTTTACTGATATTTTTCACAATATTGTTATATGAAAATACTACATTAATATCCAAAAGTTTAAGTACATTAGCAATGCCTAAAAAGCCCGGGAAAAATGGAAGTACTAAAATTTTTTTTTTTTGACAAAGTACGACTGTTATTATTGACACGATAGAAAGTCTGGAATACATCGATGCCGAATTAGAAAAAATCAACGGTATTGGAAGTGATCTGTGTTATCCATCTGCGTTTATGGAATCTTGTCTCAACAAGGCAAAACGAACTTTCTATCGTGTCAATAATAACACTCGTACTTTGTCAAAAAAAAAAATTTTAGTACTTCCATTTTTCCCGGGCTTTTTAGGCATTGCTAATGTACTTAAACTTTTGGATATTAATGTAGTATTTTCATATAACAATATTTTGGAAAATATCATAGTAAAAAATAGCCCTACCAATAATTCAGGCATTATCTATAAAATTGGTTGTAAACAATGTGATTCCTTTTACATAGGTCAGACGGGAAAGGATTTGCACACACGTATAAAACAGCATCAATATTCCGTTAGAACAGGACAGTCGTCCAATGCCCTTTTTGTCCATTTGTCAGAGTTATCCCACTTTATTGATTGGAATAATGCTTCAGTTTTATTTCACTGTAGCAACATTGTTAATAGAAATATTCTTGAGTCTGCCATTACCCAATTTACAAATAACTTCAACATAAGCAAAGGTCTTTTTCAACTCGATCCTGTTGTTTTGAATTCCTTCAGAACAGATTTAGATAAGAAGGGTAGAACGCTAAATCTTTGGTAAACTTGTATGCTACTCTAATAACTTTTATTTTTCAATTTATTTTTATATACAAGAAGGGCAAAGTGCTGAAACCCGGGCAGATTTCCAGTATAAATTTGTTTTTTTTTTTTTATAACATTGGTTGGAAACAATTCATTTGATCTTGTGCTAAAAATCGGTAGTTTTTTTTTTTTATCTATAACATTGGTTGGAAACAATTCATTTAATCTTGTGCTAAAAATCGATAGTTTTTCCTTACAAATTTGTATGCTCCTCCCACAATCCTTTAATTTTTAATTTCAATTTTATTTCTCCGTTTATTGTATATATATACATACATACATACATACATATATATATATATATATATTTTATTTTATTTATTTTTTCTGTTGTACTTCAGTGTTCCTGAGGATGTCATTAGACGAAAGCGCTTGAGCACCATTCTGTGTTTCTTTCCTTCGTGGTTTTATTCATCATATATATATATATATATATATATATATATATATATATATGAGAGGGAGAGAAAGAGAGAATTTTGGCCACAGATTAATTACAGATTAAGTTGTTGGTAGATAGCAAAAGTTTCATTGTTTTTATCAAAGCACCACTCCACCCATACACCCATTCAGGTTACGAGCATCTCGAAGTTATTGCCAAGTATATAAAGGGTTAATGATACTAACGAAGCTTCCTTACGTGATTATATACAAGGTGAGTCACGACGAAATGTCATAACTTCGGGAGCTTATGCTGAGGTCATTCCCGGTCAAAAACTTCAAATGAACATAAGTCCGATTCTTAACGGTTATGGAGGTATGGGTGTCTGAATTTCAAGCATGCGTACGTGACCTTGAATTGAATTGAGTTACTTACCGAACCGAACTAACTACGCAGTATAGTGTTGTGTTTCACAGTGTGCAGTTGATGTTTTGTGCGTTTAGTATGCCTTTTACCTTTTTCGAATACCGAATATACCGATGTGGTGTATGTTTACGGATTTTGCGATGGAAATACTACCGCTGCTGTCGCTGAATACCAGCAACGTTTTCCAGATCGAAGAATTCCGGATCGACGAGTGTTTAGCAACGTTTACCGGAGATTGCGAGAGAGCGGTTCATTTCCTAGCGTTACTGTTTTAGCTGAGCATCCGGTACAACAAGATGTGGCTGAACAAGAAGGCATGTATCCATACCACTTACAGCGCGTTCAGCACCTCCTACCTGGGAATCGTTCCCAACGGCTGGAATTTTGGAATTGGCTCAATGCCGATCGGCATTGCATCGATACGTCTTGTTCTGTAATGAGGCTCAATTTACCCGTGACGGTATCAAGAACACTCGCAATTCACATGTGTGGTCAAAAATGAATCCTCATGCCAGTGTGGAAAGTAATTTTCAACATCGGTTCAGTGTCAATGTGTTGTGTGGTATTCTCTACGGTTATCTGATTGTTCCGTTTATCTTCGAAGGTGGTCTTACAGGTGACATTTATCTACGATTTCTGCAAGACGAACTGCTGCCACTGTTAGAAGATGTACCTTTGGTAACACGATTACGTATGTACTTCCAACAAGACGGAGCTCCTACCCATTTTAGCATCTCGATGATCGCTTCCCTGGTCGATGGATCGGTCGTGGTGGTGCACAAAATTGGCCAACCAGGTCTCTAGACCTAACCCCTCTAGATTTTTATCTGTGAGGGCGCATGAAAGAGATGATGTACCAGAGAAGAGTGGAAACACGAGCTGTACTGCTCCGTCGCATTTTGGATGATGCAGCCCTCATGAAGGACAATCGTAATGAACTAATGCGAGCTAAGCCCACGATTCACAAACGAACCGCGATGTGTAGTGAGGCCGAGGGTAGTCATTTTGAACAGTTATTGTAAATTCATGAATAAAAACTTTAGCAGCTATTTGTTCGCTTATTCTTATTTTTAAACATTCAAACATCCATAGCTCCATAACCGTTAAGAATCAGAGTGGTCCATCATCATCAATCTTAATCTTAAAGCGCTTCTGCCTCAAGGGTGCGCTGCTCCCACGAAGTCCACTCAGCGCCTCCTGAGGCGGGGCCACGACTGGGTCGTTTTTGACTGGGAATGACTTCAGCTATAAGCTCCCGAAGTTATGACATTTCGTCGTGACTCACCCTGTATATACAGTATATTCAACTGGAAAAGTTACTTTTTCAAAGTAACTCGTAATAGTTACAGTTACTTGCTCATAAAAGTAATGAGCTCGAGTTCAGTTGAAAGTTACTGTACTGAGAAATGTAACTCGGTCAAGTTACAGTTACAAATAAAAAGTAACGGAATTACTTTCAAGTTACTTTAAGGTTCCTTACTTTTCAGTGTAACTTACTTTTCAGTGTAACCAGTGACAGTCTCCTTTTATTCTTGTACCTAATCTCCCTTCAGCCGAGAAAGAATTTGGTTTTATAAGTATGACTTATTGGGACTAACGGGACTATTAACTGCTTAAAACTATTCTTTCTGATAAAGAAAAACACTTAATTTTACAAACGTCACTTGTTCAAAGTGTTTATCTGTCAATGATGTCCTCTTTTCTGAAAATATCGTCCCAAGCATTAAAGACTCTCCAATGAGGCGCTGCTGGGGAGTTCCCACGGAAAAAGTTAAATATTATGGAAATATATTAATATACATGTTTACGCTATAGTTGTACTGTTTTTAATGGAATTTCAAAGAAAACGATTTATAGCGTAAACTATTTACGAGTCATTTTAGATAAGTATATTTACCAAATTCAAATTTTTTAAGCAAAATCACTGTATGAATTATATTAAAATTTATTTTATAATAAAAATTTCAGAGGGTGACGAAAATAATTTCTTAGTCCAAAAAAAATCTAAAAGATTGAAACATCAATTCACTAAGCATACTCTTGCCCTTTCATTAGTATTTTGCAACAAACTGTCAATCTCTTAGTTACCAGTTAATGTTTTAAAAAATACATAAAATGGAAATTCAGATTTTGAGGAGAAAAAATGGAGCACCCACAATTTATCTCTTTCTGAAGAAATACTATCTTGAAATTCTATAATCTAAAGGAGTCCCGTGCTAAACTTCACGAGCTGGGTCTTCTTTAATGGTACGTTTGTTTACTGCGTTTGTTCATATCCTAAAATCCCGACTTAAAATATTCCAGCCACGTCCCAGAGCAGGCTTAAGAAGAACTTAAAACTTGATTAAAGTTTTAGTCCATTTTCGCTAGAGTTTGACGAATCGAAAACATTGATGTAAGAAGTTAAGATGTGACTGAGTTTTAATCACTTTTAAACGATTCGAAAACAGCTGCACGAAGCCTACTCAAGAAAGCTAGAAAGAAAGCCTACTCTTTGTACGTGAGCGTAGCTGTGTAGCCTCCTTATAGGCCTATCTAACGAGCGGCAAACAACAAGCGATATTTAGGTAGACTTTCCATCGTCAGCTGTTTACTGTTGTGCGGTGGTGTATCAGACTTTCAAGCCAAACTAAAAGTTTATTTTAAAGGTGATATTAAATTAACTGTAACTTACAAAGTTACAGTTATTCGTGGAAAATAACTGAGTTTAGTTATTAGTTACTCTTTTTCGAAAGTAACTCAGTTGCTCATTAAGTTACTGAAAAAAAAAAATCGTTACAGAAACTCAATTACCCGTACCAGAGTTACAGTTTATGGTGAGTTATTTGTGTAAAGCATTACAACTTGTTTAAATAAGCTGTAATATTTTATACAAAAGACCATCATGGTAAAATTTTCCACGAACTTACCTTCGACCATGAATGACGAAAGTGAATCACAGTACAGGGTGTCCATAATGTCTTGTCACCCTAGTAAAATACTAACTCATTTTCGTTTTTCTTTGAGACCCATTTATTACCTCGTAGATGGCCTGCCAGTTCTTGGTTTATCTTTTACAGTTCCTTTTGTGAACAGTTTCTTTAGCCATCTCAGCAGAGTCCCTTTTGGGGTTGCTGCACGATTAAATCGGTCCTGGAAGTCCGCAAGAATATTTTCAATGGTTTTGCCATTACGTAGTCGTTCATTGACCAATATACGTTGTTCAATCGTATAGTTGCTGCTATCATACATTTCAAATGGGTGACGAGACAAACTGGGATAACGAGACATTGTGGACAGCCTGTAGGTGCTGGAATTGATCCCCATTATTTTGTAGACAAAACTGAACACATACTGTAGATGGCGTGAGTTCTCTTTTGACCAAATTCGTGTGTTTTGTGAATTGACAAAGCCATTTTCGTTAAATCGTGTTTCATTTGTAAACTACAAAATATGAGACTGAAGACATCTGTAGATTGTCACGAATAAATAATTTGTTTGAATTCGAATTTCTTCATACTGACCTCGTTTTGGCGAATAGAAGTTGGCGTTATTGGCTGAAGAGGAGGAGTCATAATGGCAATCAGTCTCTCTCTCTCTCTCTCTCTCTCTCTCTCTCTCTCTCTCTCTATCTATCTATCTCTTTGTATATATATAAATATAATATGTATTATATCAATATCTCATATGAGTGTCAGAAACACGAGAAAATGTATGCAACATGTGTTATGTATTCATTAATAAAGTTGGCCAATATGCGCTTGTAATATCATGATAATGACAAATTAAATAAGCTGAACAACTTGTCTGCTTTGCCTATATTTTCTACCCCTATTCTTTCCTCAAAATATTTAGAATTAATTCATAGTGATAATGGACAATTTATGGACGAGCTAGGTTGTAAAGTAAATTAGGTCTAGCTAGGTTAGATTAGGTATATATTATTATAATATAATTGAAAAATAAATACTCCTATGATTCCGGATCTTTTGAAACACCCTGTATTATACAAGATTAAACAATGGACAAGTTATTGTAGGTTAGGTTACGAGATAAGCCAGGTTAGGTTAAATTAGTTTTTTTAGAGTGTCAATTGTTTGATATTGTCGAGAAATGGGTATATATATATATATATATATATATATATATATATATATATATATATACATATATAAAAAAAAAAAAGCTTCCCTTAAATCGTAAACCTCTCGTTTTCTTCAGCCTTTTTCCATGAAATGAACAAACCAGCATTAATATCTTTTTATGGGGTAACTTTAATTTTTATTTTTCTCATTTCTTTTATTTTCTGTTAACTTGCGTTAAAAGGCTGTAAATTGTAAATGTTATTAGTAATATGAGATGGATAGATTGCCTCTCCTTGTTTGCATGTAAAAATTACTAATAAAGTTTTGAAATATTAATTTAACAAGATGTGGCTGGATGATGGGGGGTTATTTAATCCCCTCCGCAACATGTTATAAGGGTTCTTCTGACGGAGGAGACTTACTACATACAGCTTTATGCGAGACTCGTATCACGGGTCGCTGCAGCATCTGAACGCAGACTAGTCTTCCCCCATTCAACTACTCTCCGGACATAATGTCCCTTAAATTGCCTGATCGACGGGAAGCGGTATTACGAAAATGACCACGACCTGTGATATATATATATATATATATATATATATATATATATACTTGTGGTACATCTTGCTTCCGATGAGACATGCACTCGGACCTATAAAGCCAGGAGTGTGTGCACTGCAAACCTAACGACACAAGTACAAAAATGATTCTAAATTTGACCACTCACTGGATTCCAGTGATAGTGAGCCAATTACGGAAGCCGGATTAGTAAGCTGACCCTTCATATACTTGGCAATAATACTTCGAGCTGCTCGTACCATGAATAGGTGTATGGGCGGAGCGTTTCTTCTATTCATTATTTAACCCTCTAACGCCGACTGGCTCGAATACGTACCGTTTCAAATACACGCATTTAGACTTAACCCTACTAAAACGTTCGGCGTTAAAGGGTTAATTTACGAGTATTAACATATGTGTGTGTCAAAAACAGTGTGTGCGTGTGTGTATGTATGTCTGTATGTGTGTGTGTGTGTAAATTAACAGGTCTGTACAAATATATATATATATATATATAGCCAGTGTAAAGAAAAATTACGTTAATATTTAAAAGAAAATGAAAATTATAGCATGTAACTGCCTTGTAAAGTTTTAATGTCGAGAATTTTGAAATAAATTGTTTTAAAGATATTTGAGGAAATTCCAAATAAAAGAGTTTCCCATCCGTTGAAGAAAACGTAATCTCGTATTAAAATATTCAGTAAAATATATCACGGACGGTAAAAGTTTTAGCACACTATTTAACTTAGTGGGGGGGGGGGGGGGGGTTAGGGGTTCTTGCGCTATTTTTAGCATTAATTATTATTATTATTATTATTAGCAACAAATTGCTAATGACTGAAGAAAAAAGTGATAATATATATTTAAAATATATTAATTTTAGGGAATAATTACAAGTTTGAAATTATACTGTATACATTTTACGTAAAGTGGTATTAGAGATGCGGGTATTAAGACATCTGAGGGTATTAAGACATCTGAGGGTATTAAGACATATGCGGGTATTAAGACATCTGCGGGTATTAAGACATCTGAGCGACTTGAATAATTGTAATGATGGGGGTACTTTAAACTCCTTCGCAACTTCTAAGGTCATATGATGGAGGGGACCTACAGTTTTACGTGGGATCCGAACCATCTAAGGGACGCTACATAGTCTGGATGCGGAGAGGACGGTCTTCCATCCAACTACTACTCAAACTCGATGTCGCTTAACTTCGCGGATCAACCGGAAGCGGAGCCCTGATCGACTTGACAGTCTATCGACAACTATATTGTGATTTAGATTAGAGTAGGTTAAGTTAGGCTAGGTTAGGTTAAGTTAGTTTAAGTTAGTTTTTTAAGGTGTCGATTTTAAAAAGTGTCCATCCGATAGGGTATTGGTTCGCACAGATGTAAAGGGTGTCCCATAAGTGCTTTACCCCTAAGCTTTTTCCTACTAGAATAGGGTGAGGAATAAAGGGGTAAGGTGACTTATGGAACACCCTGTAGAGTAAAGCCTGAAGCTTCAGGGCAAAATTAAATAAAAATAAGAATCAGTAGTTCATTTAGCGAATGTACGTTTTCCGTTGAACTTATTCCAATATTGTAAAATATTTTTGATAATAAAGACTTTTGACTTTGATTTTACTTTTTTCATAAACCAGGAACATATTTCCCTGTTAATCATAACCAGTTAACTACCATTTTTTACTACACAGGCACTGGTTCTTTCAGTTCCAGCAAAGTTCCCTGCTTTAATCCTTTACCGCCGATAGGGACGAATTGGTAACATTTCAAATACACGTATTCATAAGTTAACTCTACAAAACATTTCGGCGGTACAGGGGTTAATTCGTATTTTGTCTTCACTCAGGTGAAGTCGCCAACTGTCTTCCATCGTCTAGTACAGCAAAGCTCTATAATAACTGACTCCTTATGCCTTGTTTGTGTAAGGATAACGGTCAAAGTAGGTTTGAAATTTTATTTCATTTTGTAAGTTATGCGCATGCGCCTCTTTTCTTAAACGCCTCCTCTACATGTTACCTACCACCCCCCACCCCCACCCCCCCACCCCCACACACGCACTTCCCCTTAAATCTAAGTATATTTTCCTCTATTTACCTTTAACGTTTCTTCAAACATTTAGGGGAGGGATCTATCTCATATTCTCTCAATTCATCCCTTCGTATTCTCTCTGTACATCAATTTGGACTCAAAATATTTGTTTAAAGTCTTCGAAAAGTCTGTTTGCGTAGCTTATCATCTTTCCGAGCAGCTGTGCTCTTTATTTATTCAAATTTTGAACATTTATACAGTACTTTTAATAGATAAACGATTTTGTAAATCAGTCTCAAGTGGACAGTAAACAATCGCTTGTTCATTTCTAATTATATAGTTGATAGACTGCATAGTTAACATATGAAGATCATATAATGTATTGTGATTTCTGATATATATATATATATATATATATATATATATATATATATATATACAGAGCCGGATCTAGAAGTTGCGAGGCCCTAGGCAGATCTAGAAATTGCGAGGCCCTAGGCCTATATATATGAAAATATGGACTTAATTAGCGATACTATACCAGCAATATTAGAATCCCGCATAGACAACTATGCCAGCACTTAAAAATTAAACCAAACCAAAATAATCACGCATGGAAATTGTATAAGAAATATAAATAAACCATACAAATAAGTATAAATTATAATATGAATCAAGATCTGTATCGAAAATATAAGACAATGATTTCTAAGATTTATATAATATTATAGGTAATGACTTTCCATAGTATACAAACGTTTTTCATATGTGATGTATAAGAGATGTTGACATTTCATTTTTTATAATAGTGAGCGATCGACTTATCAGGCTAAATATTAATGCTTTAATATTTGGTTCAGATGCTCCTTGAATATTACAGCAATGCTTTTCTACTTTTCTTCGAGCTAAACTCTTCAATTAATTGAGAATAATCTAATGAATTTGTTATATCGTTTTCTATTGATAATATAGCTAATGATTGCAATCTCGCTTGAGACATGGTGGAAGGCAAATATGTTTTAATAAGTTTGAGACGCGAGAAACTTCTTTCAGCCGAAGCAACAGTAACTGGGATGGTTAATACTATTCGAAGTGCAACATAAACATTAGGATAAATCTCACTTAGTTGTTTTTGCACTATATAAACAAGGGCATTTCCGAGATCTGTTTTCTCAGGTATAAACCTGCAAAGTACTTTAAGTTCTTCATAGAGTTCTAAATCATTAATATCACTTGAACAGAACGCGCAAAACGGCTTGAGCGAGGCCCCCTTTGGCGCGAGGCCCTAGGCGATCGCCTAGTTCGCCTATAGCTAAATCCGGGCCTGTGTGTATATATATATATATATATATATATATATATATATATATATATATATATATATATATATATATATATAAAACGGTACATAATAATGTAGGTTCAAGATAGAAAACATGAAAACAATCCATTAATATCAAATAGCGTTTTCACGGGCCCATGAAGGGCTGAGAAACGTCTTCTGAAGGAGGAAATAAAAGGTTCTCAAGATTAGATATTGTATATATTTAACAGTAATTAAGACCCGCTTCGATGAATATCAAGTCGGTTTTCCATTATCCCAAATAGTTACCCGAACCATTACACTATAAGCAGTGTGTTGAACCCTTCCTGTGCTGCCAATAGATTACAGAATTCCGGAAATGTTTGATTAACCGTTCAGATGCTCACGTACTTTTATTTCAAGTGAATTGATGAAATTGAGCCCCTTCTCGGAAGAGAACTGACTTCCAAAAATTTTGTGGGTCTGTGGGTCATTTCTCCGGCCCTTCGCTTCCCATTGGCGGCTGTAACCGGGACTTTTGCCAGTCCACAATTCTAACCTAACTCAGTTTGTGAAAGATATTTAATGCCTTGGAATCATTTTTGGGCATGGATGGAGTCTCAGATGGGGAGGAAATGCCCTCTATACTCATGGTCAATGCTAAACCATGTTTATTTATCCGACGAAATTATATCGTAAAGTTATGAACTATCTCATTTAAAGCTTTTTCATCTCTCATTTAAAGCTTTTTCATCTCTCATTTTCAGAATAGTTCGATTGTTCATTCAGATAACCACCATTAAATGGTGATATATCACGGGCACCAACTGTTCGACGCATCTTTCACAATTTTCGAATTTTTTCGACATGACATACATTTGGTTAGGAACCTTAAATCGGCTATTCACACACACACACACACACACACACGCGTAAAATACAGATGTTTAATTTATTATATATATATATAATATATATATATATATATATATATATATATATATATATATATATATAGTCGGTAAAAAATTGGATGACATTTCTATAACGGACATAAAATGGAAATTCACCAAATAATACCGAAATTTAGTTCCTTACCCCCCCCCCCCCCCGAAAAATCATTTATCATGAAGACTATTTCAAAATTCTATTAATGTAATGTAATTTGTTTATCCTTAGGGCCTACATAATATACCAAAAAATTTATTACTGTATTCCGTCCACGGTCAACTAACCCGCGTACGACACTCTGGTGCCAGCAACATTTTTACAAAAAGCCGTTTTTAGTGAATTACTCGTAAATAAACCATTATGCGTATAAATTAATTTGGTTCAGAAATGTATCGCAAATACGTATTAAAATTACATAAATCGATGTTTTATTTGGTTAAAGAATATTTTCAATGGTTGATGAGTGGCTGAATGTTGTATATTGTTGTAAACACGGATGTGTTGTATTCGTTAAAAATTGATTTCGTTATTGAAATTTTTAAATCAGTTTTAATACGTGTCCATTTTCGTTTTTTTACATTCACCACCAACTCTATTTTCTCTACTGGAAATACAGACCTTCAATAACTTAACATCTCTCTCTCTCTCTTCTCTCTCTCTCTCTCTCTCTCTCTCTCTCTCGTTACATACATATGTGTGTGTGTGTGTGTGTATATATACTGTCAATTATCTTGCAACATACGCAGTGTGTATATATATATATATATTACACTGGTCAACACTCATTTTATTGCCAATCATATTAGAGTGATTTTGGGGTAACTTTGTGGTGCTGATTCCGAATATGACATCGGTTTTGCTAGATTGGCTCTAATTTATGAGATAATTGGTACCCCATTGAAACACGTAAAAATGCAAAAAAAATTAATGTTCAGGCGGAGCCTACTTACAAATCGCATTGAAATTGTCTCAAATCATACAAAAGTAAACGCATGAAATACATAATGGCATTTTATTCGGTCTCACCATCTAGAATGTTCTGGTAGTTTCCCATATGCACGCGTTATGGTTACGTTTCCTATTAATTGAGGGTATTCATATCTCAAGAACTAGAGCCAAAATCGGAAAAAACTACTTTCATTTTGGAATTCAGCAACCCCAAAATACCCTAAATTCGTACGAATTTCCTTGGCAACGAAAAAAAAATTTTTTGTTGTTGACCTGTGTTATATATGTTTACTGAGCGTTTCCGTAATACAGTAAGGTAAAGTTTAGCTCACACAACCCTGTATTCATTATTTAGTGTATTTGTCGTCCCATTGCAATGAGAGAAATTCTTAAAGCTGTCGTGTTCGTTTGAACCGAAAATAAGCGTTCATCTCCAAATGATATATATATATATATATATATATATATATATATATATATACACAGGGTGAGTCAAAAGTCTGGAAACATGGGAACTATGATTTTCAATGCAAATATATATGTATATTTGCATTGAAAAGCATAATTCCCATGTTTCAAGACTTTTGACTCAACCTATATATATATGTTTTCTTTCTATATCATCTTCTATATTCTATGCAATGAGAGAACCCTATCATTTGTTTGTAAGTTCTATGAATGTCTTTTTTTAGTTTTTGGATATATCAACAAACTTTGAGGAATGTCAGTCATTATTCTTTCGCCAGACATAAATGTTGATATACACCCGGATTAGCCCTATATACGTGCGTTCAGAAGATATAAAATAGATTTATATATATATATATATATATATATCAATGGTTTACTTAATGTAAAAACCCTTCAAGAGGAGAAAATTACGTCATTTGTCGAAAGTGTTCGGTAGCTAGTAACTAACTTTTGGGATCTTTTGATTTTTGTACGTGTTTCAGTATAAAAATATTTAAAATTTAGTGTTTTTTTTTTTTGCTCCTGTTTATTACGTCATCATGA
The DNA here is from genome assembly GCA_023014485.1 of Bathynomus jamesi. NCBI lineage: Eukaryota > Metazoa > Arthropoda > Malacostraca > Isopoda > Cirolanidae > Bathynomus > Bathynomus jamesi. Next base: position 544,426 of record JAJOZX010000492.1, read on the forward strand.
GCAAAAATGTATTAAGTTAACGTAACTTTCTTATAGTAAAGTCTTTTATAAAACAGTCGCGATGTAGAATATTGGCAAAAACATCGCTTAAAAATAAGATTTTTAATTTTTTTCTTCTTAAAAACGTAAGAAATTACTAATTGGTGGGTATTCTGCTTTCGCTTTTGATATTTTATCGTTACTAATTATTAATTTTTGATGCTTTTTAGAAATGTTATGTTTTTAGTTTAACTTTCTTCCCGAAACAGAATGTGTGTATATATATATATATATATATATATATATAGTCGACTTCGCGTTCACACAATGAGAAAAACACCCTATAATGGAATCCTGAGAGAGCATGAAATGAGTTCAAAAATTGATAGCGAAAAGTTTTTCAGATATTTTAAAAAGGAAATGAATGGTGAATCCTTTGTTGCATCGATCCGTTCACGGGGGGAGGGGGAGGGGGGGCTGTGGGGACCACAACATTACGAATCTCTCTCTCTCTCTCTCTCTCTATATATATATATATACACACACACACACACACACACAGAGTATTATATATATATATATATATATATATATATATATATATATATACACACACAGAAATAGCATTATTAGAAAATTCCCAAAACTGTGAAAAAAGAAAATCTTAATTTGCTTTTGGAAGAATTTCTCAATAAGTGAATCCGCAACTTCTTTTCCCGACTTCATTCCCTGAGGTTGAAGCCCCCATAAAAGGGTCCATAAAAGGGATCATTTCTGCTGTTCTAGCGGAATGATGTCAGCGGACCATCTACTCCGAACATCCTTCCGAGTCTAGAACATCACAGTTAAGTTACTCTCCAAAGAACCCGCTCAGATTTTAAAGTTTGCAAACGTTTAATTAAATATTGTTGGATTTTATGAATTTTAAAGAAAAATTGGTTTATATCTGACGAATTATATATATAATATATATATGTTGAAAATAACCTTTGGAAGAAGGAAAATAAACCACGATATAGTGCTCGAGCGCTTTCGTTTAATGGCATCCTGATTGGTGCGGGAAATATTTTGGTAGGAACCTCTAATTCAGATGGAAGACTTATCAGAGTTTGAGCACCTTGCCCGATGTACCTGTTCCACCTGAATTGTAGGTTCCTCTCAAATATTTTCTGCACCAATCATTTAGTGTATATATATATATATATATATTATATATAATATATATATATATATATATACTTCCAAAAACTTTAACTTAATTTTAATTTTAAAAAATTTAAAAACTTAAAAGGGTACAACAAGCTTTTTCCGACATTACGCAAATTGATTGTGATGATATGACAGATAAGACGTGTTATCACATCTAATCTCGACAAATAAATTTGTCATTCTCTTTTCCCTTTGGGGGAGGGGTGTATTTATTTTCTATATGTTATTTTATGTGATTTAGCCTTGATGATGGAATCAGTGTGTTCCGAAACGTTGAGAAAAAAAAGAATGTATCATAGATCGTTTATGGCGTCTCTGGTGCTCCTTTTCTTTATTGGACTGGGTTTTCCCGCAATCAGTTGCTGATATATATATATATATATATATATATATATATATATATAAAGCCATACTCGTATCGATATTTAGCAAATTGTCAATCACTGATATATATATATATATATATATATATATATATATATATATATATATATATATATATATATATCGACAGAGAGAGAGAGAGAGAGAGAGAGAGATGTTATTTCATCGCTATAAGTAGCTGCATAATTAAATAATTTATATGAACAAAAACACTCAAGCTTATTAATTGGCTGTTTGAACTTTGGTTGCTAGACGGATATATAAGTGTTGACGAGATTGAATTTAACGTTATTTTTGCTTTCATTATGATGAAAAGTTATATATATATATATATATATATTATATATATATATATAGTGGTGTGTGTGTGGTGTGTGTGGTGTGTGTGGATATATATTATATATATATATATATATATATATATAAAATACAGGGTGTTTTAAAATTCCGCCCACAAGTAGGGAGTTTAGATTATTTATTACTTTTTCTGTTCCAGATAACCTATTAAGTTTATAAGGATAATGACGGAACACACACTCCAACAGAAGTTGAAGTTGGTGTTGTTACACGTTGGGGGCATGAGTCAGAGGTGCTGCGGTTTTGGCTTTTCTGGATGACGGTGGTGGAGGGAATTCTTGGCAAGCTTCCTTCTTACTCATGCCCGAGAAGAGTAACACCATCAACTCCACCTTCTGTTGGAGTGTATATTCCGTTATTATTATCTATATAAAGGGGTTGTAATGTCACCCTTTATAGAGTGTTCACTAATGAATTACATTAGAATGTTCACAAGACTTTTTTTCAAAGAACATCCGTTACCATGCCAACGCCCCAATTTCTTGGTGATACCAATATTTAGTTTTTCTTTTTTTTTTCTAATGGGCATCGATTGTGAGATAGATACCGCGAGTGTACCCAATTCTGCCCATGCAGGCACCTTTTGTTTATTTACAAAGTGGCATTATTTATGGGGTTTGAGGCAAATGTTTAAAAAATGAGGATAAATTGGCATTTTGTGGCACTAAAAAGTTGGATTTTTTGTTTCAAGAATAGGTCGGAACAAACCATTTTCAAGAATATATATATATATATATATATATAGTCGGCAAAGTGATATGTTAGGTTGAGTTAGGGTAGATTAGATTAAAGATTAGACGACGAGTGAATGAAAAAATAGTTGATAACTCCAGTATTTGGTGTCTTCCCCAAAAACGTTCAGATGGTATGATTGAAAAAAAGGGTGGACCCTGCTTTTTTTTATCTATATCACCCCACTATTGCAAAAATGTCACTCACTATGTGTGTGTGTGTGTGTGTTTGATTATGCTCTGTTTTATATATTTTTGTACGAAATATTTAAGTCGAGGTAATATATATATATATATATATATATATATATATATATATATATATATTAATTAAAATAAAAGACAAGGGGTACAACTAAAATTAAAGAAAATCAACAGTAAACATTGAAATTGAACTTTTTTCTAATTGGTGAAGCGTCCTTTCACTATTTTCTCCGTAAATCATCGTTTCTCTAAAAATGACCTCGCGCTTCACTGTTGTTGGATCATTTCACGTGACTGTAATATAGGGTATAAATAATGATTATGAAGTAAAGATTATTTCTTTATTGATACTGGGTCATTTTTTAAAAAAAATCCACGAAAAATTTTCTGAAATGGTCTCTCGTGAATGAGTTCAACATTATAACCACGTCGAAACACCGCTTCCTGTCGATCAGCGAAGTTAAACATCATTTTGGTTTGGGTTAAAGTTCGATGGAAGACCGTCGTCTGTGTTCAGATGATAGAGTGACCCGTGGATCGGATCCCACGTAGAACTGTAGTTAAACAATCCCAAAACACACACACACACACACACACACACACACACACACGCGCGCGCGCGCGCGCGCGCGCGCGCTCAGGAATAGGAAAAACAGACCTGATGCATTTGAATTACAGGTGAGAACTCACTTTGTCAACTGTTTCACCTAGTAAAACTCCCATCTAACTCTCATTTGTTGCAAGGAGCCTGCGTATCCTGTCACACCTTGCAATACAATATACTCAATGCAAGAGGCAAAAAGTGTTAGAATTCATATTTCGACTCCGAGAAGTCTAATACGAATCCCGTTGATTACGTCTGGGAGCTTCTTGATCGCCAGCCGCAGCTCACAAGAACACCTCCCGCGTCTGTTTCAAATTTAATTCAGATATTGATTAAACTTCGGCAAAATTTAGAGCATAGTGTCATCCAGCATTTCATCATATTAATGTTACAAAATGTCCAAGCTCTTCCTTCATGAGTCACACACGGAGGAGTTATGCAAAAAGATAGTTATACTAATAACTAATTATCTGTTCTTTTGAACACATGAACATTTTGAGACGAGTCCAATGTTTTTAGTCCAATGTTTTTAGTCCAATGTTTTGAGTCCTTGAATGAGTCCAATGTTTTTAGTCCAATGTTTTGAGTCCTTAAATGAGTCCAATGTTTTTAGTCCAATGTTTTGAGTCCTTAAATGAGTCCAATGTTTTTAGTCCAATGTTTTGAGTCCTTAAATGAGTCCAATGTTTTTAGTCCAATGTTTTGAGTCCTTAAATGAGTCCAATGTTTTAAGTCCAATGTTTTGAGTCCTTAAATGAGTCCAATGTTTTTAGTCCAATGTTTTGAGTCTTTAAATGAGTCCAATGTTTTGCTTGACACTAAATAATGAAACAGTCAGTTTAAATCAAATGACGAATAATTTAGGAAGTGATTTTATACCTTTTTCTCAGAGGAATAATTAAGTGTTTCAAAGATATACAAATCAGTTCTTGAGATTATGATTAATTCCTACTTATTGCCATTCACATTCCTGTCCCGCAAATGAGAATGCATGAAGTAAAAATTCCAGATTGGAGGAGACTTTCTTCATCTGAGAAACAAAGTCACTCCGGTTCGCATTTGCAGTAAAGGCGCCAACATTAGCCTAACCTACTCTAACCTAACCTAACTAACACAACCTAACCTAGTCTAACGTAACCCAAAATTTAATGCCTGGTTAGACCAACTGTACGCTCTTGACAATTGGTTGGGTTAAGTTGTGATATTTTTGTGTTTTAAAAAAAAATATCACAACTTAACCTAACCAATCATCAAGAGCGTACAGTTGACCTAACCAGGCATTCAATTAATTATAAATTAATTTAACGCGGGAAAATGGAAGAACACCACCTAAACTACCCTAACGTAACCTAACCTGGATCAAGATGGAAAAGACGTGGATGAGAATGTCACGAAACTGGATCAGATCTGATTGAAAATTACCTCATTTGAGATTCTTACTCACTGATTTCCACTCTTGGGTACGGAATGAAATGGGAATGACATTGAGTGGAATAATACCAAAATCTCTATCATAACAGCGAATTTATAGGACTAATCAAGACGAATAACTAATTGTTTGAGTATTTAAAAATAATCATTAATGTAATAATTGATTGATTTGATTATTTAAAAATAATCCTTAACGTAATGATTGATTGATTTGATTATTTAAAAATAATCCTTAACGTAATGATTGATTGATTTGATTATTTAAAAATAATCCTTAACGTAATGATTGATTGATTTGATTATTTAAAAATAATCCTTAACGTAATGATTGATTGATTTGATTATTTAAAAATAATCCTTAACGTAATGATTGATTGATTTGATTATTTAAAAATAATCCTTAACGTAATGATTGATTGATTTGATTATTTAAAAATAATCCTTAACGTAATAATTGACTGATATGATTATTCAAGCTATAAAATTTGATATAGTAACTAATTATTTAAGATGACAGTTGGCATAATATCTAATTTGACTATATTTGAAACAAATCTTTGGTATAATAATTAATAAATTGATTCGGATATCAAAGTCAAGTCTCAATCACTGACATAAAGTAATCACATATAAAAATTAATCAAATTCGACCAATCAGTTTTGGTCACGTGTTCCTACATCTTAAAAGACCTTGCCTTTATTAATTAACTTAATAGAATATAAAGGGTATAATGGAGCTTGATATAATGCTCTCTTTTATATGCAGCGGTAGCCTGCTATGCCATTTAACATTTACGCATTTGGAAAGAGTTAAAGGGTTCATGATGAATTTAATAATTTAGCTGATATTTGGCTATTATACGCATTTCTAATTACAATAGTAATGTGTATGTCATTATTTAACAAGTATAGTAGTAACATTATAAACCTGGTTTGCTTCCGTCCAAATTGTTCATTCATATATGTATATTACAGTACTTGTATGAAAGCCACTAATCAAAATATCTAAAACTATTTCTGTGATATAATAGTTTATAAAGGTCTTATAAAGACTTTATAAAAACCTTATAAAGGTTTCCGGAAGGTTCCTACTATTTTGCCAAGGTTTTTTTTTAACTCAATTTCTTCGGGGGATGTAAAGTTTTGGACTTAATTAACAGAAGTTTCACAAAGATAACATTTTAAACTGTATTGGACGTTTGATTATAAACTCTGTATATCATTTAAGTAGCATGTCAAATGTATAATTAAATGCACATTCATTAGTAGTATGGTTACATATTAATTCGGCTGAAACGTATAATTTATGCACCTTCATTAGTAGTACGGTTGCATATTAATTCAACTGAAACGTATAATTCATGCACCTTCGTTAGTAGTATGATTTCATATTAATTCAACTGAAACGTATGACCAACCTCATAATGAATGCGCATTCAATTAAAATACTACTAAAAGTATGCACAGAATGTATAATTAAATACTTAATAAGGTTTGAAGTGTAAATTCTGAACGAAATAGCCTCGGTTTGTTGTTATAGGATAAGTTTATCTTTTAGGTAAAGTTATAATGGGAAATATATGAGATATAAGTAAAATACACCGAAGAACTATCATATAACACGCTAACAATCACGTGACTCGTAAATTTTAAGTCCTCTTCCATTTCCTTTCGATATTACATTAGTGCCTGTCCCAATAGAAGTGTCACATCCTGGCATCGAGTGTCATCTGACCGTATCCTCGGAGAGCGTGTGTCTTTCAGGTCCATTCGGAGAGATGTCACGTTCCTAATTGAAGTTTCTCGCTTGCAACGACGTCAAACTCATTAATTCGCTGGATCAAAATTACATCAGTGTTCTTTCTTTCATGCGACCATTCTCTAATCTCTCAAGCTGGACTCTGTCTGTCTCTGTCTGTCTGTCTGTCTGTGTCTCTCTCTCTCTCTCTCTCTCTCCTCTCTCTCTCTCTCTCTCTCTCTCTCTCTCTCTCTCTCTCTCTAATTAGGTTAAAACAAACAAGAGGAACTGAGACAAGTCAATTTGTATTTTATTATCAAAAGATTTTAATATACGTTTTCACATATATATATTCTCTCAATCACATACATACATATATACACACGTAGTTACACATGAGTGGGTGTACGTGTGTCGGGGTTTGGAGTGTGTATAAAATAAATAAAAATTATAAATTCTAACCGGAAGATGTTCTTTTTTTAGTTTATACAATATCTCCTTCGTAATTGTGTTTAAAAAAGCAATTTCAAAGATAAAGTTATTCATAGTCGGAGACTTTCCGAGATCTTAATGAAAACTTATTAACATTCGCTTTTCAAGACTTCATGTGTATGTCTGTGTGTTTTCTGTGTCTATATGTGTATGTCCTTTGTATACCTACAGTATATGTCCGTGTTACTTGTGTTTGTCTGTTTTATGCGTTTGTGGTCTGTCTTTGCGTATTCTGTATCTGTGTACTCTGGGTTCTCTGTGTTCTCTGTGTTTTTTTGTGTTGTCTGTGTGTTTTATGTGTCCGTCTGTGTGTTGTTTGTCTCTCTATATTTTTTATGTTGTCTCTGTGGTCTTTGTATATGTTTTTGTGTTCTCCAATGATGAAGATTGTGATTCTTTCCCTTCGTTAATGGTTAACATTTTCAAAAAGGGTTAAAAATGTGTTTACAGAGAGAGAGAGAGAGAGAGAGAGAGAGAGAGAGAGAGAGAGAGAGAGAGAGAGAGAGAGAGAGAGAGAGAGAGAGAGAGAGAGAAATTCTTAATTTAGATGTTATACAGCTACCTGAAAATAAAAATTGCGTGCGAGGGTTAATTAAGCATTATTTTTTTACATTTTTTATTGAGTTACCCTTTTAAATTCTGAACGATTGTTTGAAAGAAAATGGAGGCCCTATTTTTATGTTTTACTGATAAATTAGTTACCCTTTAAATAGAAGGTAAACGCTAGTAAATTATTAATGGGAAAAAAAATAGAGAAAATAAAAATAAAACAATTAAAAACAAGTTAGTTTGCCCAATATAATTTACTAAAACAATTACTTCACTACACTAATAAATTTTCTGAAATACTTATTTGAAATAATATACCGTTATAATATATTATTTCTTCAAAAGCTATTAAAATTATTTTTTTGGAGCTTCACTCTAATTGTGATGAGTTTTCTCCGAATGCTGTAATTATTTTTAAAAGGTTCAAAAGATAATCAAGATTTGCAATTATCTTTAAGTAAATCGAAAGTAAAGATGATGACGTTTAATATTATATATAATATATATATATATATATATATATATATACAGTATATCGCAGCGGTGAAAAATTTACTTATCTAACTAATAATAATAATAATAATAATAGAATATCGTATGTACAGAATAAAACTCAGGCAGATAGTATATTTTATTTTAATTTAACTTCACACGGGATGCGGCTCTTATTCAATGAGTGAAAAAAGATAAAAATCTTATTGTGTTTATTTGTCTCCTTCTAAGGATAAGATCTTAGGCCAATAAAACACGTCTTCCATTTTTCTATTCGGACTTCTAATAAGAAAAAAATGGAATAAAAATGGAATAAATGAAATCAAATAGAAAAATCTGAGAATACAATAAAATAATAAACTTAATATACAATAAAAAGTTAATATAATGAGTGTTTATATATAATATAATATATATATATATATATATATATATATTATATATATATTATATATATATATCGTAAAGAACGACGCTTGTATAGGAGAATATTCCGCGCAAGATGAGGAGAGAGAACGAAACAAATGAAAAAATGAGGTAACCACCCAGGAATCGAACCCGGGATCTTCCGATTGCCGGTCAGATATGATAACCATTGTTCGAGCGAGGCCCATGGTGTAATGGTTATCATATCTGACCGGCAATCGGAAGATCCCGGGTTCGATTCCCGGGTGGTTACCTCATTTTTTCATTTGTTTCGTTCTCTCTCCTCATCTTGCGCGGAATATTCTCCTATACAAGCGTCGTTCTTTACGTTAATTATACTGCGTGTTTGCAGTTAAAATATATATATATATATATATTATATATATATATATATAAGCGTAGTTAGCACTATAATAATAATGATAATGGTTACGAGTGATTGTTATTGATGATGCTGATGAGACTGGAGTCACCATGATCTTTTCAGATCAAATAATGTTATTAATAAGGTTGATTGATAGAATGAGTTTCCTTCCTTAATTAAACAAAATAAATGATTTATGAATGAGACAAAATATGAGTTGGTTGTTTACAGTTGAAATTAAATGTGCACTTGAATAATGACTTCAATATAATAATGACTTCAATATTAAGAACGCGCGAAGTAATGATTAGTCTTTATATAAAGTTAGGTGAATGACACCAGGTCCAAAATGAAGCCTACACAATAAATATTCACATGATGGTGGCTTTCGTGTCACTGGTTCTTCGGAGAGAAAGAGAGAGTCGAAGTGCGTCGAGAATTCCTTGTAACGAAGTTGAGGTGTGAGGCAAGGCATAAGGATATGCCTTGAAGTAGTCCCGCGCTGTGACGTCATCTTGGTCGTGTTTGTGTTGATGGAACATCGCTACAGTATTTGAAAACGTTTCTGCCGCTATATATATATATATATATATATATATATATATATATATTAGGTGAAAGAAATTCAAATCAGAAAACGGAGAGGGATAACTAAAATAAAAAAATATAATTTGAGGAAAATAGAGAATCAGTTTAAAATTAATAAAGCAAAATTAATGATAATAACAATAATAAATACATTTATTAATAATCTCAATAGCTAAAAAAAAATTAGCTCAAAAGTTAATAGAATAAAACTGACAAATTAACAAATTTTGTCGTTTCTTTAATTCAGTCTAAAGAATAAATGAACTGATATTATCCTAAAACTAGGATTAACAAAATTGTTAAAAATTGTTAGAACAGTGGTTTAAATTATATCATTTTCCCAATGATAATGAATTGAAAAATATTATATATAAACAGTATATATAAAGCTCTCTATATATAAAACCTTGGTTTTGTTTCCGCCCGAATTGTTCATTCTGATGAAAGTTCAGCTTGTTGCTCCACCTTAGACCTACATTTTAATGTGGACTCCGAAACAAGACCAACTACGCGTGGTCAGAAATTACAAAGTCCTGGCCCAAACTCGATTTCATGATCTCCCGATCAGCAGCCCAGCGTCTTAACCACTAGGCTACTCAGGGTACTCGGGTTACCAATTTTTCTACCAGCCAGTTTTAGCGTATGGTTTTACTGCGCGCCGACTGCCGTCAGCGGGTATCGAACCCGGAGTCGGTGGATTTGTAGTCCAGTTATACTAATCACTACACCCCCGAGGCGCACATATACATATACGAGTATATACGCCTCGGTGGTGTAGTGGTTAGCGTCGTTGACTACGAATCCATCCGCCCCGGGTTCGAGACTCGGTGACGGCAGCCGGCGCACAGCAAAACCAAGCTGTTCATCCTTCCACACAAAGAAAGTGGTTAGTAGATAAATGGGTACCCTGGGTGACCTAGTAGTTAAGACGCTGGGCTGCCGGTGGGGCGTGGTTCGGATTCCACATTAAACTGTAGGTCTAAGGTGGAGTGAAAAGCTTGACCTTCGTCAGAATGAACAATTCGGGCGGAAGCTAACCAAAGGTTATATATATATATATATACACCAACCAGTATGGCGAAAACAGGGACGCGCGCACACACACACACACACACACGCGCGGACGTGACCTCATTCCAAAACAAAGTGCACAGCCACACCACACTCCAGAAAGGGATTACAATCAAAGCCATAAGAACCAAGTAAATGAACGGTTGTCCAGTCACGCGATCCATCTCGGTACGGTGGTCGGATCCAACAAGTGGTCCAAACGGGCGTTTCTCCATCAATGCATCAACATCAGGGCAATTATGTTCCCAATCCTGATCACGGCATCCATTTTGACTTTTTTACAAACCCAATTACAGGAAACTTAAAACTTTGCTTTTCTTTTAATTATAGGGTACACACACACACACAACACACACACACACACACACACACACACTATATATATATAATATATATATATATATATATATATATATATCTTTAACTGAATAACGTCCAGTTTACTGATTGTCTTTTAGCTAACGCCAGACGATTTTACTCCATCTTAATTTATTTAGACTAATAATAATAATAATAATAATAATAATGATTATTATCTCTATTTTTAAAATTATTTTGCTTTATTTTATTTCTCTATTTATTTATTGTGATTTTTACATCACGTTTCTGTGATTTATCTTTTAGGATTTATTTTGTTTGGCTGCTCCAATGTTTGCCATTTCATCATCTCATTTCCTCTCAATATAGATTTTATATTATAGTTAATATATTATATTTCCATATGAAATATAGATTACCTGTGAATATAAGTAAATAAAAGTAAATAAAAAAAAATATTGTGAATGTAAATTTGTTTAAAACCGAGTTGAAATCCCGATTAATAATGGCACACTAACAAAAATCTAGGATTAATGTCTATTACTATTGTTTACTAATTATTAATTTCTCGTGTGTAATCTAGTATTAAAAACACATTTCTTGGGATTGTTCAGTTCTCTTATCTCTCATGTATAATATTGGTTTCTGTGTATGGTATTGGTATAGTGCCTTCAATGGTGACCTTGTATTTGTCATGTCAGTGGTGATAATTTAAGATTAATACACGTTTTAACTATTAATAATACTTATTTACTTATTTATTTATTTATTATTAATTAATAACAATTAGCTGTTTATTTTTAATAAGAGCCCAGTAAAGCCTAAAGCTTAAGGGCCAAATTAAATAAAATAAATAGTCGAGCTTCACAATTATTCGTGTCATTGTAAATTGTAAAATCAATGTATTTATTTTATTATTAACAAAGGTTATTCAATTCAATTAAAAAAAATAGTATAAGTAAAAAAATATACAGTATTATAGGGTGCCTCCCTCCCTCCCACACTATAATATATATATATATATATATAATATATATATATATATATATATATTATATATATATATATGTAATTTAAATGTAACATTTCATTATGTATAACTTTTAAAAGACTTCTTTTACTCAATCCTCGATTTGTTCCAATAATATTTTTGTTTGGCTTCCCCTCTCTCTCTTTACAAACGTACCTGATGAACGTTAATCTCTAAAAGAGGTCACAATATGACGAAATAGTCAGGTTAGTTATAAAATACATTATAGAATCTAGTTTAAAGGTTAATACAGTGTGTGTGTATACCGTATATTATACACTCGTGTTTTGGTCGAGTTTTTAAGACTGAATTCTTAGGCAAAAATTAGGGGGGTCAACCTATATAAGGGTAACATTTTCGTGGGGTTGAAATCCGTGCACGATGGGGATGGCTAGGAACTACTGTTAGCTTCAGACATGAAAATATTTACCATTTAGTACCAGTAAACAATGAAAACATAAAATATGTACCAATTATTAAAATTACAGAATGGTAGCATAGCAGGTTATCAGTAACCTGTCTACATATGATGACGTGTTTAATGTCACCTAGACCCAGTTGTCAGTTTCTAGTTTTTGGAAATGAGTTTTATATGCCATAAAATATGGTGCTTTATTACTCTAATTTGTTGTTCCACAACCCTCAACAACTGGGGTCGACCTATACACGAGACATATGATAAATTAATGATTTCTTGGCCAAAAATCAAGGGTCGACCTATACACGAAATCGACCTATACTCGGGTATAGACGATATATATATTAGATATATATGCCAAGTCAAGGTTAAACCGGGTTGGGTTACAACGTAACCTGGATACGTCGTATCCACCTTCTAACACCGCTTCCCGTTTGACCAGCAAGGTTAAGAAACGGTGGGTCTGTTCTTTAGTTGGATGGGTGACCGTGACTCCGCGTTCAGATGATGTAGCAACCAGTGGTTCGAATCCCTCGTAAAGTTGTAGGAGGTCCCCTCCGTCACACGACTTTTGTCATTAAGAAAGAGGTTAAAAACGTCACAAACGTTATTTTTATTATTATTACAACTTAGCACAGGTTAATTGAAAGTTAGGTTAGATTAATTTTCGTTGGGTTAAATTATAATTTTGTTATTTTGTTGTTTTGAATAAAGGTTTAGAATCAGCTTGCGACCTGCCCTACAACAACATCACTTCATTTATGGAATTTGATGAAGGAGAGAGTTGCGTTATAGCCTCGTCCTCTAGTAACCTACCACACAAAGTAGATGGGGGACTCGGCTTAGAAATTTGTCAAGTAGGTTTTTTTTAATTGTTATTAACTAAGCAAGTTGCCGATTTACGAAGCCTCTTGGATAGGATACCAAACAGTTTTGTAAGACTTACATACTAAGTAAGTTTTTTATTTTCGTTTGCAAAGAAAATATCTTCTTCTCTCGTTTCTCGTTTCAAAATCTCAATTATTTTTATGTACTCTTTAACTATTAGGAACAGATCAGCTACGATAGTTCTTGTAGCTGAAATTAGATTAGGGTTCTTGGTCTAGTTTGTGTAGAGCAAGTCTGATATAATATTAGTGTAAGTGTGATTAGAACCGGAGTACTTGTACTGTTTCAAGGAGGAAACGCAAAGTTGCGGTGCCTATTGCTCCTGAGGAATCATACACCCGAATCTCTAAAGACAGGGTTATGTCGTGGGCAATGTCGTAACAACGCTTTCCGTTGATCAGCGAAGTTACACGACATTGGGTTGGATAGTTGGATGGGAGACCGTCTTCCGCGGTTAGATTATGTAGCGAACGTAAAGCCGTAGGTCCCCTCCATCATAAGATGGTACGAAGGAGATTAAACTACCCCAACATCACATTACTTATACATTTTTGATCCATTATAACAAAGCTAGTTTGTTATTAGTATATTATTAACAAAAACATTTTGTTAATAATATAATTACAATTAACTTAAATTAACTTAAGTTTATTTGAACAAAAAGGCTTTAATTAGTAATTAAGAACGTTGTTTTACCAAACTTAATATAATATGTGGTTAATACACACCGAAATATATTTGGTTAACTTAAACCAATATAAAGGTTGTTGTACCAAAATATTTGTTAATTTTTAGACACCAAAAGTTTTGTCTCGTGTTACAAAACAAATTTTTCTTTTTCTTTACGCAGAAAGGAAGGGCCATGGGCGAACGCCCTTTAAAAAATACATCCAAGCCCCATTCCCAAAAGAAGGAAAAATGAGAGAACCTAAATCAAGGCATCCTCGGCCCCTAAAAACGATACCATTTTGTTTAGGTTTATAATTTTTTACATTAAACAAATAAGTATTTTGGTGATCGAGCTTTTAAAAACCGCTTATCTGGTTTCAAACAACAATAATTTGTTTAATTTAAACCTAAATCATATCTATTTTTGGAAATACCAAAAAGTCTAACTGAATTTCTGATTACGTAATTGATTTTTTTTTACGCGAGAAGGAGGGGCCAAGGGCGATCGCTCGTAAAGATGTCCCCCTCCTATATAAGAAGGCCAGAGCTGAAATCAAGGTCTCCAAGGCTCACGATGCCATTTTTTAAATTTTGGAAAGAGTGTGTAGTGTGTAAAATGTATGTATTTGTAGTGAAGAATAGAGGTAGAAGTGTGGTTTTGAGAGCATGCTGGACTACTCACAGGGTAGATGAAATACGGAAAGAAATCAGCTAAGGAGGACAGTGACAGGAGAAACGGGAGTTCCAGCACTCCCTGTCTCCTGCCTAACGTCCACCTCTGAGTACTTCCTGGTCGATTGGTGTCTACAATCTCTTCCTCCTGTCTACACTCTCCTTCTGATATATATATATATATATATATATATATGAATAGAAACGACATAAGTGTTAAGGAACGTTTCTGCACACGAGGAGAGAGATAACGAATAATGAAAAATGAGGCGAACCGCCCGGGAATCGAACCCAGGGCCTTCCAATTGCCGGTTGGACGCTCTACCATCATGCTACGGACCTCACTCAATCACAAATCGAAATTCTCCCACATAGGGCAGAAACCAATACCTGAGAGGGCACCCTCGCAAATCGTGAATATGCGCATATAACTGCAATGACCGCGCAGTATATAAATGAATAGAAACGACATAAGTGTTAAGGAACGTTTCTGCACACGAGGAGGAGAGATAACGAATAATGAAAAATGAGGCGAACCGCCCGGGAATCGAACCCAGGGCCTTCCAATTGCCGGTTGGACGCTCTACCATCATGCTACGGACCTCACTCAATCACAAATCGAAATTCTCCCACATAGGGCAGAAACCAATACCCTGAGAGGGCACCCTCGCAAATCGTGAATATGCGCATATAACTGCAATGACGCGCAGTATATAAATGAATAGAAACGACATAAGTGTTAAGGAACGTTTCTGCACACGAGGAGGAGAGATAACGAATAATGAAAAATGAGGCGAACCGCCCGGGAATCGAACCCAGGGCCTTCCAATTGCCGGTTGGACGCTCTACCATTATGCTACGGACCTCACTCAATCACAAATCGAAATTCTCCACATAGGGCAGAAACCAATACCCTGAGAGGGCACCCTCGCAAATCGTGAATATGCGCATATAACTGCAATGACCGCGCAGTATATAAATGAATAGAAACGACATAAGTGTTAAGGAACGTTTCTGCACACGAGGAGGAGAGATAACGAATAATGAAAAATGAGGCGAACCGCCCGGGAATCGAACCCAGGGCCTTCCAATTGCCGGTTGGACGCTCTACCATTATGCTACGGACCTCACTCAATCACAAATCGAAATTCTCCCACATAGGGCAGAAACCAATACCCTGAGAGGGCACCCTCGCAAATCGTGAATATGCGCATATAACTGCAATGACCGCGCAGTATATAAATGAATAGAAACGACATAAGTGTTAAGGAACGTTTCTGATTGAGTGAGGTCCGTAGCATAATGGTAGAGCGTCCAACCGGCAATTGGAAGGCCCTGGGTTCGATTCCCGGGCGGTTCGCCTCATTTTTCATTATTCGTTATCTCTCCTCCTCGTGTGCAGAAACGTTCCTTAACACTTATGTCGTTTCTATTCATTTATATACTGCGCGGTCATTGCAGTTATATAGCATATATATATATATATACACACACACACACAGTATATATATATATATATATATATATATAGGGTGTCTCAGAAGTCTGGACTCATAGGCAGAATTAACGTTTTACTTTTATTTTAACAATTGTTCAAACTGTTGCATGCCATTAACTTGCATAAATATACTAAATTCAAGTAATTTTTCTTTGTTCGTTCACACTGATTTTGACACAAAAAATTAATAAATAACCCTAATACTATCAGTCCAGACTTTTGAGACACGCATAACGCTTTCGCGTCCAGAGGTATCTTACTTGTTAACCCCCGGCAATCGCCGTAATGATCAACATTTTATTCAAATTAGCTGGTGCAACGCATGGGCTATTTAAATGTATTAACATTTTATTCCGTCGTAGTGTAGTACCTACCTAGCACCTTCACTTCCTATTCAGAAGATAGTGGGTTCGAACGCTGGTGGGGGGGGCAATTTTTGCATTATGCAAAATCGTGCGTGTTTATGCATGTAGTATTATATATAATATATATATATAATTAATATATATAATATATATATATACACTGTAATATATGAAATATTAATTAAACTGATGTTATTTTTTAACAACTATATTAAAAATGATATCCTTCGACTTAAACCTCGCTTAATTCAACGAACCACACTTTTCCAAACTAATCGATCGATACCCTTCGCGTGTTCCTGAGGTCTAAAATGAAGAAGAAAAAAATTACATAATAGCGTCTATTGGGCATTTGATGGTCTTTTCTGAAAGCTCTATTAAATGCGGACCACTGCTATTGTCCATTTAAAATTTATGTTAAGTAATAGGCCCGTAAAAGCTGCTTTGATTTGGTACGGGCCTATTTTTATTTCTTTTGTTGTTTTTAAAGTTGCAATTTATGGTGGGTGAGGTATTTTGTTTAACCCTTTAAGGACTGAAGGTACAAATTGGTAACGTTTCAAATAC
The DNA here is from genome assembly GCA_023014485.1 of Bathynomus jamesi. Taxonomy (NCBI): domain Eukaryota; kingdom Metazoa; phylum Arthropoda; class Malacostraca; order Isopoda; family Cirolanidae; genus Bathynomus; species Bathynomus jamesi. The sequence goes on from JAJOZX010000492.1 coordinate 561,470, forward strand.
GAGCATTTATAACTTAACCCTACAAAAATCAGGGCTTAAAGGGTTAAATGTTAAATTAAATAATTCCGTGTTAGGATTCTTGTATAAACCTTAAAATGTTAAGAATATTTATGTTAAGACAATAATAGAATTGTTAATTAAACCTTATTTTATGAATGGAATCAATATATATATATATATATATATATATGAAACCCAGCAGTTCATCCTTCCATACAATAAGAAAAAATTGGTTGATAGCTAAATTGGTACCCCGGTTAGCCTAGTGGTTAAGACGCTGGGTTGCTGTTGGGGCGTGGTTCGGATTCCATATTAAACTGTAGGTCCAAAGTGGAGTGACAAGCTTAACCTTCGTCAGAATGAACAATGCCGGTGGAAGTAAAACCAAGGTTAACCAAGTTAACCAAGTTAACCAAGTAAAGTGATTGTGTACTGAAATATTTGTTGTGAAGTCCATAGATTAAATCGTCACCTGTTTATACTCGTGTGTGTGTATATACTGTATATATATATATATATATATATATATATATTATATATATATATATATATATATATATATATATATATAATATATTATATATTATATTATATACTTTACGAAATGTAGAAGGGGAAATGACTATAATTACCTTTAATTCCTCGTAATAATTACATAATTCAACCGCACATTTACTTTACGCAAATTATATATCGTTAAGAGCGTTTCAGAATAGAATGTAATAATTGTTTGATGTAAGAAGCTCGTGAGAAACATACCAACATTATTTGGAATACACGGAAAAGTTAGAACCATGTTCAAAATGTTTCTAATTACTTTTCCCCTCATTTTAGGTAAACATGTTCTTCATTTGATAAACCGCTTTTAGAATGATCTCAAGTAAGGTAGATTAAGGCAAAAAAATTAGCACTTTTTGCTACAAAATTGCTACGAAATAGTACCATCAATTTAGCACTATTTTTATATTAGCATTTCAACTTTTAAAATAAAGAATGTTCACAATTAAGCATTGTCAGTACGTTCATGTTAAATTAAAATGCTGTATTAACTTTAAAACACGTAATTTATTATTTATATATATATATATATATATATATATATATATTATATAATATAATATATATATATACCAAGTCGCAAACTAGAAAGTCGAACGCAGACCACATTAGAATTTCAAACGGGAGAGGATTCTTGGTCTTCACTTACAGTTTCTTAATCTGAGCTGACTGAGTTAATCTAAAACGACCTAACTAGTTAAAACTAACGATACAAATGCATTCTCCTTGAAGCAATTTGCTATAAACTTATAATCTAATTGCGCCAACAAAGGCTGCTACATTTTTAACAAGTGACATGATTCAGTTCTATCTACTTGCACACATATATATATATATATATATATATATATATATATGCAGTTGCTGTCTCTGTACAGTGGTCTTGTTCGCCCCTGTATAGAGCATGTTTCTCATGTGTGGGGTGGCTCAACTCACACAGCCGTACTTGACCGGTAGAATCAAAGGCTTTTCGTCTCATCAATTCCCCGCCTCTTACTCACTGTCTTTAATCCCTCCCTCTTCGCCGCAATGTTGCCTCACTCTCTCTTCACTATCGCTATTATAACGGACATTGCTCTTCTGAACTCTCTAACTGCATGCTTTCTCCTTTAAGGAGAGCGCGCAGCACCAGACCTTTTACACATTCTCAATCTTTTTCTGTCCAACTCTCTGTCGCAAGGGTTAATCGGTATTTCCAGTCTTTCATCACACGTACACACATACACACACACACACACACACACACAGACACACACACACACACAAAGCTATAACTGAGTATTTAATCATTGTATGGAAGGATGAACAGCTGGGTTTCCTGCGAGCCGACTGCCGTTACTGGGTATCGAACTCGGGCCAGTAGATTCGCAGTCAGCGGTGCTAACCACTACACCACTCAGTATTATATATATATAAAGAATAAGTCCTTGATAAGCTGACTTAATGAGGCAGTAGGGGGTTCGGGATAGCTAAAACTATCATGAGTTTATCAGTTCCTTACGAAAATCCTATATTTTTGTTTTGAACAGTTTGTATAACGTCACTGATATTTTGATTCTAAATTATCTAATGTTACTATTATAACAAAAAGAAAGTATAAAAAGTATAAAAAAAGTATAAAAAAGTATAAAATATGTACAGTACATGTAAATATAAATAACTTATCAGCTTATCCATACAGTCGGTTTATTGACAGTACTTAATTACAGTACAGCACACATACAGTACATATTTACGTTAAATTATTTTTATAAAAAGAAAGAAATACAAACAGGCCATTCATTACCATCACAAGTCGGAATAAGTGAGTGTCGGAATACCGGGAACGTACTGTGTGTGTATATATATATATATATAATAATATATATGAGAGAGAGAGAGAGAGAATTATTAATTTCAAAATACACCATCCAGTAAAAATAAATGATTTTTGGGTGTCTGTAATTAAATTTTAAGAAATTTACCGAGTGAAAACGTGTCTTTTTGAAATATAAAATGAAAAATTGCAAAAAAAATTTATATTCTCTTTCGTGTAAAGTTTCGAGCAGTTCACGTATCTCCTTTTCAGGACTGGTTAAAAATAACAACTTGTACATTGCATGGCTGATCTAACTGTTGTTAACTGACGCAAATAAATAGACATCGTTGGTTTTCTCTGTAAAGGGGAAAGGAACATTATTTTTAACTATATTTATTAAATTAATTTATTATTATTTATTGATTTTTATAATGAAATAAAAAATTTTGGGGGCAAAAGTGTCTATTTACTTTTGTCAACGATTTTTTGTTCATTTCTCTAATGCAAGGTTTAATCGGTATTGTCTATCTTTCATCTATTCAACCTTTCAACTCTGGAACAACCTTCCTCAGTCCCTCTTTCCCGCTGTCTATGATCTCCAATCTTTTAAACGCAGAGTGTCCAGGCATCTAGAAAACTCTGGACCTTGATTTCGGCTCTCTCCTTCTCCTTCTATGGGCGGGGGGTTACATTTTTTTGGTCGTTCGCCCTTGGCCTCTCCTACCTGCATAAAATAATTTAAATTATTCCAGGTGAGGGTTCGATTTCTGATGGTAATGGTTAACGCAGTTAACGCAATGAGCCGTTTTCCTTGTTGGTCTGAGCGCTTCCGTCCCTCCTATCTGATTATTATTAATCACTTTTGGTGAATTGATCCGAGTTTTAGACTTTGACAACAAAATAAAGATTTCCAGCAACCTTCTATACAAAGAAGTATTATCTTCTTTTGGCTCAAATCACTCAAAAAAAGAAGTTTTGAAGACGATTTCTTCTTTCTAAAGAAGTTATGTATCGTTAAAAGAAGATATTATATCATCTGACAAGAAACTTCGCTGCTCAAAAGAAGGAAAAACTTCGCCAAGAATGCACCCTCAAAAAGAAGTTTTAAGTTCTAAATTTAGAAGGTTTTATTTTGAGTGAATACAAAAAAAAAATGGCTGCCTTCAAAATCCATAAAATTTAGATGGAAATTACTTTATTTCTAAATGTTAAATAAGTTATTTTACTGATTAAGCGAACTTATATATATATGTGGTGTGTGTGTGTGTGTGTGTGTGTGTGTGTGTGTGTGTGTAAAGACGATCGTAACTTTTTGTTAAATAACAAATCTCTTTCTCTATATAAATTAACAACACATTTACGTTGATTCTCATTAACTTAGAACAGGTGTTAAACGATTTACTTCAGGTAAAGCTAAAATTCATCTCACCATCATCGTATTATCATAAATTTTCAATTCGAGGTATCATTTCATTAAAGTTTGTTGAAAAGACCTTCAAATTTTTCGTACGTTTTGTTAAATTTCTACAAACTGAATTTATATTTGGAATACAATACTCGACTGCGAAAACCACACTATTTGGAAAGCAATCAGCATGGTTAATCCAAGCGTGTGCAGAAACATTGATTGCAAAAACCTTTTAAGGTCGTTATATTAAAGAAATGAATGTGGTTTGTGGAGTGATCTCATGGTCGAATTAACCCAAAAGCTAAAAAAAAAAATAAAACTTTATTCAAAAAAGGAATCCAGTTTATTACAATATACACTCTGAAAACTGTCCGCTGTGTGTACTTTAGAACCGAGAGTAAAAGCAAAAGGACTAAAAAGGTACTCTGAATATAAATTTAAAAAAAACGTTTAAAGAGTACAGTCGGCAGACTGAAAGTACATTGAGAGTAAAGTGAAAAGGTTTATTGTACTCCCTGAAAGTGTACTTTTTGTACACTTAGATTCAGAGGACATCGGTTGTCAAGAAGACGGTACTTTCATCTTCTCTTTGTACTTTCGACGTACAATATATATACTGTACTCTAAAAGTACTTCATTTTATGATGTTTAGTCTTTTTCATTTTTCCTTTCGGCTTTAGAGTACAAACAACGGACAGTTTCTAGAGTGTATCCACAGAGAAAAATAAATAGTCTAATATACAAACAGTTTACATAACTGATATGCCGTTAAAATATTTAAGGTATTCTAATCCGAATATGCCGTTAGGAAGCATGGAAGCTTTTCAGGAAAATATCGATGGAAGTCAGTTAACTTACTGCATTAAGGAAAGTGACAAAACAAATAATAATAATAATAATAATAATAATAATAATAATAATAATTATATATATACTGTATATATATATATATATATATATAGATATATATATATATAATATATATATATAGATATTATTAAATTATTGAAATAATTATTAAATATATATTTGACAGAAAACAAATGAATTAAGATAAAAACATTCTCGGGGTTAAAATCAGATAAGATGTGTTTGAGAGCAATTATTTTAAAAGAATTTATTATGATATAAAAACTTAATTACCTCCACTTAATTACTTCTCTTAATTATAAAAGTAGTGATGAGTGTTTACATATAAAATATTAGGTATGTAAAACTCTGTTCTCCTTCGTCAGTAGTACCTGATGAAGTACCAAAATACATTTAACGGTGAATCCTGTCGGATGCTTACTGCTGTCGCATTCCAAATATACACTTCTGAACCATATATATATATATATATATATATATATATATATATATATATAATGCGCCTCGGTGGTGTAGTGGTTAACGTCGCTGACTACGAATCCATCCGCCCCGGGATCGAAATCCGCTGACGGCAGGCGGTGCGCAGCAAAACCCAACTGTTCATCCTTCCATACAATAAAGAAATTGGTTGGTAGATAAATAGGTACCCTGGATAGCCTAGTGGTTAAGACGCTGGGCTGGTGGTGGGGCGTGGTCCGGACTTCACGTTAAACTGTTGGTCTAAAGTGGAGTGACAAGTTTGACTTTCGTCACAATGAGCAATTCGGGCGGAAGCAAAACCAAGGTTAACCAAGGTTATAACATGGGGGGTAAGGGACTTATGGAATACCCTGTATAATTTGGTTTGTGTATAAAATCTCCAAGTAGTCTAATGTTATAATGATAACGTGTTTGATGTCGGATGACTGCTTTCCTTGAATGAGTGACGTGTATTGATTTGTATTACTAATATATATATATATATATATATATAAAAATATATATATATATATAATTATATATATATATAAATATATATATATATATATATATAATATATATATATATATATATATATATATATAGATATAATATATATAATATATATTATATATATATATATATATAATATTATATATATATATATATATATATATAATATATATATATATATATATATATTGTTATTACTGTTTCTATTATTTGGCATTTGATTTCCCTTATCGTAAAGTCTGTTAAAATAGTTTTGATTTGTCTGTTCAGTGATCAACGAAATTGTTATTTTAACATAATATTCGTGTCTGTTATATTGTAGTTACGGTGATTGTTGAAGCGATTCGTTGGTTGTTGAATATATTTGTTTTGATTCAATAGTACAATTTGTTGAATAAATTTATTAATGTGTTTGAAAATGTTTTAAATTGCTTCATTATTGTGGTTATTTTCAGCTCTTTCAGACCATCAGATAATTTTTTCAGTGAATTGTAGTTTATAATTATTATAACGGTAAAGTTTATAGTCAACTATATATATATATATATATATATATACAGGGTGGGCGGAAAGTAGCTCCCTATTTTGGATTGGTAAAAAAATACGTATATTATCCATTTATTTCAGAAGAAATAATATGAAAAGGTAGGCATACATGGTAGGTTTTCTCTAAAATTCAATGTGGGCTCCAACTCTTTCCACCAGCTTCTGGAGCCGCCCAGGAATGGCGTCCACTGACTTTAGCAGGAACTCCGGCGGGATGGAGGACATGACTTCCCGAATTCGGTCCTCCAGTTCTTCCAATGTCCTCGGTTTGGTGCGGTAGACTTCTTCCTTTACCCACCCCCAAAGAAAGAAGTCGCACGGTGTCAAGTCGGGGCTCCTGGCTGGCCATTGATGTGGACCACGACGACCCATCCAACGCCCAGGGAAGTGGGCATCCAGCCACTCACGGACAACAAGAGCGAAGTGCGGAGGGGCGCCATCTTGCATAAATATCAGATCGTCGATGTTCTCCCATGTGCTGACAACCGGACAGACCTCGTTTCGCAAACATAGCAAGGTACCGCTCAGCATTCATGGTGTTGCGCAGAAGGAACGGGCCCACAACCTGATCTGAGGTCATACCACACCACACCGTTACACTGAACCGATTCTGCCGTTTTTCAGCGGTAACCATGGGATCCTCTCCTGCCCAGTAGTGGCAATTGTGGCGGTTGACAAAGCCTCCGACGTGGAACACCGCCTCGTCGCTCCAGAGGATGTTGCGGAAGAGATGGGGCCGGTCTTCATGCCAAGCCAGCATGATTTCCCCGAACTCCATGCGAATGTCGCAGTCCTCGTCCGAGAGAGATTGGCAGTAATGCGGCTTCCACGCACGCCAGTTCAGCTCCTTCTTCAGCACAGTTCGCACTGAGTAGCGGGAGAGTCCACTTTCCCGAGCTGCCTGGCGAGTTGACTTTCGTGGACTCCGTGCGAATATTTCCTGAACTGCCTGCACCGTCTCCTGGTCCCTGGATGTCGAAGGGCGACCACATCTTCGAACATCTGCCACAGACCCGTGGTCATGAGCTTCGAGTGGCAGTTCTTGATTGTTTTCGGGTCCACTTGGGCACGTGGTCCGTGAATGGCCCGCCCCTCTTTGAACTCGAACGACAGATTGCCAAACTTCGTACCGTGCCGCCAACTGGGCACGCTCCTGCAGTGTTAAACGCTCAGCCATGTTACCCTTCAATCTGAAATGAAAAAAAAAATGAACGTTACAATTGTACCACTTTAGAGAACACAAAGAGAACACTTTAGAGAAAAAAAGATTACCGTTACAATTGTACCACTTTAGAGAACACACCATAACAATATAACAATACAATCACAATTTATACATAATTTATATGTAATTTAAATTAGGGAGCTACTTCCGCCCACCCGTACAGTATATATATATATATATATATATATATATATATATATACAGGGTATTTCAGGAGGAAAGGTCAATACTTCGGGAGGTGATAGTATCGGTCATTGTGAGAAAAAAAGTTCATATGAACATGTGTCTAATTCTGAATGGTTACGGAGATAGAGCTGTTTGAATCTACAAATACCAAAGCATTGTTAATGGTAATCAAGAAAGAGAAACCAATTACTGTTTCTAACATTTAATGTTTAAACATTGGCATTTTGAATGGTATTAGATACAGAAATGACAAATTTGTTACAGTTTACAATACGTTTTCGAAAATCCCACCGTCAACCTCAATGTACTTTGCAACTCGTGTGCGAAGATCGCTTGTTGTTCGTCTGAGTTGATCTTCACGTTCCTTTATGCGGGCAGCAGCATCCAAAATGCGCGCGAGCAATTCGTCTCGTGTATCCACCTTTCTTTTGTAAACTTGACTTTTCATCCACCCCAACAAACAATACTGTAATCTAACGGAGAGAGGTCTGGAGACCTTGGTGGCCATTGAATGGGACCACCGTGGCCGATCCATCGACCAGGGAAAGTTTGATTTAGGTATTGCATCACCAGACGGGTAAAATGTGGAGGAGCTCCGTCATGCTGAAAGTACATACCAGCGCGTGTAGCCAAAGGAACATCCTCCAATAGTCCCGGCAATTCATTTTGCAGAAATTCTAGGTAACTTTGTCCTGTAAGACGATTCTCTAAAGTAACAGGGCCAATCAGCTGATCATCGATGATACCGCACCACACATTGGCAGAGAAGCGATGTTGAAAATTTGTTTCCACAGTAGCATTTGGATTTTCGTCTGACCACCGATGAGAGTTACGAGTGTTGTTGATACCGTCACGGGTGAAAGTAGCTTCATCGGTGAACAGTATTAATCGAAGCAATCGGTGATTAGCATTTACCCAATGACAAAATTCCAGTCGCATGGCAGCGTCTCCTGGTTGAAGGTGTTGTACACGCTGTACATGATATGGATGCAAGCCTTCCTCACGTAATGTTCGCCATACTCTTGTGTGTGGTACACCGAGACGTGTAGAAATTCTTCGTGAGCTAGTAGTAGGACTACGCTCTACCAACTGAAGAATGTTTTCCACTTCATCCACATCTTGTTGACCTTCACGTTCAGATGAAACATGAGCGCTGGGAAGTGTACCAATCTCACGCAATGTGTTGAAAACCCTGGTAAACACTCTTCGATCCGGAATTCTGCGGTTCAGAAACCGTTGACGGTATTCGACAACAGCAGCTGTTGCACTTCCATCGCAAAAACCGTAGACATACACCATATCTGCATATTCGGCATGTGTGAAGGTGTGTGGCATTCTTAACACTGGCTTATGTTACATGGCTTATGTTACATGCTTACATTACAGCTTAAATGGTTCAAGGTTATAGGGGAGGGAAGTGCGAGGAAGAGCTGCGCGCGTATCAGATTCAAACAGCTCTATCTCCGTAACTATTCAGAATTAGACACATGTTCATATGAACTTTTTTTTCTCACAATGACCGATACTATCACCTCCCAAAGTATTGACCTTCCCTCCTGAAACACCCTGTATATACACGCAAGCAGATAATCCGTGATATTTAATGTAGATTTAGTCAAGTGGAGACCGCCCCCAGATTTGATCTAGTAGAGTCGAACTATTAATGTTATTGTGGGGGGTCTTGTTAGCTTTTTAATAGCTAATTTTAATCCAGTTCCAATCATAATATTGAGAAGGAAATTAGGATTACTATTTGACTGTTCCTTACCGAGATCAATATTTAGGTCTTCTTCAATATTACAAGTTTACTGATACGATTCGAGGTTAAAATTTTGTTTACATTTGTAATAAAAGTCGGCACATTACCGTCTGTTGATTGGTAGATGCCCAACAAAATTGAACAGCGAATGTTTTGGATATGTATTTCAGTTACAAAGATTTTAAGGTAAATACTTATACTTGTTAACTCTTCGATACAGTTATTCTTGTAATACGAGTATACAAATATACAGATAGGTTGGCCGTAGATTATCTTTACAAACTCAATTGAAACTTTCAAATTTTTGTAAAGAAAATTTATGGACACCCTGTACCTACGCCTTTACCCTTATATATTATTCCTATATATTATATATATATATATATATATATGATAGCTTGTATACCTTCAGATGTTATACCTTTAACGCCAAAAATTTTTGTAGGGTTAAGTTGTAAATGCGTGTATTTGAAACGCTACCAATTTACACCAGTCGTCCATAACGAGTTAAAGAATATTTAACCAAGTCTCAGTTAATAAAATGCACGTGACTTCTTTGTATTGGAGTACTTTTAGGTTAGCTGGCAACCCTTCAAAAGGGTTTGGTGAAGGAGAAAGTTTAAACTTCAAAAAGGACAGGTTTTCATTATTTTATTTTTGTTTAAAAAGTGTCTAGCCTCAGACATAGATACTATTGATCAACTGTTGATATTCACTAATTTCCTTTAGAAGTTACTGAGAATGTTCGAGGCTAGACTACAAAATTTTATAGTTTAATGAATTGTATTTATAGTAAAAATTATTTATAAAAAAACAGATTTCTAAAATAAGATTTAGTGTTTTCTTGAGGTTTATATTATTATCATTATTATTATTATTACCACTAGTAGCAGTAGTAGTAGTAGTAGTTATGTTCAGGGCTCTTCCACTCTTAGATGATTATAGGTGTTTTCAAATTAACTATTAGTTCTGATCGTGTATTTTTGACCTTCTGGGGGTTTTACGAGCATGTAGAGAGAGTTGACCGAAGTAAATAGATACCGCGAAGATTGTCCTCAAGAACAAATGGTTTTAAAGCTCATCACTGGAATGCCAGAACGACGTGCGTCAGCTTTACATGACGCAAAGGGGAAAAACAAAACGATTCTAAATATATTTCTTCAATTAATCTGTTATTATATATTGGTTTTTATTATCAAATCACAAACTATAGAAAAACCCGAAGGTGTCTATTTATTTTTGTCAACAGTACTCGCTTATCTCTTACTCAACATACATCAGTTTTATTTCTCGAGTTTTAATAGTGTCCCAAAAAAATCTTTTCGTTTTGTTTTTGTATCCTCAAAGTGGGATTCATTTATAAATGAATTCGGCTTAACGTCGATCGCAGCAATTCTGATTTCAATTTTCCAATATTGGTCAATTAAAATGAATTTTATAATTCTTTTATCGCTGTTGTTACCGGGTTGTTCCAGCTCGATGGATCTAACAGATGACTGATATCACTTATTTCGATTGGTTGCTAAGTAAATCGCGTGGTCGGTTGCTATAACCGAGTACTCTAATTAATTATTCAGCCATCTTTAAATGCACATACTGAGTCATTCCATCCGATTTGCACACACAAAAAAAAAAAAAAAAAACAGATTGCTAAATTACAAAGTTTTTCTGCCCTACATTTAACTAACCTCCGCAAAAAAAATTGTTATGCTTTAAGACCCGCAAAAACATTTAGTCCTAAAATGTTTTAAGTGTAATAAAACTTTGGGTAGTTCAACGTTCCCCTGAACGAATTATAAACCATAATAAAGTACGTTTGCTTCAAGATAAGCAATTTGCTTTGTAATGAAGCGACAGATGTAGGACAAAATTACAGAATGGAACTTCAGAAAACCTGTTAACATCGCGTGGAATGTTGGACTGAAGTTAACTTATCCTGTTCAGAGGAACTGTAATAAATTTTGTTTATAATACAAATGTGTTGTTCCACATTACTTACTGTACCAAAATATTTGAACGCTGAGCAAAATTTACGTTTAGAATTCCAAGTATAATAAATAACCCTTTAACGACGACTGGCACAAATTGGTAGCGTTTCAAATATACGCATTCGTAACTTAACCCCTACAAAAAATTCCGGCGTTAGAGGGGTAATTAGTCCAGAGCTGGGCACTTGCGGTTTTTTTTGCGGTACTGCGGTACTGCGGTACTACTACCGCACTACCAAACCGGTACCGCATAACGCAGTACCGCAAAGGATCGCTGAAAGTACAGCAGTACCGCTACCGCATTCAAATTTCCCGCGGTACTTTCCGCGGTACCGACCAACACGGTAGTACCGCAGTACCGCAGTACCGCAAAAAAAACCGCAAGTGCCCAGCTCTGGAGCCTAATTACTATACCGTTTATTATAAACTTAAATAAGCGTATATAAACTTTTTAAAATATTTCATAATTAGTCATCGTACATCTGGATGATAATAGTTCCAATATTTTAATTACAATTATGCATTAATTTGTATTAATTAAATATTGTACAAGCAAGTTCTATTAACTTAAGGTATTGCAAAAATACCGTTAAAAGTACCTAGTACCACTCGATTGAGGAGAACAGGGGGGGGAGGAAGGAAGGGCTACGCAGTGGCGTAGCTTGGCGTGGGGGGGGGGGGGGCTGGGGGGGCGACTGCCACCCGTGATCGAAAAAATATCTGGCCCAGTCGGAAATCTAGAACCGGTTGTAAAAAAATTTTGGCAGAGAGAGACAGAGAGATACATTTCCCTGTGACCAATTTTAAATTAAGCTTCTCATAATAATACATTATATGATAGCATGGCTAAGCCTATGACGTAGTGGCTTCAAAAAAGAATTTATAACACATTTGTCCCCCCTGAAAAAAGACCACGCTACGTCACTGGGGCTACGTCGTAGCCACGCCCAAACATTGCTTCCAGTTAGCTCAGCGAAGTCAAGAGACTTTGGGTGGTAACCATTCTCTGTCTTCATATGGGTCAATGACACTCGCAGATGGCTCGGATTCCGCGTACAGCTGTTGGTCCCTCCGTCACACGACTTTTGTCGTTACGAGGAAAATTAAACGATCTCAAACATTATTGGTACTATTCGGATGTCTCACTCATCATGATCCACTCATATTGTTGCAAGTTGCTGCAAGTTGCTGCAAGTTGCACGTCGGAATTAATTAAGGATAGCGCGTATATTTTTATGTTTGAAGCTACTTGCAATGATGGCTTCACGTTTATACAAACACACAAGAATTATATATATATATATATATATATATATATATATATATATATATTAGTTAGTTAGTTAGTTAGTTAGTTAGTTAGATAGATATTGAAATGCAACTTTACACTATTTGGAATTTCAGATGAAATGCAAATATCACTAACTACGGTGTGTTCTCAAAAAAAAAAAAAAAGTCCAGCATCAAAGGCAAAGTTTATTGACTACCATTTATTTATTTGATGCTTAATTTTTTGAACGCACTTTATAAATAGGAAAAACAATAAATATGATAATTAACTTAGACGTAACACTGTTTAATATCAAATTACATTTCAAATTAAGATGACAGATACATTTCTGAAGCACTCTCTCTCTCTCTCTCTCTCTCTCTCTCTCTCTCTCTCTCTCTCTCTCTCTCTCCATCCTTTTCCGTGACCTGCAGCTATTCTTTCGTTTTCAGTTAACCACCCAATAAATTGGTAGATCATCCCGTTTTCTATATGGTTGACAGTCTCCTCTATCAGAATAGGATTTGGCTACTCAAAATAGGATATACACTCACAATATATATATAATATATATATATATATATATATATATATATTTATTTATTTATTTATTTATATTTATATTTGCACACTGCTTTGTTTGAATATCCAAGTGATTTATTCTTGTAAGTATCGCCAAGAAAGGCTTAAGCGGTTCAAGTGATGCTCGTCAAGTGTAATTATTGCACGTTGTGAAAGGGGGCGCGAGTCTCTGTTTATGGGGTGTGCATTTGGAGCAGCAATATTGCTTTCATATATATATATATATATATATATATATATATATACAGAGGGTACTTAGCATTTTGGCGCACCTAGTCAGGGAAATTGTCATCACAGTGGCTTATAGGTGTGCCATTTGATGTCGCTAGTTTGGTATTAGAGGCTAGTGTTCTTTTTTATTTTAAAACTTACTTGTAAATCCATTTAATTTGTTAATGTTTATAAATTATTTATTTTCTATTTTTGTTTTCTTTGCCCAATTTATGGTGAAATACGACATAATTTGCCGCCCTAGGCAGGTGCCTACTCCGCCTATACGTAAATCCGTCTATATATATATATATATATATATATATATATATATATATTGAGAACCTTTAAAAGAAGGGACAGGAATATAATGATTCCTCTGCTGAAGACATTAGTCAACTAGAAGGGACTCTGAGCAGCTTCACAGCCAAGATCAATGGATGGAAAGAGCTAAATTACTGAGAAAGGTTATGGGAATTACATTCATATTTATTGGAAAGAAGAAGAAGAAGAGAGAGAGGTACACCATTATTTACACTTGGAAAATAATGTAGAGGAACTAGTTCCTAATCTTACTTTGAACCCCGTAACCAATCAAAAAACATTGGAAAGTAAGCAAGGAAGATTGTGTCGTGTTCCCAAGGTAAAGGTTAGAACATCCTCAATCTTGAGGGGAAAATAGCTTTCTTGCGCAGAAGGACAAAAGTGTTGAAGCAGCTGCCCAAGGAAATACGAAACATGACTGGTGTAGTGGTCGAAATCTTCAAAAGAATACTGGACGCCTGGCTTAGAACAATTCCAGATGAGCCGGGAGTACCTGGCTATGTGAAGTGGAGAGCGCGAGAAACCAATTCTCTACTTTACAGAGCCAACAAGCCTGACCTTCATGAAGTAAGGAATCATCGGACCGAACACCTGAAAAGAAAGAAAAAAAAGAAAAGATATTATATATATATATATATATATATATATATATATATATATATATATATCAGATTACAGTTTGAAGACCAATATAAAATGTATTATCCTCAGGAAAAAATGGGAGCAAACAAAAAAAAAAAGAGAATTTGAAATTTGGAAAAGGAGGTTCTAAAACAAATATTGTTCCTTTAGAATCGTTCCCTATCAAATTGTTCTCTTACCATTGTGTGTGTGTGTGTGTGTGTGTGTGTGTGTGTTTTTCGTCTTTCGTCTTTCTCACATTCGGTTTAAACCATCCTTCTCTCTTCACTAGTTTATCTCACTTCGCGATCCTTTTCTGGCTCTCTTCCAACGACGATATGACACAGTTACTAATTCTCAGTTTCTGATGCAGCGCCACTCATTCCTCCGCCATTTTGCTAAGCCATCAGCCAGATTTAAGCACTCTGAACCCCCCTTCCTCCCTCTCAATCGCCCCTACTTTTACTCATAATAGTAAACCCCCTTTTGTGCTAGGGGGCAAAGGCGTTATTCCAGTTTTTGTTGCCCGGTTGCCCCCTCGCAAAAACGCTTAGAAACAGGAACAATCTTCAGACGTCCGGATGTGTATATGAAAGAGCATGTATGAATGTGTGCTGAAACGGAAGTATGAAGAGATCAGAAGATTAATTTTGAAGGATATTCGTACACACACACACACACACACACAGCGTCCCAGAAATCGCGAAACGTAAGTTATAACACAAATTTAGCTTAAAATCCATTTCGACCAGAGTAATTGTATTGTGCGAAGATATATTTTGAGAATTCTCCGATTTTATAATTTCAACTCCAAAATCAAAAATGGTTGAGTTTTTTTGAGACCGTATATTTATTTAATTATATTAAAATATTTTAGAGATTTCCTCAGTCCGCGCAGAACTGTTTTTGATAAGAATTTTTTATGACTTGGTATTTTCTATTCAATGTGCGATCTCGGAATACAAAGAGAATAATTTATAGGTCTGGGTCAACTAAAAACCAGATAGTTTTAAATACAGATTGATTTACATAAACGCATAAAGAAACATTGTTAGAATGTGTGTGTGTGTGGTGTGTGTGTGTGTGTGTTTCGTGTAGGGGTACATCACTCTTTTCACCACTTCACTCCTTCGTGCAGTATGTGTGTGTCTTTTGCGTATAGTATGCCCGTAGCTCCTCTTCGTCAAATGACCTTTGCCATTACGAAAGTTAAAAAATCACGTACTGAAGTAGCTCCACATTACGATTCTGATTACAGTTTTCTGATTACAGTTTCTGATCTTTCACAGAAAGATCAATGAAAGATCAATCCATGTATTGATCCTCAATCATCAAAAGATTACCTTTAATTATTATTAAATGAATAGAAAATCATATAAATGCAATTTTATATAGAAAAATTTATCATTAAAGAGATTAATACTCCTATAAACCTCTCGTTATTTCAGCTACACAATACATTTCAAAATAATTACCTTTATATATACAATATATGTAGAGAGAGAGAGAGAGAGAGAGAGAGAGAGAGAGAGAGATACATACTACTAGTGTTTTATTCCACTCACAAATAATATATTTCATAGTTTTATTCCCTGTACGTATTTTCTCTCTCTCTCTCGCTCTCTTTCTCTCTCTCTCTCTCTCTCTCTCTCTCTCTCTCTCTCTCTAAAAATAATAAAGATAAATATGACGAAGAAAGATCCGTCATATCGGGAAATTTATAGATAGCATAAATCACAATTTTTGTAAAGCTTTATCATATACGTGAAGCTAGCGCATCGCGCGGGACAATGGAGAATTGTAGGCAATTAAAAAATATATATACAGGGTGGCGGAAAAGTTGCGCATCATAGGAATTTTCAGTGTTGACTACAATATATTATTTTTTTTCTTTTAGGTAGGGGATGGCTGCGAAATTAACAATAGACGAGAGTGTGAGCTTGGTTTTAATGTATGGAATACCAGGTACACAAATCGATGACTCGGTACAGAAATTAAATTCTGTACCGATACAGAATTTAAATCGGTACAGAATTTAAATTCTGTACCGATTCATCGATTTGTTGTACTATATGGTGGTGTAGAAGTTAGCATCGCTGACTACGAATCCATCGGCCCCGGGATCAAGACCCGTTGACGTTAGGCGGCGCGCAGCAAAACCCAGCTGTTCATCCTTCCACACAATAAAATTTGGTTGGTAGATAAATGGATACCCTGGTTAAGACGCTGGGCTGCTGATCGGGCAGTATGGATCGAGTCCGGGCGAAGACTTTGTAATTGTTGACCGCCCGTGGTGGGGCGTGGTTCGGATTCCACATTAAACTGTAGGTTTAAGGTGGAGTGACAAGCTTGACCTTCGTCAAAATGAACAATTCGGGCGGAAGTGAAATCAAGGTAACCAAGGTATACACTATATGTATATATAAATTATTTTGAAATCCGTGTACTGTAATTCACGGATGAAAAGTTAAATTGTTAACGTTATCCAAACCGGAAGTCGTTATTTAACTTCCGAACTTCTTCGGGACATCAAAATTTTAAACGAAACTAACTTCCGGATTGTAAAATTTTTGTAAATTCGAAGAAAAAGTCAAAATTACACCATTTTAACCAATCGGTAACACTAAAATACTAAACTAATAATTATTATTTGATTTACATCGGGTTAATTAACTTTATTTCTCGGCCGAAATATTTCAAATTTTAGTCCAAAGACGAGACATCTCATCGAATCTAAATGAATCCACTCGACGATTTTCCGAAGTTCAACACACTGAATTTGAATGACAGACACTCGTAATCGAATTTATACAGGGAGTCAAAAAAGATTTTATTCCATACTGCAGAAAATCAGACGAACTTAATGTTATATAAACCTTATAAGCAAACTGTATGTCTAACTAAACGCTTACTTCACAAATTAACTCTATCATTAACACATTATTTAACCTGAAATTTCACATAATTTCACATAATGTCACATAATAATAATACCTTTATGATCTATTTTTAATCTTTTGAACATAAATCATTACTAGTCATTATGTCACGTGACCTTTCTTCTATAAATAGCGTTGCCATTAACGATTTGTCAATAAACAATTCGCCCCCCCCCTCCCCTACCAAAGAGGGCTAAAATGGAGGATATCGTTTGAACCAAAGTATAACGAAATAGATTCAATCTTAATTTTAATATCGAGCTATTGAAATGCAAAACATCGCAAGCTCATATCAGATAAAGTTTAACTTATACAGGTGAGTCAAAAGTTCTGCCTCCTCAAAGGTATTTTTTTTTGGACTCGCACTATATATATATATATATATATATATATATATATATATATATATATATATATATTACGATACGGACTGATCTTTTACAAGAGTAATTGGAGATTAGAACCTTTTTATCTTTTGGATTTCTTTGGTAAGTTTATGTGACAAATTAGCGCCCCCTCCCCTCCCCCCCCCCCACCCCCCCCAAAATGTAAAGAAAACGAATTTTAAACAGCTTTTTTTCTTTTTCTTTTTTTTTTTTACTCAATTTCAAATAAATTTTACGACATTTGTAGTGTAAAAAATGGTAATTTCGTGAATGTAAAATTATCCATTCACGTTAAATTGTATTTTTCTCGAGAAATTTGTGGGAAAAGACGGCAAATCTATTTTAAACAAGTTGCCCAGACCGATCGAGGCCTGAAATTGTGTAACGCCTAAATTTACTGGTGGTTTTTTCCCACCCCCTTTCGTATGGGTACATCCTCCCCTTAGAAAAAAAATAGGACGGCAAACAGAGACGGGGAACAGACATTAAAAGATGTGTTTGGGAAAGGTTAATTTTTTCGAGTCTCGCCTAAACGGCTTATATAAATGGAGCAAAATATGTAAATATATATGATACTTGTAAAATACAGGGTGTTCGGAAAGTCACTGTGCACTTATATAATTAATGTTAATTAATGAAGAACTGACAAAGGTGTTTCAAAATAAAATAAGAAGGGTCCAGGCCTGTATTGCTGTTAAAGGACATCACTTTCAACACCTTTTATAAGTTCTGATGGTCCCATCCATAACCTCTATCATATATGCAATGTTATACTATTGTATGCTATTAAATATAAGTGCACAGTGACTTTCCGAACACCCTGTAGAATCATAATGCATTAATGTAGATGTAAATATGTGTAAAAAAAAAAGGTGTAAAAGTGTAAAATGTAAAAAAGTAATGTAAAACTACGACAATGTACTGTATAATGAAAAATGTCGGATTCATATCGGATCATTTCTGTTGTCAAACAAAACAATTTTAATTGAAGGACTTAAAAAGAACTTTCGTTTCTATGGTAACAGTGACGTCATGATTGAACAGGAAGGGATGTTTAGTGCATTCGAAGTCTATTTCCGATTTGTTTATGGATTTGTTTCAGTAAATCATCAAAATGTGATTGGAAAAACTATAATCTATAGTCAGATATTTTATATATATATATATATATATATATATATATATATATATATATATATATATATATATATATATATTAGATTTAGCCCACACAATTCAACTACTGAATACCAACCAACAAATACAAAGCCAACTGACAAATACAGGGATCCGAGACCCGTACAGAAGGCAGACAGAAAGACATTACATGCGATATCGGGACAACGGTTATCGAAACAGATAAAGAGAGGAAAATTCTCGGAGGGCCACAAGGCACCGAAACCGGCACCACCATTGGAAAATGAATCGGAAACACAAGTATGTAGAAACGAAAAAAATAAAAATATTCCTAGCCAACATTCAGGGCCTTAAATCAAACCATTTCCCGGACAAAATTTTATACCTGAAAGGACTCATGCAAGAAACCGGAGCCGATTTTGCATGCCTCACGGAAACCCATCTAAAGGACTGCCAGGCGAACTGTGAAAACTGTGAGTTCTGTATTGACAAAAAAGAAATACAAATTGACAACTATAACATCCTCCGAGCCGACAGAACAGTGAGACGTAAAGTAGGATATGCTATTTATTTACACACGCGAAAGGCATTTGGCAGAAATGACTATAAGTACCTCAAACAGCTACGTAGAATGTGTAGCAGCAAAAGTTGAAAAATTAAATATGGTACTAATTGTAATGTACAGACCCCCGAATACGCCAACCTCAAAATTCTCAGATTCCATTACAGAGGTAAGAAACTGGGTAAAAGATATACACTCCCCAACCCCAAATATTTTTCTCTGTGGTGATTTTAATTTTCCATTCATGAAATGTAAAAGGATAGGAAAATATATATGATTACACCAGGACAAGGGGGGCACACGGGAAGACCAGGAGCAGGTAAAGATGCTACTAGCTCTAGCTGATGAATTTATGTTAACGCAAGAAATAACAGAAAACACAAGAAAAACAACTGCCTAGATTTGGTATTCACAAACAACAGCAATCTAATTAATAATGTAGAAATATCCCCAACTATAATATCGGATCACAACTTCATTGAAATAACGACCAATATAAAAGCAACAGGAGAGGAAAGAACACGAACAACAGAAAGAAGCAAATTCGAAATTTTTAATTTTCACTCCAAAGCTATAAACTGGGAAGATGTTGCATCCAGCATGGAAGTAATAGATTGGAAAACCATCTTCGAGGCCAAGACAACGGAAGAGATGCTAGTGACCTTAGAGAAGACGCTGTAAATTGTGGAATGACATGTCCCAAAAATACAACAAAGAGTAAAGAGAAGCTGGTTCGAGAGACAAAAGAGATCATTGTTCCGAAAGGGAAAAAGAGTAACTGCAAAATTAAGTAACTGTAAAGATAACAACATCAGAAAAATATTAAATGATAAACTGCAAAGTATCGATTGCGTCATACAGGAACTATGTGAGAAGCATACAGAAAAAGAAGACGACGCTATAGAAGCGATAAAGGTTAATTCAAAGTACTTCTATAATTTTGCAAAAAGGCAGTCGAAAAACCATGCGACTATCGGACCTTTGAAAAACGAGGACAGTGCTTTATCTGATGATGTAAAAGAAGTATCTGAAATATTAAGAGCTCAGTACGAATCATCTTTGAGTATCCCAAAAAGTGACAAACTGATATGCGATAGAAACGCGTTCTTTGAAGAAGAAATACAAGGGGAAAGTATAACGGACTTCGACTTCACGACAGATGATATTACACAAGCCATAGGGAAACTAAAAGCACACTCAGCGACAGGACCGGACAAATGGAATGCCACACTGATCAAAAACTACAAGAATACAATCGCTGAGCCTCTATATTGGATATGGAACGATCACTAGACAAGGGAGAAATACCAGCCATCCTGAAGAGCACGAACATAGCCCTAATATATAAAGGAGGAGATCGATCCAAGGCCAAAACCAAGAGGCCAGTGTCGCTTACATCTCATCTCACTGAAATATTTGAAAGAATAGTTAGACAGAAAATCTATGACTTTTTGGAAACTCAGTAAAAATTAAATGATAACCAACATGGACTTCGGTCAGGTAGATCATGCCTATCACAACTAATAGAACATTACAACAACATTATTGATGCAATGGAAAGTAAAGAAAACTATGATATAATATACACAGACTTTGCCAAAGCGTTCGACAAGTGTGACCATGGAATCATAATACATAAACTGAAATATATGGGAATAACAGGAAAAGTAGGGAAATGGCTATATAATTTCCTTAGTGAGCGGCGGCAAGTCGTTGCAGTACAAGGAGTATCTTCATCAGACTCAGAGGGGGTCAGCTCAGGACCACAAGGAACAGTATTAGCTCCACTACTTTTCATAATCATGCTAACTGACATAGATGAGGACGTTACCAGAGACAACACAGTAATGATTATGCGACAATTGAGCGAGTAAACATTGAGCGAGTGCACTTTGAGCGAGGGAAATTGAGCAAGTACAAACTAAGCGACTTGATGCATTGAGCGATTAGGCTAACTGAGCGATTGCAAATTGAGCGAGTGTAAACTGAGCGCAAACTTCACAACTTAACCTAACCAATTGTCAAGGGCATATAGTTGACCTAACCGGGCATACACTTGACCTAACCTGGCATACACTTGACCTAACCTGGCATTCAATTAACCTAACCGGGCATACACTTGACCCAACCGGGCATTCAGTTAACCTAACCGGGCATGGGTACCCCATAATGAATTCGAGACCCGGAAAGGTAAGTAGTACTCCTAATATAACCTAGGCCTAGATGACGTCCCACTCGGACTGAGTTTCCGATTTGAGTTTCCGACGGTTAAATAGGAATTAGCCCTATAAGAAATACGAACAAGTAAACGTTCGCTTGCAACATCTGATCGAAGGTGATAATGATGAAAATATTCTTGACTTTCTGCGTAATGTTTCCTACAATTTGGAATTACATATATAATTCACTGCTTAATTTATTATATTTTTAAATCTGTTTTGAATAAATATACATTTTAATTAAATATATTGGTTTTATAGAAATATTTTTTACAAGGTGGATGTTTATTATTTTTGCGTCAGTTTGCGCTCAGTTTGCACTTGCTCAATTTGTACTCGATCAGTTAGCCTAATCGCTCAATGCGTCAAGTCGCTCAATTTGTACACGCTCAATTTCCCTCGCTCAAAGTGCACTCGCTCAATGTGTATTCGCGAAATTGATGCAGTCCCCACAGGAACATCCTTTGCCGATGACACAAAGATCAGTAGAAAAATATGAAACCAGAAGATATAGGATCTCTACAAACAGACATGAACAGAATCTACAAGTGGACGGAAGACAACAATATGAAGTTTAACACTGAGAAATTTCAACTGTTACGGTACGGAGAAAGAGGGGACCTAAAATCCATGGAATATTATACCCCAAATGGACAGGAAATTCAGAGAAATTCTAAAGCAAAAGATTTAGGGGTTGTAATGACTGATGATGCGAAATTTGAAACACAAAATAAGATAGCAGTAAACAGAGCAAAGAGAATAACTGGGCACATACTGAGACCCTTTAAACGAAGGGATAGGAATAGAATATAATGATTCCTCTACTGAAAACACTGATCATACCCAAATTGGAATACTGCTCGGTCCTAACATGCCCATATAAAAAAGAAGACATTACACAGCTAGAAGGGATTCAGAGAAGCTTCACAGCAAAGATCAATGGGTGCAAAGAACTAAATTACTGGGAAAGGTTACGCGAATTAAACCTATACAGTATTCACTGGAAAGGAGAAGAGAGAGATACACCATTATTTACACTTGGAAAATATTGGAGAAACGAGTCCCTAATTTTACTCTGAACCCTGTAACTCCCCAAACAACTGTGGAAAGTAGAAAAGGAAGCCTGTGTCGTGTTCCCAAATTAAAGGCTAGACAGGGACCATCCTTAACCCTGAAAGAAAATAATTTTGTTGTGAAAGGACCAAAACTGTTTAATCAGCTGCCCACAGACATAAGGAACACGAATGGTGTTGCGGCGGACATCTTTAAAAGAAGATTAGACGCATGGCTCAGAACAATCCCCGATGAGCCGGGAGTACCTGCCAATGTGAGGTGGAAAGTACAAGAAACCAACTCACTACTTCACCAGGCCAACGCGAGAGGAGGGGCGACAAGCTTGACCTTCGTGAAATGAATAATCATCGCACGGAACATTTGAAAGGTTGAAAGGTATATCAGAAAAAAGTTTTGCCAAGCACTTTCGAGTTTATTCAACTTACACATAAATTCAAAGAAAATAAATTGGGAAAACGTAAATAAAGATTTAAAGGAGGTAAATTGGGAATTGCTACTTCACGAGAAGACTCCACAAGAAATACTATGTATAATAGAGACGGAAACCAAACCTATAATACTGAAACATATTCCAGAGAGACAGGAAAGAAAACGTAGCAAGCTCGAGAGGAAAATCAGGACTCAATTCAGGCAACGAAGACAAACCGTAAAACATCCCCACAGATGCAGAACTGATGCAAAGAAACTCAAACTAGAGAGGAAACTTGGCGAAATAGAAATGGACCTAAAGCAAACTTTCATACTTAAGATAGACGAGGAGGAAAACAAGGTAGCAGAAAACATAAAAAATAACCCAAAATACTTCTACACGTTTGCGAAAAGGAAAATGTAGTGTAAGGAGAGCATTGGTCCGTTGATAGACGTGGAGGCCGAATACACAAATGACCCGAAAGAAATAAGTGAACTGCTTGGGAACAATTTAAATCTGTGTTTAGCACCCCTAAGTCCGAGATGGAAGTGGAAAACCCCAGACGAATTTTTCGACATAGATACAGATCAACCAAGAACAAATCCCGGCACAAACCTATTAATGGACTTCGAGTTCACGGAAGGAGATGTAATTACGGCCTTATCACAGATGCGAGACAATTCAGCGCTAGGGACATACACATGGAGTGCCACATTTCTGAAGAAATGCAAAGAGAGCAGTGCCAAACCGCTATACTTACTATGGAGGAAATCACTTGAAACAGGACAAATTCCACTCCCCTTAAAGAACGCGAACATTGCCCAAACCTATTTAAAGGTGGTAACAGAGAAATGCCCAAAAATTAAAATTATCAGCCAGTGCCTCTCACCTCACACCTTATAAAGTGTTTTGAACGCATAATTAGAGGCAAAACTACCTACTACCTACAAGAAAAAGACTTATGCAACCCAAATCAACATGGTTTCAGGGCGGGAAGATCATGCCTGTCACAGCTACTAGACCACCAGGAGAAAATATTAGGAACATTGTGTCGAGGACAAAACATTGATGTAATATATACGGACTTTGCTAAAGCCTTCGATAAATGTGACCATGGAATCATAGCACACAAACTTAAGGATACAGGAATTACTGGAAAGCTAGGAAGGTGGATATTTAATTTCTTGACGCAAATAACGCAAAGAGTGGTGATAAACGGCGTTAAATCGGAAATCTCGGAAGTCGTGAGCTCTGTCCCACAAGGGACAGTATTAGCTCCCTTGCTGTTCATAATAATGATTGCAGATATTGATGCAGATATTAAGGACAGTATTGTATCATGCTTCGCAGATGACACAAAGATATGTAAGGAAATATTGAACGAAGGTGACATAAGAAAATTACAAAATGACATTGAAACATTATTCCAGTGGGCAGAAGACAACAATATGAAGTTCAACGAAGAAAAATTCCAACTTCTAAGATATGGCAATAACAAGGAGCTACAGAAAAAAGGGTACAAAACTATGCAAGCCAAACAGATAACACCAAATCCACAAGTCAGGGATCTTCGAGTAATAATGTCGTCGGATGCAAAATTCAGAGAGCACGAAAAAATCAAAATCACAACGGCTAGAAAAATAATGGGAATCATCTGAAGGAGCTTCCGCAGCAGAAAAGCAAACATCATGCTCAAATTATGGGAGAGTCTAGTCCTAGCAATAATTGAGTATTGCTCAGTACTCACAAGCCCACACAGAAAAAGAGACATTGGAACATTGAAGCTATGCAAAGGAGTTTTACGTCTAAGATAGAGGAAACGGAAGGTGAAGACTACTGGTCTCGACTACAATCCCTGGAACTCTATTCTCTTGAAAGAAGGCGCGAGCGGTACACAATAATATACATATGGAAAAATACTTGAGGGCTCTGTCCCTAACTTTAGAAATGAAATAGAAACAAACTGGAATGAGAGAAGAGGCAGATTTTGTACGGTCCCAGCTGCGTGGGACAAGGGGCCATGAAAACGAGGATGGAAAATACCCTCAGAATACGGGGTCCAAAGCTTTTCAATGTCCTTCCAAAAGAAGTGAGGAATCTCCAGCACTCCGACCTGAATAACTTCAAGAACAAGCTGGACAGATTCTTGTGCAAAGTCCCTGACCAGCCATGCGTGGCTGGCTACGAGGGCAGGAGGAGATCAGACAGCAATTCCCTCCTTCACCAAGTCTCGCAAATGAGGCGGGATGCTGCAGAGGGGTCGACGCAGGTCGATCCTGAACCGTCGATCAAACTCAACAAAAGTAACAAAAGCAAGTAATATATATGATATATATATATATATATATATATATATATATATATATATATATATATATATATATATATATATATATATATAAACTTTGATTGCAAACAATATAAGATCACCCAAACCCGCAAGGTATATATATATATATATATATATATATATATATATGATACACACAGACCGTGCATGGAACAAGGAACTCTTCTAGGATAATTAAATCCACTATAGTCCGAATAAGTAATGGTAAATGACAAATACCACAGTTTTTCTTTTTCATGATGCTAGCCCGACGTGGGGCAAGGTCACTCGCAAAGAGGTCCCAAAAACATAGCTTCCCTCACCAGCTATCTGCAACGCAGATAGGATCCAGCTTTGGGACAGGATGGTTCTGTCCCAAAGCTGGATCCTATCCGCTATGATGTTCATAGTAGTTTGTGTAAGACAATTAACATACTTAAACGGTTTCGAGATTTAGAGAGTTTCAATATATAATGAACTAATAAGTACTCTACGTAGACAACATTTCTGGTGTACCACGAGAGAGAGAGAGAGAGAGAGAGAGAGAGAGAGAGAGAGAGAGAGAGAGAGAGAGAGAGAGAGAGAGAGAGAGAGAGAGGACCTAAAATATGTAAGAACGCAAAACAACATATCTAATATTTGTCTTCCTTCTGAGGTAAATTTTGTGTGAAAAACGGAGGGACTGGCACATCGCTTATAAATATGAATAAAAATGTTATATTTATCTTTAAAAATATCTTTTCTGGCTTTACTTTCCTAACCTGACCTCCGTGAAATAAGGAATCATTGCACGGAGCACCTGAAAGGTCGAAAGGAGAGGTATCAACTATATGCAGAGAGTCGCCAAAAGTAAAAAGACACCACGGGGATTCTCTTCAAACTAAAAATGGCTTTAAAGCTTATCAGCAGGGCCGTAACTAGGGTTTAGAAATTAGTGAGGTCCAGATTTTTTTCGAGCGCGGCGGGACGAGCAAAATTCAGACCAAAATGACATCTACAAACACAACCCAAGCTATACACTAAACACAAAACACAAAACGCTCGACGCTCCTTCTTTTCAAAAGAAAAGCGGTAATATGCGTTTCATACACGGAGAACGGTTCAGTCTCTTTTTTTTTTTTTTAGGAAATAATTACCGAGGTCCGGACCTCGGTGACCTCATAGGTCATGCTTATCAGTGGAGTGCCAGAACGACGTGTGTCAGCTTTACAAGATGCAAAGGGGAGGGCAACGCCATTTGAAATATATTGATTCAATAAATGATTTATTATTTATTGACTTTTATTATCAAATAAAAAACTAAGAGGAGGTTAAAAAAAAAAAAGGTGTCTATTTATTTTTGTCACGCTTCTCCCTTTGGGTGTATATAACTTTCGTTAACCTTGGTTTAGTTTCCGTCCGAATTGTTCATTCTTACGAAGGTCAAGCTTGTCACTCCACCTTTGACCTACAGTTTAACGTGGAATCCGAACCACGCCCCACCGCCAGCCCAGCGTCTTAACCACTAGGCTACCCAGGGTACCCATTTATCTACCAACCAATTTTTATTGTTTGGAAGGATTTGTAGTCAGCGACGCTAACCTCTACACCACCGAGGTGATATATATATATATATATATATATATATATTTAAGGGGGGGGAGGGAAGTTTGGAACAAACGTTCAGGATCTATTTATGTTCGACCACTCTGCCTCATTTGGTGAATTTTTAGGATACCCATTTATTTACAAACCAAAGGCAGGATGAACAGCTGGGCGGGGTTCTCATTACTTGCTCTCGCCGGGAATCGAACCCGGACCGATAGATTCGTAGCTAGCGATGCTAACCACTACACCACCGATTCGATATATATATACGAGAGAGAGAGAGAGAGAGAGAGAGAGAGAGAGAGAGAGAGAGAGAGAGAGCGTTGACACAATGAAAAAGTAATCTCTTCCTTCTCTTTCTGAAAGGATACAAAGAGAGGTCACATACAGTGTGTGTGTGTGTGTGTGTGTGTGTATATACACAAGGTGCTTCAGAAAAATGTTACCACTTATATGACACCAATAATATGTCATTGCTTACTACTTACAGTTTGTGTGTATGTTTTTCTTTTGTTTATGTAAGTATTTGTTCATGTAAGTATTTGTCTGCGTTGCTCTAATGTAAACCTTGTAGTTATTTCCACTGAATGGGGGTTCACTCATTAATCACTAACACAATCCCTGAAAAAAACCGGACATTATTATTAAAAACCAGAGCTGGGCACTTCCGCAAACACTTCCGCAAACCGCAAATTCCGCAATTGCGGAAGTATGTTTTTCGTTTGCGGATTTGCGTTTGCGGCAAAGTCATCGCAAATTAGTGAATTTGCGTTGCGGAACTAAGACCGCAAACGCAAATCTTTCCGCAAATTTCACACGTGGCCACTGGCCACGCAAATTTCCCACGTGGTCAGGCTGGCCCAAAAGGGCCAGCCTGACCTCTGACAACTTCCAACGTCTCGTGTTCATGAAGGGGAACATGGACTTATTAAAACTGGATTTGGCTCAGTTACTGGAGGAGGACGACTGAACTTGTTGACAAAGCCAGAGGCGTACACTTGTAGAGGCTAGAGGGGTTGAGTTGTACAGTGAGTTCAAGTTGTGTACAGTCACAGTGTTAACTTAATTTAACTTGTGTAATGTAATGTGTGTACAGTTACTACAGTTACAGTACAGTCTTCTCTAACGTGTCTAAGTCTCAAAATTTATGAAATTCAAATGATTAAATTTATTATTTAATTTATTTACTATTTACTTGCAGGAGGTTTTTGTTCAATATAATATATCAATATATGTAGTATTTTATTTTCTTCTACAATAGTGATTTATTGTAATAAATTATTTAGCTTGTTTTTAATAAAAACAAGGCTAAAACATTAAACATTAAAAAGATATAAAAACTTTTTATACCTCTTTAATGTTTTGGATACTTTTTATAGTTAAAATTGCGATTGCGGAATTTGCGGTTTGCGGAAGTGTTTGCGGAAGTGCCCAGCACTGTAAAAATTGGAAATATGGTTTGCGTTTGCGGATTTGCGTTTGCGGCACCAAAAATGGCAAGCAGTTTGCGGATTTGCGGTTGCGGAAGGTAAGGTTTGAGTTTGCGGATTTGCGATTGCGGAAGTGATTTTGAGTTTGCGGTGCCCAGCTCTGTTAAAAACAAGCAAATAAAACGCATATACTTACATAAACCAAAAAAAAAACTTATACAAACTGTAAGTGGTAAGCAATGACATATTAGCGCCATATAAGTGGTAACATTTTTTGAAGCACCCTGTGTGTGTATATATATATATATAATATATAATATATATATATATATAGCTGGGTGTGAAGTATTTTATATTAACTTCTATTATGGAGACATTTTGCAAAGCTCTCTATTGAAATGAAAATCAGTATACTCGTGTTGTGTAAATCCTGCAAGGCGACTGCGTGTCGGTTTACATGACCCTCTCTGTGTGGCACTTTTTTGGCGAAGTATGACATCACAGTACCGGAACATTCGCCTTCCTATTTGATCTTGCTCTCTACGACTTCTTCCGGTTCCCTGATCTCAAATCCACCCTGAAAAGGATACGATTAGAGGACATTCGTAGGATCAAGTCGAACTCGATGAGCGTCGTCTCATCCGGAAACAGACATTCAGAAATGTCCCCACAATATGGAGGAGGTAGTTTGTACGAACCCAGAGGGATTTCTTTGACGGACAGAACTTGCAGTAACTGGTTTATATATATATATATATATATATATATATATATATATATATATATATATCTCTCTCTCTCTCTCGTACACCTCATAGTAGTTTCGTGCGCTGGTCTCTCTTCATACGAAGGTCAAGCTGGTGGCCCCGCCTCTATATACCTCGTTAACTTCATTCAGGTTCCGTGTGTTGGTATCTTTTCACAGGAAGGTCAGGCTGGTGGCCCCGCCTCTAGGCCTGGCTTGGTGGAGGAGCGTGTTGCTTTCTTGCGCTCTCCACCGCACATAGCTATATATATATATATATATATATATATATATAAGCAAACAACCACAGGGAAAATGAAAAAGAAACACGAAATCCGAGCGCTTTCGTGATATATTCACATCTTCAGGAAAAACAAGTAATACTTGTAATACTTGTTTTTCCTGAAGATGTGAATATATCACGAAAGCGCTCGGATTTCGTGTTTCCTTTTCCTTTTCCCTGTGGTTGTTTGCTTATTAATAAGATCACGTGTTATTCTGTGATTTTACTGCATATATATATATATATATATATATATATATATATATATATATATATATATATATCACGTAAATTGTAAACAAACAGTGATTTTATATTGATAAATCACATTATTTCATCATTTTTTAAGTGTCATTCACTTTAGTGTTAATTCCATGGACGCTGTCAGCTTTGATTAGATACTGATCAAAGTTGATTAACGATTCCTCAACTTGAACACTGACGTAAAAAATCAACATTGAATTTCACCAATAAAAATTTGGACGTTTAGTAAACGTCAGAAACGCTTAAATGACGTTTACTAAACGTTTAGTTAACGTTAATCAAACGTTTAATTGACGTTTACTAAACGTTTAGTTAACGTTAATCAAACGTTTAATTGACGTTTACTAAACGTTTAGTTAACGTTAATCAAACGTTTAATTGACGTTTACTAAACGTTTAGTTAACGTTAATCAAACGTTTAATTGACGTTTACTAAACGTTTAGTTAACGTTAATCAAACGTTTAATTGACGTTTACTAACGTTTAGTTAACGTTAATCAAACGTTTAATTGACGTTTACTAAACGTTTAGTTAACGTTAATCAAACGTTTAATTGACGTTTACTAAACGTTTAATTGACGTTTAATAAACGTTTAATTTACGTTTATTAACGGTTTAGTTGCCGTTTACTAAACGTTTAAGTGACGTTTACTAAACGTCCCCTTTTTTCCTTTTGGTATCAGTAATAATTATCTGGGTTTGTTAAACCTCTTTCATAACGACAAAGCTCGTATGACAGTGGAGACCTACAACACAACTTGACGTGGGATCCGAACAAACGGGTCGAAACATCATCTGAAAGCAAAGGAAGGTCACCCATCAAACTAGTGAACAGATCGAACATCGATTAACATTGCTGATCTAAAGGGAAGCAGTGTTGCGACGTGGTACATTTGATTTCAACGTCATTTGAACTTTGTTTCATGGCCGTTGTTGTGACAACATTGAATTAGTTTCTCGAAATCAGTGTTGACACAATCATTGATTACTACAGGGTGATTCATTCGCCTGTTGCCCCAGCGGATACCCCAGCGAGTGAATCACCCTGTATTATTATTCTCAGTTTCAGTCTGACATCAATTGTTGTGGATGTTAAATCAATTCACTCTCATATATATATATACACACACACACACGAGTGTGTGTGTGTTATATATATATATGTGTGTGTGTGTATATATATATATATATATATATATATATATATATATACAATTTTGTCTGTGTATTATTAACGTTGAAGGGTTTTCAAAATTACTTTTTGAAACTTTTATTAAAAAACTATTTAAATTTGATACCCATGAATACCCTTGGCATGAAATATAATATTTAAAAACAATTTTTAACTCTGGACCCGAGAAAAGTATATATAATATATATATATATATATATATATATATATGAAAATTATTTCACGAAAGTAACACGTGAAAAATATTTAGGATGAATAAAACCACGAAGGAAAGGAAACACAGAATGGTGCTCAAGCGCTTTCGTCTAATGACATCCTCAGGAACACTGAGGTAAATAAAGAGTTCAAGACTATATATAGGTTACAAAAAAAAAATAAATAAATATATATATATATATATATTATATATAATATATTATATTAGGGTGTTCTTATTGGGTAGTCAATTATTGAAATGTTGAATTATTTTATCTGCGCCCCCTAAAATAGTTCCATTTAGCATAAAAACTAAAACTTGAAAGTTTGACACAAATTGGCTCATATTTAGGGGTCGCCCCCGGCTAATAAAAATGGTGACCATGGCATAATAGCTCCTGACATGATTATGCTCATTATACACATAATTCCTTCCTTCTTTTTTAGTTTGATTCGTTTTATAAGTATAGGCCTTCTTATTTACCATTGATCCTTTTCTAACCTATCCTTGATGTTGTTATAATCCATCATTTGGTCCTCAATCCTTCTTTATCCCAATCCTTATTTCCTTATACAACATTTATTTAATATACAATGATTATACAATATGGTGTATTTTAAGGTGCGACCTCATTGATGGTTATTTTTGAGAAGAACAGTTTTTGATGGAACTGGGTGACTCTGGCAGTGTTTTGCAACAATTTGGAGCAGGAACTGGAGCTGCTCTTCCCCCACTGTCAATTTCTTATTCAGCTCTTGAACTAAAGCTACTGCACCTTCTGCCCGGTCATTTACAACAGATAGAGCTGCAACAATAGCTCTGGCCCTTAAATATTCACAGTTGGATGTCCAAGTGCTGGGTGCCTTGTTCAGAAATCCTTCTGGCAAATTCAGCTTAGTAAAGAATTTTCTAGTATTTCTTGTAACAAGTTGGTGTAGTCCTTCACCAGAGCAGAAGGTCGATTCAGGAATCCGAGGACGCTTGGGTGGTCTATCAGTGGACTCATCTTCTAATGCCTTTACCATGCGTTTCTTTACATCTGTAGTAATTCGCTCATCAAAGAAAGCAAGACCAACTGCTTCTTCAGACAGGTACCATAAGTGGTTAGAGAGCTTTTTTTTAGTTGCATCAGAAATCTTTTGTTAGGATAATTAATCAATGACCTCATAAGGAGCCAGTCATTAAATGGGGTTTCAATAGGGAGTGAGGATGTTGTCCAAGCCTTCATATAGATGAGAACAGAAAAAAGGGAAAGATCTCGAATTCCTCGTTCTTCAGTCTTAGTCATCTTGAACTGGTTTCGAAAAAGCCACATCTTGATAGAATAGAGCGCTTTGGACATCCAGCGAGCTCGATGCATGGCACCTGGTGCACGAAACTTGATGCCTTTATTGGGACACTCCAAGAAAGATGATGGACAGATCCAAAAGTTCTTGATAGTCATCCCGTAGCATAGGTGCCTGGGATCTAGCAAACTGAATTAGTTCAGTTTTTGACTGGATAATTGCTTCTTTAGTAATCGTGTCTGTCTCATCTGTTTGGAACTGGCTTTGATCAACAGAAGTCCAATTGTCACGAAAACGCTTAAAGATCAATATCTCTGGACCAGTTGATGTAGATCCCAATGTTGCTTCAAATGCAGCTCCCAACAATAAATCTAAAACATGGTGTTACAAGGCAAGTACAAAACATCATGTCCCAATTTTGCTTCGATGAGAGCACAGGCTCCACTATATTGACCCGTGTTTGAAGCTGTTGTATTGAAACAAATTGCTTTTACTCTCTCTGTAATTCCCCATTCATTCAGGCAGTTAAAGACGGCTTCAGCTTGTGCTTCTCCAGTTGAGTTTGGGGACACCAAGCAGCTGTTCAACACCAGGTCCTGACACAAGTACTGGGAGACGATCAATGTGCTTGTGGGAGGTGAGGTCCCCATCATCTTGCCATCCCAGTGGACTGTCATAGAACATTCTCCATGGAAATGCTCCTTAAGTTCTTTAGCATGACAAGCTCGGTTCTTATTTCGAAGGCGATGGATAGAATTCATTTAATTGAATTCATCATAAATATGATGATTAATTAATTAAAAACATATGTTTAGTATACTTGACAACTGCTAGTAATTTCAAATATTAATTGCATAAATAATACCTATATTTTATGAATTTTAATAAGCGGGGGCGACCTCTAAAAATTGTTCAATCCAAAAACAATTTTATATGTGATGTTTTTTCAATCAATGGAACTGGTTGAGGGGGCGCAACCTAAAAAAATCAACACTTCGAAAATAAGAGACACCCTAATATATATATATATATATATATAATAAATATTGAAATAAAAATTGTGGGAGGAGCATACAAATTTGTAAGGAAAACTACTAATTTTAGCACTTTGCCCGAATTCAACACAAGATCAAATGGATTGTTTACAACCAATTTTATAGATAATGCCTGAATGATATATAAATCACAAAAATAAAATAAATAAATAAATTGAAAAATAAAATTGTAAGAGGAGCATACAAATTTATAAGGGAAAATTACCAAAGTTTTAGCACTCTGCCCTTCTTGTCTAAATCCATTCTGAACGAATTCAAAACAACGGGATCGAGTTGAAAAAGACCTTTGCTCATGTTAAAGTTATTTGTAAGTTGGATAATAGCAGATTCAAGAATATTTCTATTAACAATGTTGCTAGAGTGAAACAAAACTGAAGCATTATTCCAATCAATACAATGGGATAACTGACAAATGGACAAAAAGGGTACTGGACGACTGTCCCGTTCTAACGGAATATTGATGCTGTTTTACACGCGTGTGCAAATCCTTTCCCGTTTGATCAATGTAAAAGGAATCACATTGTTTACAACCAATTTTATAGATAATGCCTGAATTATTGGTAGGGCTATTTTTTACTATGATATTTTTCACAATATTGTTATATGAAAATACTACATTAATATCCAAAAGTTTAAGTACATTAGCAATGCCTAAAAAGCCCGGGAAAAATGGAAGTACTAAAATATTCTTTGACAAAGTGCGAGTGTTATTATTCACACGATAGAAGGTTCGTTTTGCCTTGTTAAGACAAGATTCCATAAACGCAGGTGGGTAGCACAGATCACTTCCAATACCGTTGATTTTTTCCAATTCGGCATCGATGTATTCCGGACTGGCTATCCTAAGAGCGCGGAGAAACATTGAAGAAAATATGGCCTTCTTAATGGGGTTGTCATGTCCAGAGTAAAAGTGTACGTAGGACAAATTGTTTGTTTTTTTCCGATAGATATTAAACTTAAAACCTGGGCTTTCCCTATGTACACGCACATCCAAAAACGGGATTGAGTTGTCTTGTTCCACTTCTAAAGTAAGCTTAATGGGGGGGGGGGGGACCTTGATCATTTAACTGAAGGAGGAAGTCATCCAGGTCACGATTCATGGGCCAGATACACAAAATATCGTCGACGTACCGCAACCATGGGATGCCAACCCCCAGGATTCTCGGAATGTAAGTAATTTCGAAAAACTCCATATAAATATTGGAGAGGAGGGGCGACAAGGGGTTGCCCATGGTCATCCCAAAAACCTGTTGATAATACTCGCTATTGAAAGTGAATTTACAGTCTTTGATGCAAAGCTTAATAAGTTCCAAAACGACCTTTACGGTCTTATTAAAACCCACAAACCTGGCAACCCTATGCGCCCTATTATTAGCTCGGTGGGCTCTATTACCTATAAACTCTCCAAATGGCTTGTCAAAGTCTTGTCCCCTATTCTCGGAACTATCTCTGATTCACATGTAAAAAATTCCATAGATCTTACTGAAAAATTGAATACTGTACGCACTGAAACCAACGATAGATTAATCAGTTTTGACGTTTGTTCATTGTTTACAAAAGTGCCGATTGACGATATGCTTGACTTTCTCTCCCGAGAATTACATAAGTACGACCTGCCACTACCTGCACACATCGTTTTGGAACTTATTAAGCTTTGCATCAAAGACTGTAAATTCACTTTCACTAGCGAGTATTATCAACAGGTTTTTGGGATAGCCATGGGCAACCCCTTGTCGCCCCTCCTCTCCAATATTTATATGGAGTTTTTCGAAATTACTTACATTCCGAGAATCCTGGGGGTTGGCATCCCATGGTTGCGGTACGTCGACGATATTTTGTGTATCTGGCCCATGAATCGTGACCTGGATGACTTCCTCCTTCAGTTAAATGATCAAATCCCCCCCCACCCATTAAGTTTACTTTAGAAGTGGAATAAGACAATTCAATCCCGTTTTTGGATGTGCGTGTACATAGGGAAAGCACAGGTTTTAAGTTTAGTATCTATCGGGAAAAACAAACAATTTGTCCAACATACTGTACACTTTTACTCTGGACATGACAACCCCATTAAGAAGGCCATATTTTCTTCAATGTTTCTCCGCGTTCTTAGGATAACCAGTCCGGAATACATCGATGCCGAATTGGAAAAAATCAACGGTATTGGAAGTGATCTGTGCTACCCACCTGCGTTTATGGAATCTTGTCTTAACAAGGCAAAACGAACCTTCTATCGTGTGAATAATAACACTCGCACTTTGTCAAAGAATATTTTAGTACTTCCATTTTTCCCGGATTTTTTAGGCATTACTAATGTACTTAAACTTTTGGATATTAATGTAGTATTTTCATATAACAATATTGTGAAAAATATCATAGTAAAAAATAGCCCTACCAATAATTCAGGCATTATCTATCAAACGGGAAAGGATTTGCACACGCGTGTAAAACAGCATCAATATTCCGTTAGAACGGGACAGTCGTCCAGTACCCTTTTTGTCCATTTGTCAGTTATCCCATTGTATTGATTGGAATAATGCTTGTTTTGTTTCACTCTAGCAACATTGTTAATAGAAATATTCTTGAGTGTGCTATTATCCAACTTACAAATAACTTTAACATGAGCAAAGGTCTTTTTCAACTCGATACCGTTGTTTTGAATTCGTTCAGAATGGATTTAGACAAGAAGGGCAGAGTGCTAAAACTTTGGTAATTTTCCCTTATAAATTTGTATGTTCCTCTTACAGTTTTTATTTTCAATTTATTATTTTTTTTTTTGTGATTTATATATCATTCAGGCATTATCTATAAAATTGGTTGTAAACAATCCATTTGATCTTGTGTTGAATTCGGGAAAAGTGCTAAAATTAGTAGTTTTCCTTACAAATTTGTATGTTCCTCCCACAATTTTTATTTCTATATTTATGATATATATATATATTTTTTTTTTTGTAACCTATATATAGTCTTGAACTCTTTATTTACTTCAGTGTTCCTGAAGATGTCATTCGACGAAAGCGCTTGAGCACCACTCTGTGTTTCCTTTCCTTCGTGGTTTTATTCCTCATATATATATATTATATATATATATATATATATCTATATATATATATATATTATATATATATATATATATATATCACTAGTATAATAGAATTTGTCTGAATCTGTGCTAATTTACACAGTTTGTTACCGTATCTATTTACATTTTGAACGATTGCTTTAAAGGTGTAATTAAAATTAACATATAAAAATAAATTAACAAATATATAAAGAAAGCGAAACGAAATAAATATACAAAAATAAATAAGCAAAGACAACACAGAAGTGATTAAAAGAAAACAAGAAACAGAAACAAAGAAAGCAGAAACTAAACTTCACACGGATAATAGTGTCTTTTTTTGTTGTTGTTGTTGTTGTTGTTGTTGTTGTTTTTTCCAAAAAATGAAACACAATCGATAGAGAAAAACATGAACTAAGTTTTTGCCTATTTACAGACCTCTCCACGAGAGGTTGTTAAAGGTGCTTGCTTGGAACGTTGGAAACACAGCCCTCGCCTCCCCCTCACCCCCCCCCCTCCTTACCTCATCTCTGTTATTAAAGAAAGAGGGAGAGTTTGAAGGTCATGGGGTTGAAGCATTGGGTTTTTGTGGAGGGTTTAATTGTTTACGTATCAGTAGGTTTGAAGGTCAGAGAGAGAGAGAGAGAGAGAGAGAGAGAGAGAGAGAGAGAGAGAGAGAGAGAGAGAGAGATTGAGCATTTGGTTTTCTTTGTATATGATGAGATTTCACGTCAAGGGTTTGCAAGTTGGTATGTATAGGTTTGGGCATTTTGGGGGCTTTGGTCCGATGGTATAAGGAATTAAGCCGTTGGGCACTGAATTTTAGAGTACAGTATCTGAGAGTTGACATCTAAAATCATAAATGTCTTACCACAAACCATAGCGTAAGGTTTGTTGGTAAGAGGATGGAACGACACTGTCTGGGTTCGAGGTTCAATAGTTAATATAATAGTAAGCATGGAAGAAGTATGGCCAAAAAAAATTACTCTTATGAAAAGAGATGATGTAATTTACATTTATATTTATGATTATTAAAAGAGCTGATGTAATTTACATTTACTGTATATTTATGATTATTAAAAGAGATGATGTAATTTACATTCATATTTATGATTATTAAAAGAGATGATGTAATTTACATTTATATTTATGATTATTAAAAGAGATGATGTAATTTATATTTATGATTATTAAAAGAGATGATGTAATTTACATTTATATTTATGATTATTAAAAGAGATGATTTAATTTACATTTATATTTATGATAATAACAATAATAATAATAATTAGTTAAGATATTTTCTTATAAGGACCTCTCCTTAAACCAAAATAAATTAAAGAAATTTTAATAAATTATCTATATGCGCAAACGGGTCTTATCAAAATTATCACACTTTATATTTACTCGTCAATATAAGTTAATATTATCAATTAAAGGTGACAATTGTTCCATATCAACCAGCTCGAATAGCAAAGCCTTCAAAATGCCAGCCGCCACCGAATTAGGAATGGCGGTATAGAATCCAAGACCAGCTGCGTCTGTGGCTTTCATACAATGGAAAATATTAGTGAAATTCTAATTCAGTAAAACTGTTTCTTCAGGTGAAAGCCTTATAATGCCATTTCAGGCTGTTAAATGTAAATGGTCTTAGATGTAATGCCAAGAAGATTGATAAACAGAACATTCTTATGTTTTAGACAATCTTTGAATGGTCATATATACAGGGTGTCCCATAAGTCCGGCATTATAGGAGAAATTCATATTTTTCTATTTCTACAAACCATAATTCATATTTTTCTTATGCTCGGGATGCCAATTTCCCGTCCACCATTCTGTTCAGTGACGAGGCTGTTTTTTATGGAAATGGTGAGGTAAATCGATAGAACACTCGCTACTGGTCTCAAGACAACCCTGATTGGTATACCTCTTCAAATGAACAAGGTGCATCTCGAGTGATGGTATGGTGTGGCATTTGGAAGGATCGCATCATAGGCCCCCTCTTTTTCGATGAACATGTCACTGGAGGCACCTACCTACGTATGCTCAAGGAAGAAGCATTTCCCAGTGTCTTGAACGAAGAAGGAAATTTCCAACATGGTTCCAGCAAGACGGCGCTCCTGCACATTACAGCACCCAAGTAAAGGAATGCCCGTACCAACAATTCCCTGGTCATTGGATAGGACGTCGAGGGCCTGTGGAATGGCCAGCTAGAAGCCCGGATCTCACGCCACTAGATTTTTATCTCTGGGGCCACTTGAAAGCGCTGGTATACGCAGAGAAAATTAGGGGTGTTGAACATTTGCGGCAGCGCATTATTGGGGCATGTAACACCATTACTCCTGACATCATTCACCGTGTGCTTGCTGACTGGGTATCACATCTGAATTTGTGTATTGAAAACAATGGTGGACATATTGAGTACGTTCTGTAAATAAAAGCTTTTGTTTTGCCTTTTTTTATTATTTTTCCTATGATGCCAGACTTATGGGACACCCTGTATATTGTTTATAATACACACACGCACGCGCACTTGCGCGCGCACACACACACACACACACACACACACACGGAGAGAGGAGAGAGAGAGAGAGAGAGAGAGAGAAATGGCTTGGCAGAAAAAAAATGAGGAAGGATAAGAAAATTACAGGTATGAGCCCCACCGAGTGAAGCATAATAAAGGAGAGTGTAATTATCTTATTCTTATTTTAGTTCTTATTTTGTACGATTGTGTTTTTATTGAGTTTTGTTCCTTGTGAATCGTTCCTTGGGTGAATTCTTTTATAAGGTTCGTTAAATGCGTTTTTTACCTCTAATTTCGTCATTACACGTTTTTCTTTTAAATTGCTCCAAAAATACAGTATATATAATATATATATTATATATATATATATACCTTGTAACCTTGTAGCTATTTCGTGCGTCGTTCTTTCTTTACACGGGATTCAAGCTGGTGGCCCTTACCACTAGACCTGGCCTGATGTAGGAGAGAATTGCTGGCTTGAGTTCTCTATCTCACATAGTGAGGGTCATCCGGATTCGTTCTGAGCCAGGCGTCTAGTCATCTTTTGAAGACTTCTAGCTTGACATCAGTGGTGTTTCTGATGTCTTTGTGGTAGTTGGTTACATAGTCGTGGCCTTCTGACAACAAAGCTATTTGAGGATGTTGTTTGGCTTTTAGTTTGGGAACACTACACATCCCACCTTTCCTATTTTCCACTGTTTGGATGGTTACCGGGTTCAGTTTGAGGTTAGGCACTAGTTTTTCTATTATTTTCCGTGTGTATATTATGGTGTATCTCTTCCTCTTTGCAGCTGATATAAATTTAATATATGTAGTCTTTCCCAATAATTAAGTTCTTTGCAGCCATCAATTCTGGCTATGAAATTTCTTTGAATGTTTTCTAGATCATTAATTGGTTCTTTTTTTTTATCTGGGGACGTCAAGATTGAGCAGTATTCAAGTTTTGGTATGATCAGCGGCGTTTTCAGCAGGAGAATCATTACTTTCCTGTCCCTCTTTTTAAAAGTTCCCAGTATCTGTCACGTAATTCTTCTTGCTTTGCTTATCGCTACCTTATTTTATAACTTAAATCTCGCATCATTGTTCATTATAACTCTTAAATCATTTGCAGTCGTGTTTCTCTGAATTTTTTGTCTATCTGGGGCATAATATGCTGTCTATTTTAGTTCCTCATTTCTCCAATATCTCAAGAGTTAAAAAAAATTTGGTACTCAATTTCATGTTGGTGTCCTCTTACCAATTGACCAATTGTACATTCATTCTATTTGTGTCTATCTGTCTGTACGTCTTCCACCTCCTTTTGCATTTCCAATTTTCTGTTGATTTTTGTGTCATCGTACCCAGAGTACGTTTAGTCTCATTTTCCGGTCGGATTCGCTTCCACCTGTCGGCTCTTACCTTGAATCAGACCCAGCACCCCAACCCCATTGTTCTGAAATCTTACCGAAGGACATTCCCTTCCAGAATAGCAACGTTTTGAAAACTTAATTCTCCGCCCGTGGGAGAGTGTGTTTCACAGAAACTAGAACACCACCAGCTCCAAAGAAGAGATGGGGCATTGGGGCTTAGTAGTGAAGGAAATGCTATAAACTGATTTAGAAATGTCCGCAACATTATTTCCGAAACTCATTTAACTAAAGTCATCTCTGACTAACATACTAACTATTAAAAACAGGTATTTCAATTTGACAAGGCCTAGAAGTGCTACTACACATGGCGTATGAAGCGTCGTAGGTCAGGTGTGGAGTTTTGCCACGCTGGTGTGGAGGGCGCTGGTACACTAGGACGTCCGTTTGAATGAATGTGTACACTTTACTAACTGTCTTTTTCGCCTCTTCAATACCTTTTGTATTTTGCATTCGGATTATTTCTGCTTTCTCACCCCAATTCGGTGGAAAATGAGAATTTTTAATAATGTATATATGTATGTATGTTATTCGAATAACATACATACATACATACATACATACATACATACATGTATGTACGTTATTCCAATAACACTCACAAATTTGGTGACCTCAAAAAAATAGTTTTAAAGTAATTTTCTCCATTTTTTATTTTGTTTTTAAATGATATTATTAATAAAATTTATTTTAACTTTTACGAATTTAACGAAAAAAAAATTAACATTATTCACCGTATCAAAATAGACCATTATTTATTTTGTCTTCATCACTAACCCCGAGACAAAAATATTTTCTTAACGGAACGTCTCCAACACGGCAAAAGACAATTTCTTTCGTTATTTTGCTCACTCCAATTTAATCTACAAAAACTTCGAAAGGAGAAACTTGAGACCGAATTCATTTCAACCAATCCACAAACTGCCGCTAATAATGAAAACTTTAATACGGCACTAAAGAGAATTGTAATAAATTCTAAAAGTGTGCGTATATATATATGTATATATATATATATATATATATATATATATATATATATATATATATATATATATATATATATATATATGCACTAGAATCACAAAATAACACGTGACCTTATTAATAAGCAAACAACCACAAGGAAAAGGAAACACAAAGTCCGAGCGCTTTCGTGATATATTTTCTGTTCCTCCTTGATAATGTGAATATATCACGAAAGCGCTCGGACTTTGTGTTTCCTTTTCCTTGTGGTTGTTTGCTTATATATATATATATATATATATATATATATAATATATATATATATATATATATACACCTGTAAAAATGTTCTCAAATAAGTGAGATTAAAAAAAGGACGTGAGAATTCGGGTTAATTAAGAAAACTGTGTATGCATTACTGTTTTATTATTCCGTGTACACACACACACACACACATACACATACACACACACACACACACACATACCTGTACACTTATTTACATACAACGGATATAACGCTAACTTCTTAATTAAAAAAGTTTGACACAGATCCGTGCACATATCCCCTTTAAAAATATGCCCCAACACTCCAAAAAATAGAATCAATTAAATTTTCATATGTATTTTCATACCATAACGAGCAGTTACACACACACACACACACACACACACACACACACACACACACACACACACACACATCTTTCCTTTCAACCTTTTTATATGTTCCTCGCGATGATTCCTCATTTCACGAAGGTCAAGCTTGTCGCCCCTCCTCTCGAGTTGGTCTGGTGAAGTAGTGAGTTAGTTTCTTGTACTCTCCACCTCAAATTGGCAGGTACGCCCGGCTCATCGGGGATTGTTGTGAGCCAGGCGTCTATTCTTCTTTTGAAGATGTCCACTGCAACACCACTCGTGTTCCTTAGTTCTTTGGGCAGCTGATTAAACAGTTTTGGTCCTCTCACAACAAAGCTATTTTCTTTCAGGGTTAAGGATGGTTCCTCTCTAGCCTTTAATTTGGGAACACGACACAGTCTTCCTTTTCTACTTTCCACTGTTGTTTGGGGAGTTATAGAGTTCAGAGTAAGATTAGGGGCTAGTTTCTCCATTATTTTCCAAGTGTAAGTAATGGTGTGTGTGTGTGCTCCTTTCCAGTGAATATAGGTTTGATTCGCGTAACCTTTCCCAGTAATTTAGTTCTTTGCACCCCTTGATCTTGGCTGTGAAGCTTCTCTGAATCCCTTCTAGCTGTCTAATGTCTTCTTTTTTATATGGGCATGTTAGGACCGAGCAGTATTCCAATTTGGGTATGATCAGTGTTTTCAGTAGAGGAATCATTATTTCTTATCCCTTCGTTTAAATGTTCTTGGTATTGCTTAGTTATTCTCTTTGGTCTGTTTAATGATATCATATTATTTTGTGTTTCAAATTGCGCATCATCATTCATCAGTCATTACAACCCCTAAATCTTTTGTTTTAAAATTTCTCTGAATTTCCTGTCCATTTCGGGTATAGTATTCCATGGATTTTAGGCCTCCCTTTTTCCGTACCGTAACAGTTGAAATTTCTCAGTGTTAAACTTCATATTGTTGTCTTCCGTCCACTTGTAGATTCTGTTCATGTCTGTTCGTAGAGATCCTATATCTTCTGGGTTTCTTATTTTTCTACTGATCTTTGTGTCATGTTACAGAGGAGGGGCGACAAGTTTGACCTTCGTGAAATGAGGAATCATCGCACAGAACACTTGAAAGGTTGAAAAGTATATATATATATATATATACTGTATATTTTCTGCCCTATGTAGGAGAATTTCGATTTATGATTGATCGAGGTCCGTTGTGTAATGGTAGCGCATCCAACCGGCAATTGGAAGGCCCTGGGTTCGATTCCCGGGCGGTTCGCCTCATTTTTCATTTATTCGTTATTTCTCTTCCCCGTGTGCAGAGACGCTCCTTATTTACGTCGTTTCTATTCATATATATATATATATATATATATATATATATATATATACATGACTTTATTTGACATACGAAATTAATTTTTATAAAACATCTTCAAGTTATATAGAAGATTTACATTTTAAAGGCTTGTTTACGTACTTGACTTAACAAGTTAAGACACTTATGCCACATAAGAGCACTTACATACTGTTTGAAGTTAATTTTTTTTTGTACGGCATCTAAAGTGGGACTAAAATAAGTGAAGATATTTCAGCATATAATTGTACAAACCTCTCTAGTGTATACGAAACACCACAGGTGAAGATCATGCAAACAAAACTAAGATTTCCCGCAACCTTCTATACTCTATAGAAAGAAATATTATCTTCTTTTGACTCAAATCTCTCAAAAAATAAGTTTTAAGGATCATTTCTTCTCTCTAAAGAAGTTATGTATCATTAAAAACTTCCTCTTGTAGAATGTATCCTCAAAAAGAAGTTTAAGTTCTAAATTTAGAAGGTTTTGTTTTGAATGTGGGCAAATTATTTACTTAAATGTGTGAAATAATATGCGCACTAAAAACCACCAAGGAAAACGAAAATACTGTCGACCGAACGCTTTTGTGTGTATTTAATAACAGTATTAGATTTTCATAATGTGTTGTTAAGTACACACGAAAGCGCTCGGTCGATAGTGTTTTCGTTTTTCCTCGGTGGTTTTTAGTGCACTGCACATACACACACACACACACACACACACACACACACACTCCAAAAACTGTCCGCTGTGTGTACCTTACAAAGGGGCTGAGGTAAAAGGGGCTGAATGTACTCTTGAGTATGAAGTACGTAAGGAGCACATTCAGTAGACCGAAGGTACACCGAAAGTACACCGAAGTCCTGCTTCCCCCTAATATACATGTTATTAGCCTTTGGAGCAGGACTTCTGGGACACCCTGTATGTACCCTTAAAGTTTATATTTTACAGACTTCGTATTGTCCCTTTTTCCAGCTCGGATCTAAGGTACACAGCGAATAGGTATAAGAGTGTAGCATACACTACAGGGTGATTCAGAAGTCAGGTTACATAGGGCTTTTCTGTTTCTTTGCAGGTAAATGAGTTATGAGATGTTATCGAATGTGATGTTCCTAGCTGGCTGCACAAGTGCATTGCTGTTAACGGTGGCCACATCGAACATGTGATGTGACTATTCCCCTGTATCATTACATAATACAGTATTTCCC
This sequence comes from Bathynomus jamesi, assembly GCA_023014485.1. NCBI lineage: Eukaryota > Metazoa > Arthropoda > Malacostraca > Isopoda > Cirolanidae > Bathynomus > Bathynomus jamesi. The sequence continues at coordinate 606,020 of JAJOZX010000492.1, forward strand.
TATGTAACCGGACTTTTGAATCACCCTGTATATTACAGTAGTGTAAATAGATATATAAATTTTTGAGTTCTTAAAATAAAATCGTATAGAAAAAATGTAATGATATATTTGACAGCTATTTTCCACGATGATGTAAAAATGTAAAAAACATATTTTTTGAAAAATATATGTTTTTTTGGGCATTTTATCAACATGGTGTACCTCCTCAACCTGAATCATTTTGTTTAGTTTCTGCTGTTTCAGGAAAACTTTTTACAATCTCCCTTCGACCGATGTTCAACATTATCCTTTTAAATTAGTGGGATTTGATGCTGCGCTCTCTCATCCTACCTTCATCACACGCAGCTTTTCCGGGACTTGTCTCGGGAATTTATGAACAGAATATTTTGTATACATTTCGTAACTCTTCTGACAGGACAGTGGATGGTTCTGATCCTTTCATTTTTGTTCTGTGTGTAGGTATGCTTTTTTTTTTTTCCCAGTTCTCTTTAGTTTTGGATAACGGCATTTTCCTGCTATTCATCAAATGTCTTTATTCATTCCCGGCAAGCATTTCACAAGCAAATATGTCTTTACCTTATCTAGTCTTGATAAATATTCATCTTTTGTATTTGATACTGTTGACAGAAATATTTTTTAGAAAGTGTCTATTTCCCAGGATATCTCCATTTCTATTTGGCCATCTGAAAATTGGGAAGTATATTCATTTATGGAGAACATCAAGCTTTTCTATACTTTTATTGAGGGGTCATCATGCCCTTTCGTTCTGTTGAAGAGTTTCATATCGTCCCATTATTCTTGCTTGTTGTATCAATTTTCTCCCTGTTGTGGATATGATATCCACATTTGTTAGTGCTATTATACTCTTACATTTTGCATCAAGTTCACAGATACTATCTATTTGGTTGTCATGACTGTACCATATTTTATTTTTTCAGTTCCTGATACATTTTACTTATGCATTTTGAAATGATCATGATTAACCTTCATGCTGTTATCTATATCCTAATTTTTGGGGGTGTTAACACTGTTTCTAAACTTTTCTAATAATGATGATAATACAAGGTCAGGAGGGCCAGAAACTGACACAGCGTTCGGACAAGAAGAAGGCGGACAGCTGCACTAATTTGTGGATTGTTATTAATCAGCATCATCGGAATTCGAACCTCCTGCCTGAGTGTCTTCATTTTGCTTATAGGAAAACGGCTTTATCCACTGAACTACGCGCCATGGCTATAACTTTCAACCGCCCCCACCCCACCTTTGTAATTTTTAAGTTTGTTTGATTTTTACTAATTATTATATATCCACGCTAGACATTAATAAATAACCAGGATTCGAACCCCGGTCCTTTATGGTCGAGTATCTATGAAATTATAGGGATAGAAAAACTGTAGAAATTTTATTTTTTTAATTTGATTCGCTGTGTGATTGATAAAAAAAAAAAATATATATATATATATATATATATATATATATAT
>JAJOZX010000492.1:612500-640000 GCA_023014485.1 Bathynomus jamesi
TTTGGAGGATTTAATCCTTCGCTTTGATTGGACCAACCAACAGTTAAGACACTCTGACTGGTTATCAAAGCCTGCATTTTCTCTCTCTCTCTCTCTCTCTCTCTCTCTCTCCTCCTCTCTCTCTCTCTCTCTCTCTCTCATGAGAAACAACACTTTTCAATTCCCAAATTAAAAGCATTTATCACTTACATTTATTTGTTATTTTAAAATTAATTTCTATTTCATTTATGAAGTTACACTGTTTAGTTAATTATTAATTCCCTTCACTACAACATACATACACACACACACACACACACACACACACACATATATATATATATAGCATATGTTATTTGTGGATAGAGGTCATTGAATGTAGGTTAATGGATTCGCTTAGTTGAGTTTCCCTAGTTACCGCTTCAAAAAAAGTGGCAAAAACGGACACGTGTACATATATAGATATAATCAATGAGTTCCATCCATAAACTTGAGTTCGCTTAATATTGGAATTTTAAGATTTAGTTCAGTGTGACAGCTGGGCAAAGTCGTAGCCAATGTCGTAACACAGCGAAGTTAAGCGACATTGAATCTGAGTAGTAGTTGGATGGGAGACCGTTGTTTGTTCCTAGATTATGTAGCGACCTTTAATGGTTCGGACCCCACGTAAGGCTGTAGGTCCCCTCTCGAATGAGGTTCAACAGCTCCACCTAAAATATAGTGTAACATCTGGGCACCATTGCTGAAAGAACCTCTTTGGGCATTTTTCTACTGAATTATCAACATTGTAATAGGATATGAGATGCCCATATATGAGATGCCCATGAGGGTAGAAAAGTAGTAAATAAAATGGTGCAAAGTCACTCTAGTACAAGAGAGAGAGAGAGAGAGAAATCGGGAATACCAAATGCCGAATATCCGGAAATCCGGAATACGGGAATATTCCATCTGTCCGGATGCTCCTGCGTGTATATACGGTCAATTAGGCTCCACTGAATCATAGTCTCGACTCGGATGTGCTTTTAGCCCTTAATGTATTTACGAAATGTGAAATTATAACGTACGATAATTGAATTTATTACTTATATCTATCGAGGGGGTGGAATTATTACTCAGAATACAGCGAAGCAGTATTCTAATTTAGAATACGCAGTATTGTTTTTATACAGAAGGCGGGCCAAACTCAAACGCCCGCAAAAATGCCCCCCCCCCACGCCCTTATAGAGGAAGAATAGAGCCAAAATCAAGGTCTAAGGTCTTCGAGATGCTGAACACTCTGCTTTTGAAAGATTGGAGGACATAGATAGGAGAAAAGATGGAGTGAAGAAGATTGTCCCAGAGTTGACCAGTTAAATAAATGAAAGATTGAAAATACCGATTAACTCTTGCATTAGAGAGTTGGACAGGAAAGGAATGAGAATGTGTCGAAAGTCTGGTACAGCGTGCTCTCCTTAAAGGAGAAGGCGTGCAGTTAGAGAGTTCAGAAGAGCAGTGCCCGTTGTAGTAGTGATAGTAAAAAGAGGGTGAGGCAACATTGCGGCGAAGGGAGAGATTGAAGACAGTCAGTAAGAGGCGGGGAATGAGACGAAAAGCCTTTGATTCCCTCCGGTCAAGTAGAGCTGTGTGGGTTGAGCCACCTCACACATGAGAAGCGTATTCCATACAGGGGCGGACAAGACCCCTGTACTGAGACAGCAACTGATTTGGAGCGAAGAAACCGCAGAGCCGGTACAGCACACCCAACTTCCTAGAAGCTGTTTTAGAAAGAGTGTGTATGCGATCTTTCCAGGAGAGATCGCGAGAAAAGGAAACACCAAGAATATTAAGAGAAGAAGGATTAAGTTGTGTATTGTTGAAGATAAGGGAATAGTCGTGTGGAAGATTGTGACGAGCAGACAGATAAAGAAACTGAGTTTTTGAAGCATTAAAAGTTACAAGGTTTCCTTTGCCCCAATCAGAGGTAGTAGAAATATCAGAGGTCAAGTACACCATAGCTGTCCCACGCAAATCATGGCATGACTATTGAGAGGGTCGCTTTGTGAAGCGGGTGGAAATGTGAAGGGTGGAATAATCGGCATAGGAGTGGATAGAGCATTGATAAATAAAAGGAAAAGAATGGGTGACAGGACAGAACACTGAGGAACACCACTATTAATAGCTTTAGGAGAAGAACAGTCATTTACAACCACAGCTATAGATCGGCCAGAAAGGAAATTAGAGATGAAGGCACAGATAGAAGGATAGAAACCGAAGGATGGCAGTTTGGAAGTTAAAGATTTGTGCCATACTCTATCAAAAGCTTTTGATATGTCTCGCCCAATAGCAAAGGTTTCACCGAAATCCCGAAAGGAGGATGACCAAGAGTCGGAGAGGTATGCAAGAAGATCGTCAGGTGAGCGTCCTTTGCGGAACCCATACTGACGATCTGAAATAAGATTGTGAGAGGAGAGGTGTTTAAGAATAGGTGTTTCCTATTAAGGATAGATTCAAAAACTTAAGAAAGGCAAGAAATCAAAGCAATTGAACGATAGTTTGAGGGTTGAGAGCGGTCACCCTTCTTTGGGGCAGGCTGAATGAAAACGAACTTCTAGCAGGAAGGAAAAGTACCAGATGAATGACAAAGACGAGAGTTTGCGTTGGCAGGGTGTCAGCACAGCAGCACAGTTCTTGAGAACAGCAGGAGGGACACCATCATGGCCGTACGCCTTCCTAGAGTTGAACCCAGATAGGGCAGAATAAACATCTTTGGAAGAGATTCTAATTTTAGATATAAATGAATCAGGGAATGGAGGAACAGCACCGGAATCGTCCAGGGTTGAGTTGGAGGCGAAAGTATGAGCAAAGAATTCAGCTTTATCAGGAGAAGAGACGGCAACTGAGCCGTCGGAATGGAAAAGAGGAGGGGAAGAAGAAGAAAAATTGTTGGAGAGGTTCTTGGCTAGGTGCCAAAAAGAGCGAGAAAAATTAGAATTTGATAGGCTTCACATTTTTGTCTGATGAAATTATTTTTGGCGAATCGAAGAACAGATTTTGCATGATTCTGTGCAGAAATATAAGTTGAGTGAAAGCCAGGAGTTGGATGGCGATGGTACCTTCTGAAAGCCTCCTCTCTGTTGCGGATAGCATTAGAGCAAGCAAAGTTAAGCCAACGTTTTTTTTTTGTTTGTTTTTGTATTAGTAGTAGGAATAGAATATAGAATGTACGCCTCCATTCCCGAGAGACTCACCTCGGTGATGCGCTCAGTGCACCTGGAGCAGCCCCGGCCACGGAAGTAGTAATCATTCCATGGGAAATCAAAGAAGTACTACCTCAGTGCTTCCCAATCAAGAGCGCCAAATTGCCAAGATGCCTCCTCTTACGAGGATCCGAAGGCCGAGCTGGAGCGATAAAAGAGGAAACAGATATAAGATTGTGGTCAGAGGAGCCCAACGGGGAAAAAAGTTTGACAGAGAAAGGAGAAGGATAGTGGTGAGAAATAAATCCAAAATGTTGGGCATATCTCCAAAGCGATTGGAGATATGAGTAGGGTGCTGTACAATCTGTTTTCGGTCATTCTGGATAGAGAAGTTTGAAGCTAGTTCACCAAGGGTGTCAGTGAAATGATAGGAAAGCAAAGGTGGTGATGAACATTAAATTTTTTAAAATAGAGATTTTAGAGAAAGGCGAGTGCGATAGAATGTATTCCATTTGGAAGTAAGGTTGTCAAAGAGTTTTGGATAGTCAGTAGAATTAGGAGAAAGGTAGACAGCGCAAATGTATTTAGTCTGAAATTGGCAATTAAACCTTAGCCAGAAGGTGTAGAATTCGGAGGATTCAAGTTCGGGAATACGAGAGCAAGTTAGGTCGTTGCGTACATTTACACAGCATCCACCTTTGGAATGAAAATGAATATAGAGAAAGTAGGAGGATACAGAAAAGGGGTTGCTGTCAGTCGTCCCAGACACCTGAATTTCAGTGAGGAAGAGAAGGTGAGTTTTAGAAGAGGAGAGGTGATATTCAACAGATTGGAAATTTGAGGAAAGGCCCGGAATGTTACAGAAGTCAGTGAAAAGTGAATCTCGAACAGGCATTAGCAGAACCAGAACCAATGGCAGAACCAGTAGCAGAACCAGTAGCAGAACCAGCAGAACCAATGGCAGAACCAGTAGTAGAACCAGCAGAACCAATGGCAGAACCAGTAGCAGAACCAGCAGAACCAATGGCAGAACCAGTAGTAGAACCAGTAGCAGAACCAGCAGAACCAATGGCAGAACCAGTAGCAAACCAGTAGCAGAACCAGCAGAACCAATGGCAGAACCAGTAGCAAACCAGTAGCAGAACCAGCAGAACCAATGGCAGAACCAGTAGTAGAACCAGTAGCAGAACCAGCAGAACCAATGGCAGAACCAGTAGCAAACCAGTAGCAGAACCAGCAGAACCAATGGCAGAACCAGTAGCAAACCAGTAGCAGAACCAGCAGAACCAGTAGTAGAACCAGTAGCAGAACCAGCAGAACCAATGGCAGAACCAGTAGCAAACCAGTAGCAGAACCAGCAGAACCAATGGCAGAACCAGTAGCAAACCAGTAGCAGAACCAGCAGAACCAATGGCAGAACCAGTAGCAAACCAGTAGCAGAACCAGCAGAACCAATGGCAGAACCAGTAGTAGAACCAGTAGCAGAACCAGCAGAACCAATGGCAGAACCAGTAGCAAACCAGTAGCAGAACCAGCAGAACCAATGGCAGAACCAGTAGCAAACCAGTAGCAGAACCAGCAGAACCAATGGCAGAACCAGTAGTAGAACCCGTAGCAGAACCAGCAGAACCAATGGCAGAACCAGTAGCAAACCAGTAGCAGAACCAGCAGAACCAATGGCAGAACCAGTAGTAGAACCAGTAGCAGAACCAGCAGAACCAATGGCAGAACCAGTAGCAAACCAGTAGCAGAACCAGCAGAACCAATGGCAGAACCAGTAGTAGAACCAGTAGCAGAACCAGCAGAACCAATGGCAGAACCAGTAGCAAACCAGTAGCAGAACCAGCAGAACCAATAGCAGAACCAGTAGCAAACCAGTAGCAGAACCAGCAGAACCAGTAGTAGAACCAGTAGCAGAACCAGCAGAACCAATGGCAGAACCAGTAGCAAACCAGTAGCAGAACCAGCAGAACCAATGGCAGAACCAGTAGCAAACCAGTAGCAGAACCAGCAGAACCAATGGCAGAACCAGTAGCAAACCCAGTAGCAGAACCAGCAGAACCAATGGCAGAACCAGTAGTAGAACCAGTAGCAGAACCAGTAGCAGAACCAGCAGAACCAATGGCAGAACCAGTAGTAGAACCAGTAGCAGAACCAATGGCAGAACCAGTAGCAAACCAGTAGCAGAACCAGCAGAACCAATGGCAGAACCAGTAGTAGAACCCGTAGCAGAACCAGCAGAACCAATGGCAGAACCAGTAGCAAACCAGTAGCAGAACCAGCAGAACCAATGGCAGAACCAGTAGTAGAACCAGTAGCAGAACCAGCAGAACCAATGGCAGAACCAGTAGCAAACCAGTAGCAGAACCAGCAGAACCAATGGCAGAACCAGTAGTAGAACCAGTAGCAGAACCAGCAGAACCAATGGCAGAACCAGTAGCAAACCAGTAGCAGAACCAGCAGAACCAGTGGCAGAACCAGTAGCAAACCAGTAGCAGAACCAGCAGAACCAGTAGTAGAACCAGTAGCAGAACCAGCAGAACCAGTAGCAAACCAGTAGCAGAACCAGCAGAACCAATGGCAGAACCAGTAGCAAACCAGTAGCAGAACCAGCAGAACCAATGGCAGAACCAGTAGCAAACCAGTAGCAGAACCAGCAGAACCAATGGCAGAACCAGTAGCAGAACCAGCAGAACCAATGGCAGAACCAGTAGTAGAACCAGTAGCAGAACCAGCAGAACCAATGGCAGAACCAGTAGCAAACCAGTAGCAGAACCAGCAGAACCAATGGCAGAACCAGTAGTAGAACCCGTAGCAGAACCAGCAGAACCAATAGCAGAACCAGTAGCAAACCAGTAGCAGAACCAGCAGAACCAATGGCAGAACCAGTAGTAGAACCAGTAGCAGAACCAGCAGAACCAATGGCAGAACCAGTAGCAGAATCAGTACTCTAATTATATTCGCTCATATTATTCTTATTATTATTCTTCTAAGCTTTAGCAACAGCTAAAATAGGAATGTTGCCCCAAAAACAATCTCTGAAATTTATCCGAACCGGACGAATTCCTTATATTATGATCTCAGGGCATCCCATCAAAGTGAGTGGGAAAAAATTTGACAAAATCGCAAAAAAAATAAAATGTTTTTACGGCAGATTGTAGATATGCTCCTGCATTTTTTTCAATATGGTTGGTCTCTATTATGCGCCGTTTATGGCGCATTTCTTTCTAGTAGGCCCCGCACGATACCTATTTTTCCAAACATTACTCATACAACAATGACTAATTTAGGTATATGAGCGAGTCATATGTCTTTCGAATGAGCGAGTCATATGTCTTTCGAAAGCTTTGAAAGAGCTCTAAAAGCTGAATACAATTAAAAGTATTAATTTTCTCTTAAAACACGTTTTCTTAAACTATTGAGCAATCTAAATAAAAATCAATAAAAATTCGAAATATTAAACTCGCCAAAAACTTATATAAAAAAATGTTTTAGGCAAATTTCTCTTCTTTACAATAATTATTTTTCTATTTCTGTGTGATTCAGTGTTTTTAATTTAATTGCGTTTATATGAACTCTGATAGAAAACGTTGATATCAGAATTGTTCCTTATTATATAGGAACAACAAGACTAGTCCATATATGTTAACCCCTCCGTCTATGGCCTTGGTCAGTTCGAAGTTGACGGGGGTTCTGGTTAGGTGGCAGCAACGGATTTGTTACTCTGGAGAAGCTGGTACCGTATAGAGAATCGCAGTAGTCTTATACTATCCGATTTCTTCTTGTAGTGGATCGGAGGATTCTGTGAAGTTGATTAAATTCTCTGAAGGTTCCCCGATTCTTCTTGTAACGTATCGGGAAATTAGTTTTTCTCAATTGAAGACTAACTTCTCTGAAGAGAGCAAAGCTCGAAGGAGAAGATAAAAACTTCCTCTTACTGTAGTTTACTGCTAAAATGTTACAAGTAATGCTCAGCCTCTAAGTTAGATCAGTTAAATCAGAATGAATATTTGAAAAATTACATGGGCTTATATACCCAAATTTTGTTGACATCATTCTTGTTTAATGTTGACTTATTTTGTTTTTTTTTATCAATAGGCTGAATTAGTTTGCAAAATATTTGAAGATAAGGTAAATATTTTAGCTGTAGCAATGTCTAAACAGATAAGCAAGATATTTGAAGATGAAGCCATATTTTTATTTTAAACCGCATATTGACAGATCTGATGTTATCATGATCTGCAGAGTTAGCTAAAAATGGAAATTGAAATATGCATTTTATTTGAGTTACACTTAAACATGCATATGAGCAAAGATTAAATGCTTAAGATTTAAAATTAAACGTTAAGCAAGACGTAACTTCATCTTTTACAACGAAGAGAAAATGTATACAGAAAATGAACATTGCAGAATTTAATCAGATTTCATTATGAAGCTAAATGTAAAAAAAATTATTAAGCAATTGAAAAAGAAACAATTCACCAATTATTCGACAAAAATAAAATAGAAAGCAAATCAAAAATTTATCCAAACTCACGTCAGCTTTAGGCGAATTTGGACGCTATGTAAAAATTAATATAATGAATATAAGGATTATATAAATACAAGGATTATACAAACATAAGGATTATATAAATATATGAATTATATAAGAATTATACGAATGAATACAAGAATAGAGGAATTATTCATTTTTCATTTTTACATATACAAACATTTAATCTGCTGAGCTTTCGACATTTCTAATGTCATCGTCAGTAGTAAAATTATATATATAGCCTTTGGTTAACCTTTAGCTAGCTTCCGCCCGAATTGTTCATTCTGACGAAGGTCAAGCTTTTCACTCCACCTTAGACCTACAGTTTAACGTGGAATCCGAACCACGCCCCATCAGCAGCCCAGCGTCTTAACCACTAGGCCACCTAAGGTACCCATTTATCTACCAACTACTTTCTTTATTGTGTGGAAGGATGAACAGCTGGGTTTTGCTGCGCGCCGGCTGCCGTCGGGTCTCGAGCCCGGGCCGATGGATTCGTAGTCAGCGACGCTAACCACTACACCACTGAGGTGTGGGTATATATATATATATATATATATTATATATATATATACTGTATATATATATATATATATTCAATTAAAACCAACTATGAACTTAAAACAATTTAAATACTGACAAATATCACAGCGAAAATAAAAATTAAAACATATGAAATTATACAGTTAATACAATTAACACGTTTCTTGCGATACGACCCACCAGTGGGTCGTATTGCAAGAACCGTGTTAAAATATAAAATATTATAAAAGGAACCATAAAAGGGGGATTACCTTTAATATAAGAATAAATGTAAGTAAAAAACATTATAAATAATTTAGGGGAACATTATGGAAAAGTTTAAAATGTAAAACATTAAAATCTATAAAATCTTAAAAGGAACAAATCAGGTACAAGTTACTCAGTCACAGACGCACCAAAGAATGGGAAAGATTGAAAAATTTTGTTAATGGGCACTAACTTGGTTGGATGGTAGCAGCAGGTAAAGGAAGTTTTATTGAAGGATATTGAGGTTATGGAATGGGGCATAATTATTTATATCCGGTTTATGTTTAAAAATGAGTATTGTTTCTAAGAGGGGTAGGTCGTGCTTATTGGCTTTAGCAATTATTGAAAAGTTATTAGATTTAATTGGATGGTCTAATGATGGAAGTGGGAACGTATATGTGATTGGGAGGGATTTGTAAGTCTATTATTAGTATGGCTACTGATACCCTCGTGTTCATCGATACGAATTTGGAGTTGGCGTGCAGTCATGCCAATATATGACGATGTGCAATCGTCACATGTATATTTGTAAATAACCGATGAGCACAAGGGCTTTGGAATTATATCTTTAAATTTGAAAAACGAGTGTAATTTACGTTCTAATGTGTAAATACATTTAACAGAAATTTGCGGATAAAATCTATTGATCAGTTTACCAATTTTCCTCTTCAACACAAGACTTTCGGGTCCACAGTAAGGAAGTTTAAAATATATAACCTTCTTCCGTACTGCAGTAACGACGATTTCAGTTTTATTAGAAATTTTAAGTTCATGAATCTTTTTGTTACATTGTCAAAACGTTTAGAAGGGAAACCATTCCCTAGTAAGAACTTTTTAAGGAATTCCAACTCGACATGAAGAAAATGGTAGTTGGAGCAAATCTCGTATGAACGGCATAGGAGGGTAAGAATAAGGTTACGTTTGTACTTAAGTGGTGCGAAACTGTCATATTTCATTTCCAAGCCTGTGAAAGTAGGTTTACGAAAAAATAATGTTACGAAGTGATTATTGCTACGTGTAATATTTATGTTCAATATTGGTAAAGAATTATCGTTTTCCGTTTCAGAAGTGAATTTGATGTTATTATGTTTTGAATTTAAATATTGACGAAAAAGTTCAATATGATCGGAAGATTCAAATAGAGCAAAACAATTGTCTAAGTAACGACGGAAGAAGATTGGTTTAAAATATGACACGTAGCAATATTTGGAGTTGGAAGACTGCGCCAACATTTTAAACCAATCTTCTTCCGTCGTTACGTAGATGATTGTTTTGTTCTATTTGAATCTTCCGATCATATTGAACTTTTTCGTCAATATTTAAATTCAAAAATAATAACATCAAATTCACTTCTGAAACGGAAAACGATAATTCTTTACTAGTATTGAACATAAATATTACACGTAGCAATACTTTCACAGGCTTGGGAATGAAATTTGACAGTTTCGCACCACTTAAGTATAAACCTAACCTTATTCTTACCCTCCTATGCCGTTCATACGAGATTTGCTCCAACTACCATCTTCTTCATGCCGAGTTGGAATTCCTTAAAAAGTTCTTACTAGGTTAATGGTTTCCCTTCTAAACGCATTGACAGTGTAACAAAAAGATTCATGAACTTAAAATTTTCTAATAAAACTAAATTCGTCGTGATTGCAGTACGGAAGAAGGTTGTATATTTTAAACTTCCTTACTGTGGACCCGAAAGTCTTGTGTTGAAGAGGAAACTTGGTAAACTGATCAATAGATTTTATCCGCAAATTCCTGTTAAATGTATTTACACATTAGAACGTAAATTACACTCGTTTTTCAAATTCAAAGATATAAATCCAAAGCCCTTGTACTCATCGGTTATTTACAAATATACATGTGACGATTGCACATCGTCATACATTGGCATGACTGCACGCCAACTCCAAATTCGTATCGATGAACACAAGGGTATCAGTAGCCGTACTAATAATAGACTTACAAATCCCTCCCAATCACATATACGTTCCCACACCTATCAGTTAGACCACCCAATTAAATCTAATAACTTTTCAATAATTGCTAAAGCCAATAAGCACAACCTACCCCTCCTAGAAACAATACTCATTTTTAAACATGAGCCGGATATAAATCATTACACCCCATTCCATAATCTCAATATCCTTCAATAAAACTTCCTTTACCTGCCTACCATCCAACCAAGTTAGTGCCCATTAACAAAAATTTTTCAATCTTTTCCATTTACCGCGTCTGTGATTGAGTGATTTGTACCTGATTTGTTCCTTTTAAGATTTTATAGATTTTAATGTTTTACTTTTTTAACTTTTCCATAATGTTCCCCTAAATTATTTATAATGTTTTCATTTACATTTATTCTTATCTTAAAGGTAAGCCCCCTCTTATGGTTCTTTTAATAATATTTTATATTTTAATTGTATTCACTGTGTAATTTCATGCTTTAATTTTTATTTTCGCTGTGATATTTGTCAATATTTAAATTGTTTTAAGTTCATTGTTGGTTTTAATTGTGTGTATATATATATATATATATATGTATATATATCTCTCATTTTAGCACTGAAGATGACATTAGAAGTGTCGAATGATTTGCATATTAAATGTTTGTATATGGACTAGTCTTGTTGTTCCTTATTCGACAAGGTTTCCGCCTCAAAAATCACTTGGCTCTATTATATATATATATATATATATATATATATATATATATAATTTGAAAGCTCTTCAAAAGTTCTATCACATACAGTACTATAGTAAATTTGGTCAGTAAGTAGCCTGACTGCTTAATTATTATTACCAGCACTAGTTGACTTAAATCTACGATCTAAGTGTAAACTGCATTTCACTTAAGTTTGTGTTTTTCTACTTTGCATTACTGTAAAATTTCTGAATTTTACCACATAAATAGGTTCCAGCAGGAGGTATTCGAGGTCTCATGCTCTTTTCTATGACCTCGCCCCTGAGCAAATAAATTCGACGGAAATCATTAAAATTAAGAATTTTGCCGCAGAAATAGGTTCCTGCGGGAGGTATTCGAGGTCAAATACCAATTTCTATGACCTCGACCATGCGGAAACAAATTAGAAAAAAAAATAACTAAATTTAATGTATTTTACCGCACAAATAAAGTCCAGCAGGAGGTATTCGACGCTTAATGACCTTTTCTATGACCTCGCCATTGCGAAAATAAATCCGACGAAAATCATTATACATAAGGACTTTTACCACACACTAAAAGACTGTTCCTGCAGAAGTTCTATCCAGCCAAATTTCGTTTTCTATGATTAGTATAGAATCAAAGATAGCGCGGCAGTATTCTACACGATTTTCACTGGCAGCAAAACTCAAAACTAATTTTAAAAAAAACATCAAAGCAGTATTCAAAACCGGTTTTCATTTCGAGCAAAAAGAACTTCAAAGATAGTGTAGCGAAATTCTACTTTTGATGTCTTTTAACTACAGACCTACAGATCTACAGAAGCTAAGGCTAACGAAGACCCTAAGATCCACTCTAAGGTTAGCCCGAGAGAAAGAAGAGAGTAGAGGGTTAAAAGAAGATAATAAGGGGTTAAGTAAGTAGCAAAACCTATCATTCGTGGGTTAACATTCATTCAGAAAAAGAGAGAGAAAGAGTCACCATCATCATCCGCCGGCCACTGCCGACAAGTCGGAAAAATAGTAGAAGAGAATAGGAAAGGGGTGAAAGATGAAAAGAAGTAAAATAAGAACGCTTACAAACCACTCAGACACAGCCTAGAAGGGCGCGAAGCGCGCCGCTCCTGAGACGCAACCGAAGGAAGCGCGTCTAGTTATTATTTATTTATTTATTTACATATTATTATTATAATTATCATTATTATAATTATTATTATTATTATTATTATTATTTATAGTTATTATTATTTAGAAAATGCTCTTAAAAGTGGGAGTACCAAAACAACAAAATTTTCCTCCAAACTCGAGAAATAATATTTAAAGCACGCACACACACACTATATATATATGTGTGTGTGTGTGTGTGTGTGTGTGTGTGTGTGTGTGGAGAGACAGACAGACAGAATTTACAAAACGTTAGGGGAAAATTATGAACGAAAGTCGGATGCTGGTCTGAAAAAGGCATGAAACTTTATTTTCCATTATAAGCGTGTTCCACGCCATCTTCGATTGTGATTGCACCTATTTCCTTGTAGGTGGAGTCAAAGCGAAATTTCCTCTCGCCATTAACGGAGACCTACGGATTTACCTGTAGAGAGTCAGTGTTTCTCCGCGTTGTGACGCCCTCGCAAATTCGTATTCAGGGAAATCTTCGTACTTACGAATGGCGACCGCAAGTTTACCAATCCTTACAGAAATCTGATATTTTCCTTCTCTTTTAAAAAGAATATTTGTACTAAACCAATCCATTTTGGATGTGTTTGGTACACATACAAAGCATAAGGCTCAATCTCATTTGGAAATTGGCTTATCAGTAAAAATTTCAGGGTATGATGCATGGGGTTCTTTCACTGGGGCATAACACCAATAACATTGTAAAAGTCATCTGTACCATGAAGAAAGAACACCAGTCCGTCTGGATTCATCATGCTACACCAAGTGGTCAACATCCAATGGATCAAAACTTCATATGAAGCATAAAGAACAACAAAATATGCCGACTTTTCATGGAATGGTCTCCACAGTCACGTTATCTGGCTCCAACTCAGAATTTATAGATATTTTTCAAATCTTTAAAGGAAAACAGCCTTATGGGAAATTGGAATATATTCCAAGTTTGAATAGCATCACCCAAAATCCCATCAATAAATTGATTGAATCGGTGCCACGAGGAATGGCTGCTGTATTGTCTACAGAAGAGAGATACACACACAGGATATGGGATTTATAGCCTTCATTCATAGCCCAAGCTGTTTATCGAAAAATATTTATTTCTTTTTGCCGTTAAATTGCGGATTCATAAAGTCCTGTCCTTTATTTTGATGTTATTTTCAGAGTTATTTCAAAAATTCGAAATTCGAACTCATGATTTTGGCACCATGTGTGTGTGTATATATATATATATATATTATATATATGTATGTATGTATGATATGTATGTATTTATGTATGTATCGGATAATCCGCTAATCAGATGTCGCCACACGACTCTTCTGTGCTCTCAGGTGAATCCTTCTGTTGACAACTTAATTCTGAATGAATGGCGCTGAACTATATTTGTTGAATTGATGTACTCCAGAAACTTTCAGTTCCTGTAAGAGTATTGGACACTGTTTTTACTTAATTAGAAAGAAGATTCCGTTTAGTCATTGAAAATGATGGAAGACATGTAGAGATTTCTAAGTATCAGATATGAAACTTGAGACATCCTGTAACTAAATCAAATGTCCTTTATATTTTCTGTGTATCAATTCAATAAACAGTTATTAGATTTTTTTTTTTTGCACCGTTCATTTATATACACCCTGTGTATATCGATCGACGTAGATAGGATCACTTCCAAAAGGCTGTATTCTGAGCTTTAAGAAGAATGGTTGTATATAATCCTTCTATCTGTTCGTCTTCAAGTACAGAGGGTTGCCAAAAGTAAATAGACAACTTTTAATTATATTGATTCAATTAATTTTTTATTATTTATAGACTTTTATAATCAAACCAAAATATTCTGGGAAACACAAAGGTGTCTATTTACTTTTGGCAACACTCTGTTTTAGTCTGTATATAGAGGGTAAGCCAAAAGTGAGACAAAACTGGCCATAGTTTTGCTTCCTGGTCGCACCTGTTGCATTTTTACCCCGGAACATCTTTTTCACCGGGAGAACTTCTCACCCGGGACACTTTTTTTCCCCGGGATACTTTTTACCCTGAGCACATTTTTCCCCCAGAAATCCCTTCTAAACCGGAAGAAAAATTTACTCCTTATCTGTGGAGCGTTCACACCGTATTCCATTCAATTCAAGGAACACTCAAATTTTCATTCAAAAAATTTTAGGGGTATTTTTTTTTTTTTTTTTGTATGAGAGGGGTGGGAAACAATATTTTTTGTAAAATGAGATTGATAAGAAAGGCCTGTGGTTTAACGTAACGTTATTCTTTGTCATTGACTTTGTTTTTATAATTAGGAGTTTATAAGGACAGTTTACTGGCGAAGATGTTCTCAATTTTCTATATATATATATATATATATATATATATACAGGTAGGTCTCGTTTTACGCGCGGGTTACGTTCCTGGAAAACAGTGGTAGGCGATTCCGCTACGTTCCTGAGCGGCGCGTATCCACCCAGGAAACATTATAAGTCAATTTCACCATAAAAACAAAGCCAAATAGTAATAAACGTGCATTATTATACTTATAGAATCAATTCGACATAATAAATAACTTATAAATAATATTTAATCTTAAGCTGTACTCACCTAAGAAAGGGCCTGACGCGTTTGCACATATTCAAACTTGTTCGTTCGCGCGGAGCACCGCGGCGGTTGCTGGCGGAGAACGTGAAATGAATTCTTTCCCTAAATAATTTAGCGTGTTATAGCGATTCCGCGTAAAGTGGTACCGCGTATAACGAGACCTACCTGTATAGGAAAATGAAATGTAAAGAAAGTGTTGTTCCGTTAAAAAAGGAAGTAAACGAATAGACAAATAAACTAGAAGAAAATAAGTGAACTGCTGAAGGAACAATTAAACTCTGTATGTATTCAACCCCCCTAAGCCGGAGATGAAAATAGAAAATCTAGATAACTTCTTTAACATAGATACAAGTTAATCAAAAACAAGTACGGAGATGACGCTCTTAATTGATTCTGAATTCTAGGAAAGAGATACAATTAAGGCTTTGTCACAAGTAGAAGAAAAATTCAGCATCAGGGTCGGACACATACAGTATACTGAAAATGTAAATATGTCGATTCCATTGGCGGATCTAGCCCCCACGTTTTGGGAGAGACCAAATCTAACGCAACCCAATCTAACTATAACCCATCTGGCCAACAACAAATATTAATGGTTTATCAGGAGTAAGGACAGTAACTGGCATTCCAATGCCTTACCACTTTCGATACTGAGTTCAATTTAGACTTGTTATGCAGAGGAGCAGCCAGGATTTTCACAAGGGAGGGTTCGACTCAAAGAAAATTTAAAGGTGTTAAGTTTCACATATTAGGCTGGGCCTAACATCTGTGCCGGCCGCCGTCCTGGAGCACTGGCGCATAAATTGATGCCACGGCTGGCTTGGACGGTGGTAGCCGCAGCAGGTCAGCTGGGTGTGCAACAGTTCCCTGAACAAAGGTTAATAAACGGGGTATGACGTTGGCATTTTATCTTGGCAGCGACCTCTGGAATTTTCTGTCACTCATACCGGTGAAAGCGGGATATCCATATCCTTCCGAGGATTGGAAATGTGAAAAGTAGCGTAGTGATCGCTAGTGATCGAATCAACTTAAAGTCCTGTCAGCTGGACAAACTTTAAATTTGTCAAACGTCTTAGACAGGGTTAGATGAGAGTGGACACATTTTAGGAAAAAACTGTAAAGTTCAGACATGTTTTAATGTGTCTAAAACTTGTCAAAATATACGTTTCAATTTTGGAGATATCTATGTAAGAGTGGACACATTCTAAAAAAAAATCTATTCAAAACTTTACATGTTTTAGTGTGTCGATATTGAATTAGAAATATACATTAGAATTTTTTGTAAACTCTTTGTCTACATCCAATATAAAAATACAAATTATGATAAAAATGTTAGTTTATAATTAGAAATACTTAATATAAATTTTATGAGCACTAAACATCAGCTATTTAATTGTATAAACAGTAATTATATGAACATAGAATATTTATGATACGTTAATGTAAAAATAAATTAGTTACCCTTTCGTTATAAAATATTAAAAATTTATGGTACAAATATGACCAAATAAAACTTTAATATATTAATGCAAACGTAATTTGAAATTCTGTAGTTTTGTATAATAAGTGTCAGTTTTCTTTTAAAAGTTTTGACGTTTGTATTCTGTTAATTAACTCAAATAAGAACGTGAAAGATTTTAAGGTACCTTCTTTACACATGAGGACTTGAACTCTATGTATAAGAACAACGAAAATAAGAAACAAATGTTCGTTACTAACTGGAACGCGTGCATGTGAATCGTCGTTGGACAAGATAATTTCATAAAATCTACACAACTGGGTATTTAGTTTGGACAGGATTTACTACGTCAAATGACATGTTTTTAATGTCCAGTGGGAGTCATTATAGAAAAAATTTGTTCAGTGAAGCACCAACAAAACAAACTTAAATGTGTCCATTGGACAGATTTACGTTTTCAGTGCCATAGTACTACTGTAGGTTTCTCAAGAAATGCAAGAATTAGCCAAGCTACTATGCTTATTATGAAGAAAATTAATCGACATAGTACATATCCCAATCTCATTAAAGAACGGTCCCTTATTCAAAGGAGAAAACAGAGCAATGACTAAGAATTATTGCCCAGTAGCGCTCACGTCTCACCCTATAATTAGAGATAAACTTGCTTACTACCTCCAAGAAAAGAATTTATTCATTCCGAACCAACATGGCTTCAAGGATGGAATATCATACCTATCATAGTTATTAGACCACGAAAATATAGATACTGTATATATACTGATTTTCCTAAAGCCTTTGATAAATGTGATGATGAGATTATAGCACAGGAACGTAAGAAAACAAGAATTACTGGAAGCTGGAACGAAGGACATTTAATTTTCTAACACGAAGAACAAAAATAGTAAATAAATGGAGTTAAATCTGAAAACTTAGAAGTCATCAGCTCTGTCCCACAAGGTAG
Source organism: Bathynomus jamesi (assembly GCA_023014485.1). NCBI lineage: Eukaryota > Metazoa > Arthropoda > Malacostraca > Isopoda > Cirolanidae > Bathynomus > Bathynomus jamesi. Next base: position 629,819 of record JAJOZX010000492.1, read on the forward strand.
AGTATTAGCTCCCTTGCTATTTGTAATAATGATTGCAAACACTGATGCAAATGTTAATGACAGTATCGCATCGTGTTTTGAGGACGACACAAACGTATGCAAGGAAATATTAAATCAAAGTGACAGAAAAATTACAAAAGGACAGTGAAACTTTATTCAGATGGGCGGAAGACAAAAATATGAAGTTCAACGAAGAAAAATTCCACCTCGTAAGGTATGGTAACAACAAGGAATTACAGAATAAAAGGTACAAAACACTATAAACCAAACAGATAGCACGAAACCCACAAATTAGGTATCTTGGAGTAATAATGTCATCGGATACAGAATTCAAAGAACATTTTAACATTCAAATTACAATAATTAGAAAAATAATGTGAATCATCTGGAGGAGCTTCCACAGCAGAAAAGCAAACATTATGCTAAAATTATGGAAGCGTTTAGTCCTACCAATAATCGAGTATTGCTCAGTACTTACAAGCACATACAGAAACTGAAACACTGCAAACATAGGATCCATAGAAAGGGCTTTTACGTCAAATACATGCAGAAGAAATGAAAGCTGAAGTCTACTGGTCTCGACTACAATTCTTCAAACTCTACTGCTTGAAAGAAGATGTGAGAAATACACAAGGGATTTGGAAAAATACTCAAGGGATGTGTCCCAAACTTTAGAAATGAGAACAAATACACACTAGAATAAAAGAGGAGATAAATCCTGTACCATTCCAACTGCCATCCCAGGAGGCCATGAAAACGAAGATGGAAAATACTCTGAGAATACAAGGCCCAAAACTCTCTAATGTGCTGACATTAGAGAGGAATCTCCAGCACACCAACCCAGCTACCTTCAAATATCACCTCTACAAGTTCTGGTTCAATCACCTTGGGAAATTCCTGGTTAAATGATTATAGGTAATCCGAAGAGAACATGTTACGCGCATTTGCTTTGGATTGGTTCACGTTGCAGAACATGTTTAGCTGACACCTACGTCGTCAGGGAGTCGCGTTTAATAAATAATGTAACAGTTTTGAGCTACAGTGTGATTTGACAATTATCAAACATGTAATCGTAATTGTCAAGAATATAACACTGTCATTTAGTTTCCTTCATAATGTCTAAGAAAATACTACTGTGTTTATTTATACTCTATACCAGCGGTTCCCAACCCGGGGGGCGCGCCCCCGAGGCACCTTCTCATCGTGCTTAATCACATCAACATCTGGAAACAGACAAAGCTGATTACATTTGAGTAGGTTTATCCTATAAAATCTTTAAAAACTTACGATTTACTTGTATCGAACAATCTTTTATGAAATACGAAATGCGTACAAAACGCTCACACAATAAATTATTGTACTGGAAGAACCAATTTTGCGTGCGATTCCTGTGTTTGGAATACAAACCGAGTTTACTGAGAGTTGAAAGAGATGGTATACGTATCTAGTACACTCGGTGCCCGTAATATACCACCAATTATTATGTCTGGTCGCGTGATTGAACGATCAGACTGGGAGTCAAAATGAGAGGCAGATAGCTCATAATCTCATGTTTAGAAAGGGATGCTTTATAGCACCAGTGCCAGTAGTACGGTGGCATTGGGGGAGTAGTTTCAATTACAATTAATTGTAAATTCATGTCCGTATATGACTCCTCCCCTTTGTAACATTGTACCGTTAGAAAACTGTAATCCTTTCCGCTATTAGTACGTTGTTCTCTCTCTTTGACTCACGTCCGCAACATGTAACAACACCAACTCCAACTCTTGGGGTGTGCATTCCCTCATTATCCTTATAAACTTAATAGGTTTTAACTGGAACAGAAAAAGTGATAAATAATCTGAAATCCTTATGGGAGCCAAACTTTTGAAACTATATATATATATATATATATATATATATATATATATATATATATATATATAGAGAGAGAGAGAGAGAGAGAGAGAGATTCAGTTACTATTCCTCCCGATTTTCACACATTATTTTCTTCGTTTATTAATAGATTTTCACGAACAAAATTGACTTATTTATAGAGAGAACTTCACCTAAATGTAACTTGTAAATATTCACAGTGTAAGCACAGATGGAGAAAGGAGTTGGCGCGTATTCTCCCTTGCCATCGATTTTCCTTCCTTGTCTATATATGGAAACAAGGAATTTGTAATGTCATAGTCACTACAGTGTCAACATTATTTATAGGTTGTCATTATGTTGTCTGATTTATTTATATATATATATATATATATATGTAAAGAACGACGCTTGTGTAGAAGAACGTTCCGCACAAGATGAGGAGGAAGAAAGAACAAATGAAAAATGAGGTTACCACCCGGGAATCGAACCCGGGATCTTCCGATTGCCGGTCAGATATGCTATCCACTACACCATGGGCCTCGATTATCAAATGTCGTAATTCTCCTACATACGAGCAGAAACCAATGCCCTGAGGGGGCACCTTCGCATGCCGTACCTATAATACATGTAGGAGAATTACGACATTTGATTAATCGAGGCCCATGGTGTAGTGGATAGCATATCTGATCGGCAATCGGAAGATCCCGGGTTCGATTCCCTGGTGGTAACCTCATTTTTCATTTGTTCGTTCTTCCTCCTCATCTTGTGCGGAACGTTCTTCTACACAAGCGTCGTTCTTTACATTAATTATACTGTGTTGGTTGCAGTTAAAATGTAATATATATATATATATATATATATAGAGAGAGAGAGAGAGAGAGAGTGCCAGTACCTAATTAAACATTTGTTAAAATTCTGCATGAAAGAACTTTCTAAAACCCCTCATCATCATCAGTGCCTGCAGGGTGGAGTATATTAAACTCAACCATAAACTCTATTGTTGATGAGTGCCACTCACCTTTCGTTGGCAAGACCGGTGTCATCTTAATAAGTACTCGTGGACAAGCGTGAGAGGGTTTTATGAACCGTTATCTTACGTAAACCCCTCAATTATACTGTGTTTACAAGTATTCAAACCCATTTTTCTGGGATAAAACCCCCATTAATTAATTATTATTAATTAGGTGTTATATCTTTAAAATTGGAAAGCAATCCTCGGACACCGTTTGGAAATAATTGGTAATTTTTAAACACGAACGAAGTCAAGCGACGGTGAATCTATTCAATTGTTGGACTAAAGGCCCACCCCCCTATAATATAGCTAACCGCTGCAGATGGTTCGAATCGCACGTAAAGTCACGTGGCCTCTGCCGTTACGAAAGAGATTAAATGATAATTTTGACAACCAGCTAACGGGATCTTTGTATTTCAATTGAAACTACAATTAAATGGATCTTATTACACTGATGTTTTCAAATAACCAAAATATTTATTTAAACAATCCCATTTTCCAGCTATATATATATATATATATATATATATATATATATATATATATATACAGGGTGATTAAAAATGATCTTCCCGATTTTAAACATTTACTATGAAAAACTAACAAAGCTACAGCGAGAAACAAAATATAAATTACAAATAAAGAAGAATTCAAACGTTTTTATTTACAAGCTATTGAAGTTCAATATGAGCTGCTTTTGTGGTTCTGCAGACATCAAAGCGGTATTCTGTTTCCCTCCATGCATTTTGTAGCATATCATACTGAACTTTTCTAACAGTCTCACGTATCCTTTCCTTCAAATGTTCCAAAGTTGCTGCCATTGGTGGAACAAAAATTTCATTTTTGACATAGCCCCAGAGGAAGAAGTCAAGGGGGGGTTAGAGCGGGCGAACGAGCCGGTCAAGCAATGGGCTCCCCACGCCCACTCCAACGATCAGGCAATTGTTCATTCATGAATGTTGTAACCTCAAAAGGAGCCATAAAAAGAGCTCATATTGAACTGCAATAGCTTGTAAATAAAACTTTTTGAGTTCTCCTTTATTTGTATATCTTGCTTTTTCGCTGTAGCTTTGTTAGTTTTTTCATAATAAATGTTTAAAATCGGAAAGATCATTTGTAATCACCCGGTGTGTGTGTATATATATATATATATATATATATATATATATATATATATATTCTGACCCATCCATATCAACAGTTTCTCCTTTATTCTAGTCTTCGACCCTTCTCGCTTAATTAATACATTAAATCCTTCTTCCTGAATAGTGCCAATACAGTGCCAATCCCCTAATTATGAGTGGCTCAAATATGGAATTTGTCATAATAGACCGACAGCCAAGATTTCAAAATAGTCGTCCATGAATGATAGTCAAAATCGTACGAATTAAGACGATCCGAAACTCTAATTATTTGTTTGGAAGTTAAGTGCTTTGAAAGCAATCAAAATGGCATATTTTATTCCGTGTGTGGGTATAGGATTTGAGGGGGCATACATATGTATTTTGACCTTTTTAGATCTTGGGAGGATGAAGTCACGCTGTGACCTCAATATCGTTTCATACCTATTTTTATGAGATTTGGCACTTAGAAAGTAATTGTGGCACTCGTTTTTCGAAATGACTTGGCCCTGAATGGTGTTAATATAAAATATTTTTTGATAACTTAAAATAATAAGTTAAAGTGTACACTACATATATATATATATATATATATAATTATATATATACTGTATATATATATATGGGATTGAACTCAGAATAGTCCCCTGAGATCTTTTATGTTACACACAGACCGTGCATGGAACAAGGAATTCTTCTGGGAAAATTAAATCCACTACAGTATAGTTCGAATAAGTAATGGTAAATGGCAAACACTATAGTTTTTTCTTTTTCATGATGTTAGCCCGACGTGGGCAACGGGTCACTCGCAAAGAGACCCCAAAATATAGCTTCCCTCACCAGCTATCTGCCAAGCAGATAGGATCCAGCTTTGGGACAGGATCTAGTGCTATTTATATACGTTAAAATATACTATATATATATATATATCTATCTATATATATATATATATATATATATATATATATATATATATATATATACACACACACACAGGAGAGTGTAGCGCAATCTATCATAATGTTTGAATGCACATTTCACTGGAGTATCAGAAGCGTCTGTCCAAATGTCATTTTATTATCATTTTTCTTTCCATTTCATTAATCTGCGTCATTTTCCAGACGCTGAAATTGTACCTCTTCCTCTTCGGAACCCCCATCCCTTACACACACACACACACACACACACACACATCGCAGTATCGTAAAAATGAAGAAAAAATTATTTTTATCAATTATTTATGTAACTTTTTTATCAATTACTTATGAATCAGTAACACGTGGAATATTGATTATTCCTCAGGTGTCTATTCTGATATATATATATATATATATATATATATATATCGTAAAGAACGACCGACGCTTGTATAGGAGAATATTCCGCGCAAGATGAGAGAAAGAACGAAACAAATGAAAAAATGAGGGAACCACCCGGGAATCGAACCCGGGATCTTCCGATTGCCGGTCAGATATGATAACCATTACACCATGGGCCTCACTTAGTCAAATGCCGTAATTCCTCTACATACGTTCGTCCTTTCTCTCATCTTGCGCGGAATATTCTCCTATACAAGCGTCGTTCTTTACGTTAATTATACTGCGTGTTTGCAGTTTATATATATATATATTATATATATATATAAATATATATATATATATATATATATATTAGTGATGTAGCGGTTATCCGCAACCGCAACTGCATTTATCAGTGCGGTTATTGCAGTTGTTTGAGGATATCTTCTTACTAGGGCGACCAAATGCTATAAATGCTAGTGTAATGGCTATAAATGCTATAAACGTCGCCAAATGCTGTTCCTGTCATATCTCATGCCTTCACTCAAGGGTGCAAAAAAGTCCTTAGATGTCCTCCCTCAAGTGTTCCTAGTGAACAATTAATTATTTAGTGGAGCAGGGATCATCTACGATGAAAAAAGGAATAGGCTGAAGAGGGACAAAGCTGAAAAACTTTTAAGTTTGAAATACAGTCTCCAGCAATTCAATTTAAATATAAGGATTAAATAGTATATATATATATATATATATTATAATTATATACACCACTTTCGAATGGGCAGTGGTTGGGGAAAGTGGTTGGTGGGATACAAATCACGTTGGATCCTCGTCCCGCATCCTGGAAACACACTTTTTACAGTTTAGATTATAGTCATTATATTGTAGACTGTGAAAAGTGTGGCTAAAACGCGATATTTTATTGCGTTGTTTATTCTTTGGTAATATTATGATGTTATAGGGTACATAACCGCAACCGCAACCGCGCGGAGCTCTATTTGTAAGCTCCGCAACCGCAACCGTAGAGCTTTGAAAAAATGACAACCGCTACATCACTAATATATATATATATATATATATATATATATATATATATATATATACAGGGTGCGTCATGACGAAATGTCATAACTTCGGGAGCTTATAGCTGAGGTTATTCCCAGTCAAAAACTTCAAATGAACATAAATCCGATTCTTAACGGTTATTAGGGCAGTCAAAAGTTGACCGAAAAAATTAAGAAAGTTGACCTTACGAATTGAAAAAATTGACTTATAAAGTTGCCTTTACTTTCAATAATAAAAACGATACTTTAATTACTTATTCTTGCTCTTCTACATCAGTTGACCGATTGTGGTAAATTATGAAGTATTTGCCGACATTTTCTGGCAAAAAATTGCGATCCTTACTTAATAATTTATTAAGCATGGAGAAAGATCTCTCTACAGCGGCAGTTGTTGGTTGACATTGCAAAAGCTGACCATAAACTGTTGGTGAGATTTCAGGTCTACTGAGGTTAATTATTTCACAAATACCATTTGTCTTGAGTCTTGTTTCAATGTATTGTTTGACTGAACACATATCTTCGCCAAGGTTGATAGAAGAAATGGTTTCATATGCCTCTCTAATGGTGCAATCAGATGCTTCCATCCTAGTCACTAAGCTAGCAATCAAAACTATAATTCATTTTGATTGACATACAACACAACCACATCCAAAACCAGAACGGACATAACTGAATAAGACAAATACGAGCAGCGAAGTTGCCAGTTAACCAAAATGATGCCAATTTTTAGTTATTTTAATTATTTATTCCAAAAAATTGACTTTATTTACCCCATTGCTATTTTTTGACCTAACAGGTAAAAGTTGACTTTTGGTTGACCTATTAACTTTGGTAATATACCCCCTACAGGTGTTTTTATTGCATTTTCAGTCGTTTCAGCGAAAAGTGCCCCATAGGAAACAATTTGACTTTATTGACTTTTGACCGCCCTAGTTATGAGCTATGGATGTTTGAATTTCAACCATGCGCATGTGTGACTTTGAACTGAATTGACAGTTACTTACTGAACCGAACTAACTACGCAGTAGAGTGTTGTGTTTCACAGCGTGCAGATGATGTTTTGTGCGTTCAGTATGCCTTTTACATTTTCAAATGTCGAATATGCCGATATGGTATGTTTACATATTTTGTGATGGAAATACTACTGCTGCTGTCGCTGAATACCATCGACGTTTTCCAAATCGAAGAATTCCGGATCGACGAGTGTTTAGCAACGTTTACCGGAGATTGCGAGAGAGCGGTTCATTTCCTAGCGTTGCTGTTTTATCTGAACATCGGTACAACAAGATGTGGCTGAACAAGAAAACATCATTCAGATAGTACAGCGGAGTCCTCATGTTAGTACACGAAGCATTTCCACACGTCTTAGAGTTCCTCAAACGAGAGTATGTAGAACGTTACATGAAGGAGGCATGTATCCATACTACGTACAGCGCGTTTAGCACCTCCAACTTGGGGATCGTACCCAATGGCTGGAATTTTGTAATTGGCTCAATGCCGATCAACAATTGCAGCGATACGTCTTGTTTTGTGATGAGGCTCAATTTACCACGACGGTGTCAACAACACTCTCAATTCACATGTGTGGTCAGAAATGAATCCTCATGCCTTGTGGAAAGTAATTTTCAACATCGGTTCAGTGTCAATGTGTGGTGTGGTATTCTCTACGGTCAGCTGATTGGTCCGTTTATCTTCGAAGGTGGTCTTACAGGTGACATTTATCTACGATTTCTGCAAGACGAACTGCTGCCACTGTTAGAAGATGTACCTTTGGCAACACGATTGCGTATGTACAGTTGCCCGCATATGTAATGTTCCTCGCATCACGGGCGACTCCGTCGCAGTGATAGTCAAGGTACCCCACCCCATCTGTGGGAAAGTTGGGTGGAGGGAGGACAACCTAGTCCAAGAACATATAACACAGACATACGTATATATCTGAAGGACAATTGAATATGCAGTCATTAACATACAGGTAATTATAATGTAATGTCTGTGTTCATAAAGATAAACAATTAATATGATCGTGAACAGCGTTGAACTTCGTGTAGTTTACTAGTCTTACACAGTAATAAGGTTCCATGTGTAGATTCTTAAGTTAGTAAAGGTTTAAAGCTGCACACGCACTCTACAAACAGCTTTATTGCTATTTGTTACATAATGATTTAATATACGCGAGACTGGTGCGTGGAAAAGGGGAATGAGGGAGTGTCGAGGTTGGTTATGTAATGTCTATTTTTGGTTTAAATTCATAGTATATAAAAAGTTGTCTTGTGGTAGCTGTTCATGTAGACTTGCAATAATCATAACGGAACCTTATTACTGTATAAGACTCGTAAACTACATGGAGTTCAACGCTGTTCACGATCATATTAATTGTTTATCTTTCTGAACAGAAATATTACATTATAATTACCTGTATATCAACGGTATATGTTGTTGGACTCGGTATCCCCCCTCCACCCCACATTCCCCCAGTTGGGGTACCTTGAATATCACTGCGACGTTGCCACATGTACGGAGTCGCTTTGAGGCGAGGAACATTACATATGCGGGCAACTGTACTTCCAACAAGACGGAGCTGCTCCCCATTTTAGCCGTACAGTGAGAACGCATTTCGATGATCGCTTCCCTGGTCGATGGATCGGTCGTGGTTGATGCACAAAATTGGCCACCCAGGTCTCCGAACCTAACCCTCTAGATTTTTATCTGTGGGGGCGCATGAAAGAGCTGGTGTACCAGAGAAGAGTGGAAACACGAGATACATTGCTCCGTCGCATTTTGGATGGTGCAACCTTCATAAAGGACAATCGTAATGAACTAATACGAGCTACACGCGCGATTCACATACGAGCCGCTATGTGTATCGAGGCCGAGGGTAGTCATTTTGAACAATTATTGTAAATTCATGAATAAAAACTTTAGCAGCTATTTGTTCGCTATTCTTATTTTTAAACATTCAAACATCCATAGCTCCATAACAGTTAAGAATCGGATCTATGTTCATATGACGTTTTTGACTGGGAATGACATCAGTTATAAGCTCCCGAAGTTATGACATTTCGTCGTGACTCACCCTGTGTATATATATCAGGTGTTCCCTAAAAATGTCTCTATTTCTAAATAAATGTTCTAAGCTAAAATAAAAAGAATCTTGATACAAAGACAAACGTAATAAGTACGTAAACCATAGGAGTTTATTAACCTTAATTAAACAATATGTTCAGTGTAATCGTCAAGATGTTTGACATAATTTTTGGAAATAGAGGTGGGGGGGGGGTGAAGTTAGGTGGGTATGGGAGCCATTCCACTGACTCATGAAAGGAGATTAGTCACCCGGAAAAATGTTTCCTATAAAAGTTGCGAGTTTCACAAGCAGTGCGTGGAGGTGCTCCATCCCGTTGAAAACCATTGTAATCTGGGGTAATGCAGTTATAGCCTTACTAGGTTATAGTCTATTGGTAGCGGTGTCGTCTTTCTCTAATTTTTACGAAATTAGGAAAAATTATTGCTTTAAGTACGAAATGATGAAAGAACGGGTTAGGCACCATTAGTTATCATCGTCCTCAAATGAGGACAGTATGCAATATAGTTATTAAGCTAGTTAAAGCTTAGAAATGTATAGGTATATAGGGATAAAACCCCCAGTCTGTTACCATTCTGAAGAAGAAACCCCAATAAGAAAATATATATCCATTATAAAATAATAAAGAGCAAATAAAACTAGAGGCTATTTTTGGAGAGGGGGGGGGGACACCATGTGTGTATACTCTGCTCTCAAAGTTGGAAGTGCCTGTAGATTTTTCGTTCATGTTTCGCACATGATGATAAGG
>JAJOZX010000492.1:642500-690000 GCA_023014485.1 Bathynomus jamesi
TTCTTTTAATTTACTTATATTTTCTTATATATATATATATATATATATATATATATTATATATATATATGTAATGCATCTGGCTTTTGGAAGCTTTTTTAATTATTATCTCTCTCTCTCTCTCTCTTCTCTCTCTCTCTCTCTCTCCCTCCCTCTCTCTCTCTCTTGCATTTTTGCATTTTGTAGTTTTGTAGAAGTTATATTAACATTTTTTTATACTCGAATTTTTAACATAAAAACTTTACATGCTTTATTTTAACCAACATATATATATATATATATATATATATATATATATATATATAGTTTAGCCTGAAAGTATTTTTTGTATGATACTATTTTCTAATATAATTTGTTTCTACATTTAATTTTATATTTAATTTTATATTTTCTTTAAAATTTTTGTCGTATTTACATTTCTGTTACATTTTTGTTACATTTTTGTTACATTTTTGTCATATTTTTGCTACATTTTTATTACATTTTTATTACATTTTTGTTAAATTTTTATTACATTTTTGTTACATTTTTATTACATTTCTGTTACATTTTTGTTACATTTCTGTTACATTTTTATTACATTTTCTTTAGTCTATCATCAATTTCTATTGCTTGTCGTTTTGCTTATATTACATTTAGAGAATCCCCAATTATTTGCCATGCGGAATGCCTTTCAGCTCAATTATTAATTGAATTTTATTATTACCAATTATGATAGTAATTTTTGTTGTATATATATATATATATATATGCATATAACTGCAATGACCGCGCAGTATATAAATGAATAGAAACGACATAAGTGTTAAGGAACGTCTCTGCACACGAGGAGGAGAGATGGCAATGCTGTTAATTTTTATACTTAAACCTATACCCATATTTCCTTGAATGTTATTCCTGTGCTAATACTTCTCTGAAATAATTCATACCTACACAACTTCAAAAATATTTCTCTTCCTGACCTATACGGCTACATACCCCTCTAAAAAAAATTTTTAGTCCTGTATTATATACCTTTCAAAAAAATTCTACCCATACCTGATAAAATTTCCATACCCACAACCTATACCTTTAACATACATGTATCCTAAATACTTGTACAACACTGAAAATATATGTAATATACAAAATTATATTGTTTAGGTCATTTTCTTTATCTAATGAAGTGCCTATTAATAGGTTAACTGAATTATGGAAGACCCTGTAGATTTTTTTTTTTTTTTTGTTATTTCAAAGAACAGGTACTGTTATGATTCCTACATAACTCATGATCTCACTAATTACCTCACCTGTACCTATCCTTGTTCAAAGTACCTTTAACTATACCCATTTATTTTTATACTATACCCACTGTACACCGGTATGCCATCCCTGATGACAAAGGAGGACCCATGTTGCAGCGGAAATTATATTACAGTTAACTAAACGTTTCGAAACACCATTTTCCATCTTCAGTAGCTGAAACAGTAAAATAAACATTAAAAACTAATGAAAAATCTAAAAATAACTTTAAAAATAGATTTAAAAACTTACAAAATTTAAAAACAATAGATAAAGGCACAATATTTTCAAGATACTTTGATAAATCAATCACGAACCAACCATCAGCGTAGCAAATGGCAGAGAGAGCAACTGGATGAAAACGTAAGAGGCCAAAGACAAAGAATTGGATGGTTGTTCCTTAAAGTATAAATAATTATTTAATGGAAGGCGATCATTCGTTAAGGGATAGTTTTATTTTATAAATTATCTATCCTTTAAAGAACCAACCAACCAATTCTTTGTCTTTAGCCTCTCCTGTTTACATCTAGTTGCTCTCTGGGATTGCTACGCTAAAGATTGGTTCCTGATTGATTTATCAAAGTACTTTAAAAAACATTGTGTTTTTATCTGTTGTTTTACATTTTTAAGTTTTTAAGTACATTTTTAAAGTAATTTTTAGATTATTTATTAGTTTTAATGTTTATTTAATGTTTTAGCTACTGAAGACGGAATCTGGTGTTTCCGAAACGTTTAATTAACTGCAAGAAATGTTTGTACTGTAACATGGGTTCTCCTTTTTGTCATACGGATACGGTTAAGGTTTCCTACGAATAGGTGTGTATGTGTGTGTGTGTGTGTGGGTGGGTGTGCCCATGCGCGCGCAGTGTGCATATAGTGATAAAACATGTGAACTGCATTTATTAATCTTAATAAAATGATAATAATCAAGATACCCAAAATTGCTATAATTTTAAACTGATCATAATTATTATCATTATAATAATAATAATAATAATATAATAATAAATCATACTTCATTTATTATAATAATAATAATAATAATAATAATAATAATAATAATACTTCATTTATTTGTCGTTATCACGTTGAATCTACACCAGTTTCCTCGTAAAGAGAAAAATAATTAAAATAAAATAAAAAACTGGAAACTCGACCCGTTACGTCACCGATGACGTCATGACCAAAACACCGAGTGAGGTGTCGTGCGTAAAGCATCCCCCGAGGCGGCTAATTTGAATTTCGAATGGTAGGTCAATACGGATGATAGCTATCTTTCTACACAGCGAGTCACGTCAACTCCATGTTTGCAGTTTGGCTGTAAATTAATTCGTTTTAGGCTTAAATATGCAGTATTTTATTATTCAATAATTTTTTTCACTGTATTAATTATTTACGTCGAAACAAGGATTTGCGGTTTGAAATTTCTTACTCAAATATATAGATACAAATAGGGTATCTCTCCTAAATCATATACATTACATATATATATATGAATAGAAACGACGTAAATAAGGAGCGTCTCTGCACACGGGGAGAGAAATAACGAATAAATGAAAAATGAGGCGAACCGCCCGGGAATCGAACCCAGGGCCTTCCAATTTTCATTTATTCGTTATTTCTCTTCCCCGTGTGCAGAGACGCTCCTTATTTACGTCGTTTCTATTCATTTATATACTGCGTGGTCATTGCAGTTAAATGCATATATATATATATATATATATATATGCATTTAACTGCAATGACCACGCAGTATATAAATGAATAGAAACGACGTAAGTAATAAGGAGCGTCTCTGCACACGGGGAAGAGAAATAACGAATAAATGAAAAATGAGGCGAACCGCCGTGAATCGAACCCAGGGCCTTCCAATTGCCGGTTGGATGCGCTACCATTACACTACGGACCTCGATCAATCATAAATCGAAATTCTCCTACATAGGGCAGAAACCAAGGCCCTGGGTTCGATTCCCGGGCGGTTCGCCTCATTTTTCATTTATTCGTTATTTCTCTTCCCGTGTGCAGAGACGCTCCTTATTACTTACGTCGTTTCTATTCATTTATATACTGCGTGGTCATTGCAGTTAAATGCACATATTCACGATTTGCGAGGGTGCCCTCTCAGGGCATTGGTTTCTGCCCTATGTAGGAGAATTTCGATTTATGATTGATCGAGGTCCGTAGTGTAATGGTAGCGCATCCAACCGGCAATTGGAAGGCCCTGGGTTCGATTCCCGGGCGGTTCGCCTCATTTTTCATTTATTCGTTTCTCTTCCCGTGTGCAGAGACGCTCCTATTACTTACGTCGTTTCTATTCATTTATATACTGCGTGGTCATTGCAGTTAAATGACATATTCACGATTTGCGAGGGTGCCCTCTCAGGGCATTGGTTTCTGCCCTATGTAGGAGAATTTCGATTTATGATTGATCGAGGTCCGTAGTGTAATGGTAGCGCATCCAACCGGCAATTGGAAGGCCCTGGGTTCGATTCCCGGGCGGTTCGCCTCATTTTTCATTTATTCGTTATTTCTCTTCCCGTGTGCAGAGACGCTCCTTATTACTTACGTCGTTTCTATTCATATATTATATATACTGTATGCGTTTCAATGCTGCAGTGGTTAACATCTCTGACTACGAATCCATCGTCCCCGGGTTCGATTCCCGTCACGCGCGGTCAGGAGGCGCGCAGTTCACCCAGTTGTCACCCTTTCTTTGGTTGGTAGATAAATGGGTACCTCTCCAACCCACCCACCCACCCAAAGAATTAGGCGGAATGTTGCAAAGGGCTCGAACACGGGTTGATCCTAAACATCTGTTCAAATCACATAAAAAAAGTATATAATGAATAATTTAAACGAATATATATAGGCCTATATATACAGAGAGAGAGAAAGAGAGAGAGAGAGAGAGTCAACCCCTCGTCGGCACCTCTCCATCTCAAATGAAAACAAGATGAAAAAAGGCTTCACTCTTTTGATGATTTTGATATAAAATTGGAATTTCTTCTTTAATACTGTATTCTTGTCATTGGAGAATATTTTCTTTCGCCATCCACAATACATAGTTTATATACTATGTGCCAACCATTCCAAATAATTAAGCCAACCATGCTTTGACTACACCGTGTTTATTTTTCTGGTAACAAATTTCACTTAATGGTTGGGGGCATTCATCGTATGGTTGGAGGACTATAATCAGCTGGTGTGGTTAGCTTCCATTTTATTAGGTGGAGATACAGACTGACATCAAATTTTCTCTAGAATGAGAAATTACTTTTATATGCGGGAAGGAGAGGCTCACCAATTAATGTTTTATCTCTGGATTAAATCTTAATAAAGTACTTTTAGGAACATTTGAGTACTTTTGAGTCAATATAAAAAAGACAAGCGAAACCCTTAAAAACTGGAGGGTTGGAGCTTAGGTGATAGGGGCGTGGCTTGTTAGCACCTTCCTTATCGACGGATTAAATCTATAGTTTCCTTTTGATAAATTGAAGTTTGGCCGAGTTTCGATTCAAGCAGACTCAGTTATTAATCTTTTAATGTAATTATTTTAATTAAAAACTATTTTAATTAACAAAATAGTTTTAATTCAAGTAATTTTATTAAAAGATTAATAATGGAGTCTGCTTTAATCGAAACTATATCAGACGTCAACTTATCGAAGGGAAACTGTAAACTTAATCCGGTGATTAGGGAAGGTGATAACAAGCCACTCCCCAGTCACCTGAGCTCCAACCCTCCAGTATTTAAGGACTTTGCCTGTCTTTAGCCTTTTCAATGTATATCTGAAAGATGATAGAAGTACTGGAAATTGCACTGTGAATATTAATAAAATGATGCTGATTTCCATGACCATTCTAGTGCATTATTTAAAGAGCTAAAACTACTAAAGCCTCAAAGATGTAATCGAACTGGCACATTTTATTTTTATTTACGAGTGTAAGGGCAAAAATCATTAACTTACATTGGATAAATAAATATGTTGGAACTCATAAAGAAATCCACTCATATCAGACCAGAAACAGATCAAAGGAGATGATAATAAAATCCCACTCTAATAGACAGAGTTTATTTCCACAACAGTTTCGATGCCCACTGGTATCCTCTTCCGTATCCACCCGAAGAGGATGCCAGTGGGCATCGAAACTGTTGTGAAAATAAACTCTGTCTATTAGAGTGGGTTTTTATTATCATATTTTGACCTTCACGTAGAAAAGTGAAGTTTTTTGCATGTTATTTTGCATGTTATTCCTCAATTTAGATTGTCTTCATCTCAAAAATTACCCATTTTCATTGGACTGAAACTAAGGACTGATTTAAATGCCTATATAAAAAATATTGTGAATATAATAAATTCGTTTAAAAACAAGTTGAAATCTCGATTAATAATGGCATACTAATAAAAATCTAGGATTAAATGTACATTACTCTATTACTTATTCATTTCTCTTGCGTAATCTAGGATTAAATGTACATTATTTGTTATTGTTTATCTCTCATGTCTAATATTGATTTCTTTGTATAGTATTGGTATCATACCTTCAATAATAACCTTGTATTTGTTTCATATCTATAATGATAATAACTTAAAATTAATATATACTCTAATTAATAATTCTTATTCACGATTTATATAATAATAATAATAATAATAATAATAATAATAAGAAGAAGAAGAAGAAGAAGAAGAACCCTGTTTTTTATTTTTAATTAAGAGCCCAGTAAAGCCTAAAGCTTAAGGGCCAAATAAAATAGTCTAATTTTACAATTATTTATTTTATGTTAAAATTATTTTAACAACAAAAAATTTTAAAATTGTTAAACTGTATTTATTTTATCAATAAAAGTTATTCAATTCAATTCAATTAAAAAATTATTCAATTCAATTCAATTCAATTAAAAAACCTGTTCTCTCACATACTACTTTTATATTTATTTAAGTAATTTTTTTACCTTTAAAACAAAAAGAAAATAAATGTTGTTCAGGTACTGAAAGTTATTATCTTTTAACTTTAAAGTCACCACCATATCGTTCTGTAACTTGGAAGTCACCACCATATCGTTCTGTAACTTGAAAGTCACCACCATATCGTTCTGTAACTTGGAAGTCACCACTAATTAGAATGAAACTTGCACCTGAAAAATAATTATAAGAAATAAATAAAGAAAATTTTAAAAATCAAATTAACTTGAAGTGAAATAAAATTTTTGAAAGTTGACAATTTTCATTTTAGGATTCTCACCCTTCACCTTACCCTCTAATCTCCCCGCCCCCCTACCCATCACACACACACACACACACACACACACACACACACACACACACACACACACACACACGCAAAGTTAAACCAGTGTTCCATTTTCTTTACGTGGCAGTCATCCATTTCAGCTTAAGTTTTACTGGTTTGATATCCAAGTTATATTTATTATCCAAACTCGAACTCAAAAAATATTTTTCAAAGATAACTTTAAAATACTTTTAAAAAGTATTTTTATATAAATAGAAATTTAATAAATAAATTTTAACTAAAAACAAACAGTTGTTTGACTGAAAAGGTAAAAAATGGATCAATGATAGGGAGAGAATCAGATACAAATAAATAGGCAAATACACACACACACACACACACACACACACACACACACAACACACACACACACTATATATATATAACTTGGTTGAATGGTTTGTTCTTAGGGAAGCGTAGCTTAGCGAGGAATAGGAGGACGAAAAGATGGTACATGTTTATATATATATAGACAAACTGATATGGATAATACTCAATTCATCTCTGGTATATTCATAAATATTTATGAGTATTCATAAGTATTCATGAGTATTTATGTCTCACATGAGAGACGCAATTGTGTTAATTTGCGCTCAGAAATATTTGTCAAATTTTAGCGGAGTTTCGGATGAGTTAGAATTCAGAGAATGACGAAGGGCAAGTAATGAAACCAATGGGGTAAAATGGGACAGTAAAGAAATATTAAAAGAGGCTAATATTAAGTTCTGGGGACACCAGATTTCAGTAATCCGCCCATTTCATTCTTCGGGACAATCAGGGTGACTCTTACATCCGAGTTAGGTTACACTAGGTTAGGTGAGCCTTCTACTAGATTGGTTAGCTATTTCCTACGTCACCAACTTTAGGCTAATCAGGGGGTACATAAAAACTGGTGTCCGCTAAACTTAATACATACCGTAAAAATAATGTCATATAGTAAACTTTACTTATATAGCGAGATAAAGGATCAGCAATGTTAAAAATGCCATTTCCAGTTACAAAACTGAGTCTCTCTCAAAGTGGGACAAAAGTTTAAAAAGTTAGGTTTATAAATCTCCTTTAAAGAAGTCGCTCTCAAAAACACATAGAGCCAAAAACAAAGTCGAGCACAAAACATACCCCAAGATAACATTAAAGCCAGTTTGCAAAAAGCATATAGGCATAAATATAAGGTTCACAGAAAGATGTATTCACGCTGTTGTACGTTACCATACAAAGGCATATGAGAGAGAGAGAGAGAGAGGAGAGAGAGAGAGAGAGAGAGAGAGAGATTTTATGACACCGTGTAAGTATAATCTTTTATATATAAACATACATATATACTCATAAATATATTATATACGGTAACTTAACTCTTCCAACCCTGCAGGGCTATATATACATATACTGTGTCCCCCCCAAAACTGGCCCCCTTTTCACCGAACCAATAAAACCGCAATTCCAAGAATAACTGAACGAAATAGAAATAATATTAAATCCTTTTATATTGTCCTTGAAATGAGAGGTAGTTTATTTCAATCGAATGAATAGTCTTTTTACAAATTCAACTTGAACAATAGTTGTTGAAAATTAAAGTTGACAAGGAGGGTAAATAGACGCTTAATTGAACACTACAGAAGTTTACACTTAACAAAAACAAAATGAATAAAATATTAATATAGCAAGAATTCACTGACCTCCATTATTATCAATGACCAATTGTAGTCCCGTGCAACACTGGCGAACTGCTGTAGAAATGCTGTTTTGATCGATCTCATTCCACGCTGTTAAAATGCATCATTCTTGAAGATGTCAGACATCTTGAATACGAATATTTTGTCTGTAAACTTTGTCAACCAAAAAATATTTCCCCAGTGGCGCACAATTCGACAATTGGTCATTAATAATGAATAAATGATCCATTGAACACTTGCCTTATTAATGTTTTATTCAATTTGTCTTTGTTCATTGTAAACTTTTTAAATGTTCAGTTAAATCTCTAATTACCTTCCTCACCAACTTTATTATTTACTTATTAACAACTACTGTTCAAGCTGAATTTATAAAAAGACTTTATCCGATTTAACTGCACTACCTCTCATTTCAAGGACAATATAAAAGGATTTAATATGATATCTGTTCCATTTAGATAGCCTTGAAATTGTGATTTTTGTTGGGCCATGTGAAAAAGGTGACCAACATTTTGGGGGTGGACACAGTGTTTATATTTATATACAGGGTGTACATAAAGTCAGGATCTATTTTTGTGAAGCACTTGGAAATTATATGGAATTCAATCATAAAAATGATAAAGTGGTAACATTTATTAAATAATTAAGAGTAGGATTCGACGTGACGCCCATCAGTATCCCTGCACAGCTCAAATCGTTCCGCAGCATTTCTAAACACATTCTGGAGCATTTGCGGGGTTATGTTATCTGCAGCAGTTCGTATACGTGTACGTAAGTTTTCAAGACTCGTAATCTTCGTTTGATAGACGTGCGATTTGATAAAGCCCCATGCAAAGAAATCTAAAGGGGTTAAATCTGGTGATCTCGCTGGCCAAGGTCTGTTGCTTCCGCGTCCGATCCAGCGATTTGGAAAACGTCCATTTAGATAATCCTGAACAATTTTGGCATAGTGACAAGGAGCACCATCATGTTGATAGACGACGGTACTAACAATCCTATCCCCGTCGTTTATCAACATGATGGTGCTCCTTGTCACTATGCCAAAATTGTTCAGGATTATCTAAAATTCTAAATGGACGTTTTCCAAATCGCTGGATCGGACGCGGAAGCAACAGACCTTGGCCAGCGAGATCACCAGATTTAACCCCTTTAGATTTCTTTGCATGGGCTTTATCAAATCGCACGTCTATCAAACGAAGATTACGAGTCTTGAAAACTTACGTACACGTATACGAACTGCTGCAGATAACATAACCCCGCAAATGCTCCAGAATGTGTTTAGAAATGCTGCGGAACGATTTGAGCTGTGCAGGGATACTGATGGGCGTCACGTCGAATCCTACTCTTAATTAATTTAAAATGTTACCACTTTATCATTTTATGATTGAATTCCATATAATTTCCAAGTGCTTCACAAAAATAGATCCTGACTTTATGTACACCCTGTATATATATATATATATGTATATATATATATATATATATATATATATATATATATATATATATATATAACATACGAATGCAGAGTAATTGCAATCCGTTTGGAGTTTTCATCAGCCTCTATGCATCCTCATCAAGTAACAATTTTGAAGAAAAATAGAATGAAACTCGACAACTAAAATTTATAGGAATTTTATTAAACTAATTAAAAACTATTTCATCCTATTCTGCATTAATTAAATAAACATTCCAGAAACATTCCTAACATTCAATTACTTAAAACGTGTGCCTTTAAATAAAAAAAAAAATGTTTCTTTAAGTTAAAAAAAGAAACATGTTCTCTTAAATGAAATAAAACAGGTTCCCTTAAACAAAACATAAGAGAAAATGAATTGATGAATAACATTTAAGTTATATATATATACACAGGGTGGCCCAGAAGTCCTGCCCCAAAGATAATATAATGGTGTACATGCATACTGGTATTTAAATAACAGCCTTAATACCCCCATTTCGGAGGGAGAAGGGTAGTTCGACTAATGCTCCCTCTGTAGTTGATATCTTAGAACTAACAGTTTTCTTCTATAGACTTTTCTAAAAAACAAACCTTAAATATTACAAAGAATTTAATAAAAAATAAAATAATTTAACAAGAATTGTGTCTTTAATTTCAAATGAATATTTATGAAGGATTTTTATTTCAAAGAAAAATACACTTCACTCTTTCGCTTAAAAATCTTTAATCGACTTTATGCACACACACACACACACACAACACACACACACACATATATATATATATATATATATATATATATCTTCCCGGATGGCGAGCATCCGTTCAGCCTGTGTTGGTATTTGGAATATATGAAATGCCAGTGCAGGTCGAACTGATGCCTTGTTATCTGGGTATATTTGGGTATCTCTCTCTCTCTCTCTCTCTCTCTCTCTATATATATATATATATATATATATATATATATATATATATATATATATTATCTTTAGAATTCTTGATGAAATTGCGTCTCTACTTTGGTCCAATTAAAAGTATTTTTGGCAAGTAAAAGAACTTAGAACTCTTTAAAGGTTTGCATTAACTAAGAGGAAAATTTCCCATTTCCTCTCTCTCTCTCTCTCTCTCTCTCTCTCTCTCTCTCTCTCTCTCTCTCTCTCTCTCTTCGAAATAGCTTCAAGCAATAAATCGGACGAATGTGTAATTTTCATATTTTAATTAGTTTCTCCTAAAATAAAAGAAAGAAAACGAGAGGAAGGAACGACCGAAGTAAGAGAGTATTAAAACTCTATTAAGAGTAAATAAATTGAACTGGAACTTAATTAAAAGTAAGCTGAAACTGACCTGAGAGTGAACTGAATACGTTAGCGAAAAGAATTAAAATTAAATCCAAAGAAATCCAGAGAAAATCAAACCAAGACTGAATTATATTTAAATGGGGACCAAAAGTGAAGTTCAAAAGTAAATTTAAACAAAAGAAAACAAAAACAAAAAAAATTTTAAGGATTTTATATTTTGAAGTAAATAAAATGGGATAGAAATGTTGGGGAGGTGGTGCTAAAATAATAAAATGGTCGTAAACTGAAAAATGGAGGGACCTAGAAAAATTAAAATGAACAGTGAACTGGAATTGAAACGCTATTAAACTAAAAGTGAAATGAAAAATTTGAACTGAAAGAAAAATATAATTGAAATGAAAGTAAAATGAAAGTAAGTTAAGAGTGAAATGAACGCATAAACATATAATGAAAGTCAGCCGGAAATGAACTAACATTAGAAGTGAGATGAGCCTCCCAAAAATGTAAAAGAGATGCAAATGAACTTTTGAATTTTACCCCAAATTATTACTCATTATACAGTCATTGCAGCATGTCCGTTTATAGCATGTCTGCATATCTCTCTCTCTCTCTCTCTCTACTTTCAAGCACTCTACTTGCTGAAATCTTGCTGTAGAAATTCATAAGGCGGATTGATGCGAACTGATGGTGGCTCTTTGAACTGACGGAACCATCTCAAATGTTTGTTTAATAGCTGATACGATAGTGTCACTATATATATATATTATATATATATATATATATATATATATATATATATATATATATATATATATATATATATATAGTGCCAATCTGTAAATTGCATATATACATTCGTTTAACGGCTTGAATCAATACCTATATCCCTGTTAAACAAACCTATGTCAACACTCAAACAAAACTAAACCTAGTGTTTATTCATGAAGACAATGTAGACAATAAGTTAATAATAACTAGGGGTCACGATGACACTTTCCTCTAATAAATGAAGCATAGATGTCAATAAATCTAAAGAAATTTCTACAAAAATTCTCTGCCATCGTAGATGCCAATCGCTTTGGTTACCTGCGAACTTTGGAATCTGCCATTAATAAAAATCATGTCGGTCAAATATCAAGAAAAAGCGATCAAATACGAAATTTAACAAAGCTACTCATATTGATCACCCTGAAACTACTTCTGCGCGTCTTTCAATTCTTTAGGACCTAAAGATAAACAGTATTACTAAATGACATTTTCCTCACATATGTAATACAGCGGAATACAATGATATTCGACAAATGGTAATTTACGCTCTGAAAATAATTCTTCAATGCCACGGTAGATAAACTGGTCTTTTCCCAGATTTTATTCAGTTAACTCTGGTGTTTCTTTATGGAAATAATCTTCCCTCCTCTATACGACCAATCCAGCACACTTCTGCGGTGATCATACCTACACGCTTTATATAGTCTATTTAATCGTATAAACGATTTTCCATGTTCATCCAGGAGGAGATTGTAGACACCAATCGACCAGGGAAGTACTCCGGAGGGGACGTTAGGCAGGAGATAGGGAATGCTGGAACTCCCGTTTCTCCTGTCACTGTCCTCCTTAGCTGATCCTTTTCCGTGTCTCATCTATCCTATGAGCAGTCCAGCATGCTCTTGAACACACGCTTCTCCCTCCATTCTTCATTCCAAATACATGCATTTTACACACTACGCAATCCTTTTAAAGAAATATTTCTTTAAAGAAATGAAAATTTAAGTCTTCACGAAGAGTGGTTTCCGTCTTCATATATATATATATATATATATAGAGGCATCGTCAGCCTGGGAGACCTTAATTTTGGCTCTCTCTTTCTTATAAAGTGTGGGGGTGAGGAAATTTTTGCGGGTGCCCACCCTTGGCCCCTCCTTTCTACATAAACAAAAATGCGTGGCTATCTTTAATATATTTTCATCTGTGCCTTTATTAGGTCTCTCTGGGCGAGAGGATATCGTATAACTGAGGTTAAATCCCTTAACACCAGAACAATTTAGGAGGTAAATAGACGTACCAGTATAACATTGTTGTCATTGGCATCATATTTTAAAAACCTATTCTTTATAATTAATTTCTAGATCCCTCTATTATTTTTTCCTTCTAGAACTAAGTCTTAAAGTAAACGAATCTGAACTAGATATTTTCATTTAAAAAAAAGAACCGGGGATAAAATTTTTAGGGGGATGTAGGGGGAGGGTGTGGGGAAAGGGGAGGGGAAATGAGGGGAGAGAACTTCTTTCGGTTAAAAAAAAAAAAATTCAGAAATTTTTTGAGTGATAAAAAAATAAAAGATCAAAATTGTACCCCACAAAATACACACACACACACACACACACACACACACACACAACCAGCTAACCACAGCGGTAAAACTACACCTTTAAAAAAATCAATATATTTTAATGAAGAATGAAATAGGGGACAGAAAGCAATACAGATATATATATACAAGAGTACAGAGTACAACGAATCACTAAAAATAGATTAATGGGATTATCAGTTATTTAAAAGTTGTACAGTTAAAAACATAAGCTATAAATAACGGGAAATAGCTAAAAGTCATTTACTGTTTATGTTGTACGTACAGGCTCGTTTATACTTGGCTCTTTGACATCATTGTCTCTGTCTGTCTGTTTTCTATCTGTTTGTCTGTCTGTCTGTTTTCTGTCTGTTTGTCTGTCTGTTTGTCTGTCTCTCTCTCTTTCTCTTGTGTGTGTGTTGTGTGTGTATGTATGTGTTTTCGTTTTATAAAGGACTTGCTTTCTGCAAACAATTGAAAATGGGTTTCAATATCTCTCTCTCTCTCTCTCTCTCTCTCTCTCTCTCTCTCTCTCTCTCTGGCCTAGTATATTTTCCCTGCAGAATAAGAGGACCTTCAACCATAATGGGTGTTCTTTTATAAATATTGAATATTAAGCTCGATGTGTTTGTGTGCTGTTTCTATGCTCCATATAAGAGGTCATGAGCTTTCTGCCTCTGTCATCCTTCAGTCCTAAGGGAGGTTCCTAATGGCTTAATTTGGGTATAAAAGAGTTAGGCCGTCGGGAGTTCAAGTAATGGAGAGATGGAGAGAGATAAAGGAGGCAATGAGAGATAGAAGGAACGAGACAGGGAGAAGAGATAAGAGAAAGGATAAGAGATACATGGATAAGTAAATAGTGAAAAGGAGTCAGGAAAATAAAGGAAAAAATAAATAAATAAATAAATATGTATATATATATATATATATATATGTGTGGTGTGTGTGTGTGTGTGTGTGTGTGTGTGACAGAGAGGTAGTCTACCCTATTTAAAAACAGAAAAATAGGGAACCTATAATTCTTCAGTTATTTATCCACGAGTCTTAAAAAAAACTTGTATGTACATACGGGTCCATCATTATCATCAAAAATTAATAGCATAAAAAAACCTGTGGAACGAAATAAAATACACCAAAGTATCTAAACTAATGAAACAACACCAAAAAAAAAAAAAAACCCCGCTATTCATTCTAACATATTAAGATAAAAAAAAACTTTCCTAAAAATAGAATGATTTTAATTATTAAACACCAACAAAAAATTTTTCACCTCGGATCACGTACTTTTATTTCTCTTCGGGATCAAAATAACTGCTTGGGAACATGAATAAATATAAGGTTCTCCGAAAGGAGATTTAATTCACAATACGCAGCTCCCGCTGTCATTATCGTATTCATAATATGGAAATTTCATTCACTGGCTCTGAATATATTTATGTATTTTTTTAAATTATTGTATGTAGAATTTATGTTGGGAATCTCAGGAACACATATATATATATATATATATATATATACACATTTAACTGCAAACACGCATTATAATTAACGTAAAGAACGACGCTTGTATAGGAGAATATTCCGCGCAATACGAGATAGAAAGAACGAAACAAATGAAAAAATGAGGTAACCACCCGGGAATCGAACCAGGGGTCTTCCGATTGCCGGTCAAATATGATACCACTATATATATATATATATCGACGTTCTTTTATTTTCGTTTGCTGACTTATTTTCTATAATTCTTTTATTCCCCTTCACTTGTTTTTTTTTTTTTTCTCTCTCTCTCTCTCTCTCTCTCGCCTGAGTCTCAGGTCACTTTCTAACGGAGTTAAATATATCAATAAATCTTGGAATCGAAAACAAATTAAATTAACCTTTCCGGATTGATTAAGACACTTGGGTTAGGTTAACGGATTTAATGTTTTCAGTTGCGCCTATTTTCCTTTGATTAGATTTACAGGGTTTGGCTAACAAAAAAAGTAGGCTTATCTTGTTATTTCTTTTTAAAACATACCACACACACACACACACACACGCGCGCACACACACACACACACACACACACACACACACGTATATATATATATATACAGGGTGGGCCGTAAGTTTCCATACATAGGAAAAATTAAACGTTTGTTTTTATGTTTCAGATACCCTAAGAATATGCGTTTGACGTAAGATCTTGTTTACTGATGAAGCAAATTTTTACGTCAATGGAGAGGTTAATCGGCAAAACATACGTTATTGGAGTAATGCTAACCCTAACTGGCTGAGTCCGACGAAGATGCAAGGTGCCGGTAAAGTGATGGTGTGGGCGGGATATGGGGTGACAGAATTATTAGACCAATTTTTGTCAGTGGAAATCTTAATGCCGAAAGGTATCTTAACATGTTGCAAGAAGAGATTTTCCCATCCCTGCTAAACGAGGAAGGTAACTTCCCAGTTTACTTCCAGCAAGATGGAGCTCCACCTCATTATGGTCTTCACGTGCGTCGGTATTTGGATCAGCAGCAGTTTCCGGATGCTTGGATTGGTCGGCGTGGTCCTGTGGAGTGGCCTCCCAGATCCCCAGATCTCACCCCCTTGATTTCTATCTTTGGGGGCACTTGAAGGCCATGGTGTATCAGGAAAAGATACGAGACATAAATCATCTAAAGGAACGTATCACCAACGCCATTACAAGCATAACGTCAACTGTGCTAATGCGTGTTCATCAACAGTGGGGAACACGTATTGAAATGTGTTTTCAAAACAATGGCAACCATGTAGAGCATATTATATAAATAAAAATGGTTGTCCATAACAAAATGTTTATTTTTCCTATGTATGGAAACTTACGGCCCACCCTGTACTATATATATATATATATATATATGGTGTGGGTGTGTGTGTGTGTGTATTGGACTAGCGACCCGTGAAATTTTGTCAGAAAAGTAGATCACAATATAATTAAAATGATGATCAACAAACCGAAAATGATCATTTGTGATTGCGATTGCTCCAGTATCGATCGATGAAATCACTCTATAGCGTCGGTGATCGAAATTTAGACTTTATAAGACCGTAAATCATTTTTTTGAATGATGAAGCCCATAATTTTGACTGTATTAAGTTGTAATGCCATTAATACCAGTCATATACAGTATAACAGCTGTTCTCGTGCGGTGTAGGTTTGTAACACTTTACCGGCAAATCCTCAGTTATTTATTTGGAGCAGTAAACCCCTCAAGTTATCAGATTATAATTACGTTGTCGTGCTTTATAAACTACTCCAATTTAAAATAAAGCTCGGAAGGCTTTAAATCTTA
Organism: Bathynomus jamesi; assembly: GCA_023014485.1. NCBI lineage: Eukaryota > Metazoa > Arthropoda > Malacostraca > Isopoda > Cirolanidae > Bathynomus > Bathynomus jamesi. Next base: position 659,160 of record JAJOZX010000492.1, read on the forward strand.
GTTTTGGTAGCCCTTTCGCGATGGATATGATCATTCTATTTGAAACTGTAACGTGTTTAAGGTCTATGGTTTACGCAATGGTCTCCCTAAAAATCGCTAGAAAATTTCGATTAAAATTGGCAAGAAAAATATTTTTGAAAAAACAGGTTGCTCGGTGTGGCTATAGTGCCGCTATACAGATGAAAAACACAAAAAATGGCGTCGCGGAATGTAAAAGTAAAAAAAATGGAGGGATTTCTTCGTAATATAAATAAAAAGAAAATTTACACACACACACACACACACACACACACAACGGAAAAAATTATACAATAGATACATTATGAATACTACAAACGCCCGATTAAAGTTCAAACGCGACGACTCGGATGTGTTTTCTATAAACTCCATATCGAGTTCATTTTCGTCCTGTGAGAGTTTGAATGTTGTTCTTTTTGTCGAGTTAATATTAACGATAAACTCTAAACTCATAACAGTGTTTACTTCAACTCCAAATTATGTTTATTCATTAACTTTGTAAACATAACTTCCCCCTTGGACTATTCTCCATTTCATCCTCTTCACACACACAATTCCCCTTCCTACTTTTTTTTTCAAATCATATGGGTTATTGTAATTTATATATACAGGGTGTACCATAAATCCCTTTACACTTGAGCCTTTTCTCTACTAGAATAGGGTGGTGGTGGGAGGGTAAAGTGACTTATGGGACACCCTGTAGTTTAACTTATAACTATATACTAGTTCTGTGTCTATTTAGTTACCGATTAAAGAGGAAACAATAAAGAAATTTACAGTGTCTTTTCTTTTAATGGTGAAGTTAATTGAGACATCATTGCTGAAATATGAAAGGCCTTGCCCATTTATTTAATTGGGTATGGGGTATGGAGTGTTATTACGAGGCTTACCTTTACTGATGAGTTTATATTACATTACATTTCATTTGGAAAACATGAAGCCACTCGGGCCTATCGAGGTAATCCAAGTCATGAGCTACATTCTTAATAATAATAAAATCTTGCAAGATGTCAAACTCAAGTCATCTAATTAATATACAACCATTTATTACCACCACAGTAGCTTATATAACTGAAGCAAAGAATATACATTATATACAATCTACAAACTATCTCTTTACTCGTGAAAGTGTCTAAATTTTTCTTAAAATTAACTAATGAGCTACTGTTTACCACATTATATGGCAAGTCATTCCAAAAATCTACTACGCTATGACTGAAAAAGTATTTTCGTAGATCAAGTCTACAAGTCTGTTTTCTAATTTTCTTATTATGCCCACGAGTTGTCCCATCAGTATCTAGTGAGAAAAAGTTATGTACATCTAAATTGTCCAAACCTGAAAACATTTTGAACATCTGTATCATATCTCCCCTCATACAACGTCCCTCAAAACTAAACATACCTAATTCCTTTAATCTATCCCTGTATTCCAATCTTCTTAGGTTAGGGATAAACTTGGTTGCCCTACGTTGCACACCTTCAAGCATATCAATATGATGTCTATGGTGAGGGGACCAAGCTTGAATGCAGTATTCTAAGTGAGGCCTAACATAAGAATTATATAATTTACAGATGACTTCCTTACTCTTGTAACTAACATTCCTCTTAATAATACCTAACATTTTATTTTCTTTATTTCTAGCCTCTAAGCACTGCTTAGAAAATTTTAAATCACTACAAACTATAATGCCAAGATCCCTTTCCTTTCTAACATCCTCCAACGGTGTCCAACATCTCATAACTAAAGTTTTCATTATTTCTACCAAAATGCATGACTTTACATTTTTGAACATTGAATTCCATCTGCTATTTACTAGCCCAAGCAACTAATTTATCAAGATCCTTTTGCAGTTTAAGAATTTCTATATTTGTAACTGGAGCAACTACTTTTGTATCATCTGCAAATTTAGAAATTTAACAACCTACTCCTTTCTCTAAATCATTTGGATATAAAATAAAGAGTAATGGACCTGAAACTGATCCCTGTGGTACCCCACTTTTCACTTTCTGCCACCCAGATTCATACCCATTTAGAATTACCCTCTGTTCTTTGTCTTCTAACCATTTTTCTACCCAATTTATAACTGACCCTAATATACCATGAGCTTTTAATTTATGTAGAAGTCTCCTATGTGGAACCTTGTCAAATGCTTTACTAAAATCCAAAAAAATAACATCTACATCATTTCCATTATCTACCACATCAGTTACAAATTCTAAAAAGTCTAAGAGATTAGACAAACAAGACCTTCCTGATTTAAATCCATGTTGGGAACTTGAAGCAAGATTTAAATTCTACAAATGATCTTGAATATGATTCTTTATAATTCTTTCCAGTATCTTTCTTACCACTGTTGTCAAACTAACAGGCCTATAATTTCTTACCTCCTTCTTACTACCCTTTTTGTAAATGGATACTACATTAGCTTTTTTCCATTCACTGGTACTTCTGCATAATTAATTGACCTAGCAAACAAAATAGTTAGTGCCTCAGATAAGCTTTCTTCCCCTTCTCTGAGAATCCTAGCAACTATACAGTATTATCAGGTCCAGCAGCCTTATTTGACTTCAATGTATGAATCACTTGCCTAACATCATCCTTCCTTATATGAATATGATCAAGAATGTCTGAATTTACAGGATCTAAAGAGTTAAAATCAAAGTTATTTAAATTTTCTTCAGTAAAACCAGCTAAAATGATCATTAAAAATACCAACAATATTCTGACCTTCTTCAAACATCCTATCATCATGTTCTATTGGCCAATCCTATTATGCTTTTTATTATTATATTTATAAAAATTAAAGAATTTCTTTGGATCTTTATTGCTATTTCTAGCTAGATTTATTTCGCTATGCTTTTACTCTTCCTAATGAAACTATTTAGCTTATTTCTTAACTGCCTATAATTATCTAAGTCCAAAATACTATCGCTGCCTTTAAATTCCCCGAATGCTTTTTAATAATTTTAGCTATTTCCCTATTCCACCACAAAGGTTTCCTAATCTTGTTATTCTTAACACTTCTGAAAGGAATACACCTACATTGTACATCCTCTAAAATTTCTTTGAATCAAGACCACATCTCAAAAGCATTTTTATTGGCAAATTCATTATCCCACTTTACTGAGCCTAACAACTCCCTAAAATCTACTATAGTCACCCTTTGAGAAACAAGGGACTAGATGGTCATTGTTGACTAAATTCCTATTTAATTCTATCTTAAAACGTATGATCCAATGGTCACTATTTCCTAATGACTCTTTTACTGCAAGTTCCCTAATAAGTTCATGATCATTGGAAAGAACCAGATCTAAGATTGCTTGATCCCTAGTGAGGTGTTTGTGGTTCTCTTCTTTTTACACATACAATCCTAATCTTGCAGTTATGAAATTCGTTGACTTCTATCTTTGACATCTATCGTTGACATCTATCGTTGACATCTATCGGCAGACCGATTCCATTCCGATTAATATCTCGGAGAAGCTTAAGCCAGCTTGAGACCTACAGAGTGGCCACAAAGTCCCTTTGCAGTGAAATTACAGCATATCTGTATGTTGCCCTTGTTTTTCACGCAAAGGGACTTTGTGGCCACTCTGTATATTTTATGATATTAATACTATAAACACCCAAGAATGTCTGTCAGTCTGTCACGCTCGAAAAGAGAAGATTCTTGATATATATGGGCGATATTTGTATTTTAATGCATTAGAAAAAGGCGTAATGAATTCTACTTTTAATTATAATTTTAAAAAGTGTAAAAAATATTTGCTTTTGCGTTCAGCTTTGAGCCGAAATTTAATCTGCGGCTAAGTTCAAAAATTTACCAAATGAGTTCTTTTTATGCACTTTCATACTAGTGCTGCAACCATTACAGACTAAATATTTTTACGGCTTTCAAAAAGGGGAGTTGGGGTAATGGGGGAGGGGTGGGGTAATGGGAGAGGGGTGGGGTAATGGGAGGGGTTAGCCCCCAAGTTGCATAAGGGGGGGTGAGGGGTTTTTGGGGGCATTCAGTTGACCTAACCGGGCATTCAATTAACCCGGGCAACATTCTTTTCTATAGTTTTATTGACTGAATAATTGACTCCCCGGTAACTGGGAGGAGGGGCCTGCGGCTCCCCAATTACTGAGGCCAATGGCCCCAGCACCACGGGCGTAGCTAAATGGGCCCGTAGGGCCCACTTTAGCTAGTAATAATATAATGATAATATTTTCAATATGAAGTACTAATAAATCAATATTTCTAAATTAAAGACTCGGGGTGGTCCTTCATAATTAACATTAAAAAATAGTATCGCCATTCGGATGGTTCACTAAAATAACTAAAGTTTCAGCTCGATTACGCATTGATATCCAGTAATCAGTTTTTAACAAACCAACGTACAGTATAGCCTTTAAGCAACTCTGTTCCAGAAAGCGTTCCAGAATGGAAAACAGCTATTATCATACGAGTATATATATATACTCTATATGTGAGGAGCCATCACTTAAAACGCTAAATACCGACTTGGTCACGTGGTCTTGCATAAAAAAAAAATATATATATATATATATATATATATATACACAACACAATCAATGGGTACATATAAAATAAATTAGGATAAAGAATATTATAAGGTATAAAGTCATTGATACTCTTATATAAATTGGAAAATATGTCACAGGGGTAGATTTTCTCTTGGGATATATTTTTTTTTGTATTGTCCTATTGCTTTCGTATGTAAAAAGCCTCTCTCACAATGGATGGTCAATTCATACGTCCTTTTGGACTCCTATATATGAACATCCAACGTAATAAGCGTGTGATATAATGTATAAAAAAAAAACACTTAAAAATTTCTTTCACATGTAAATATATAACTATACAAATAAATACATTTTTTTTTAAGTGCAATATCTTTACTCTTAATTAAAGAGTAAAAAATATTGCATTTACCATCTCAAGAATGAGTTCCTTCGAATCCATTTAGGGATTCATGCACTTTACTCATTTCGAGTTAAAATTGAACTCTTAACATCTGCAGCGAAGCGAAGAGGTCATTCTGCAAAAAGCAAATTGTTTTGTATTACTTAAAATTGTATTTGACTTATGGAAATTGCTCGTTTTGCGTCGTTAGTAGGCCTACGTCGACTGAAATTAAAATTTTACACCCTTTCATGACAACAAGCTCAACAGCCAAGTTCCATACCTGGACCATGCCCGTAATTCAACCGAAAATGATGTACTATTTCAGACGAGGTTGTATCCATTGACAGTTTTACAATTGGTCTTTGTTGATACCATAGCTATACATTATTTTTCAAATAGCGGAATATATATATATATATATTATATATATATATATATATATATATATAAGATTCAGTTAAATTTTTATACAGAAAAAACTGCTTCTTCAGGAATGGAGAAAATCGTCATATAAGCACAGTAAGTTCATATAATTTTTTCTGTTTGTTTGTTTGTTTTCAAAGAATTTAGGCCTAGTGGGTCCCATAGGACCGGTTCCTAACCCTCGTCCCCGCTCAGCTTAATCGAACTACTTAATGGGGGATGAAACTCACAACAGAAAGTAGCTTATTAAAACCCAGTCTTTCCAGTTCTCAAGAAAGGAACGTCTGTCAGTTGATAAAAAGTGTTCGCATTCAGATAATGAGAATCCAATGATCTCTGTCCGAACCATCTTAATATTTAATAAATTAATTTGACAGATAGACAGATATATATATATATATATTTATATATATATATATATATATATATATATATACTGTATATACGAGTGTATATATATATATATTATATATATATATAGATATATTATATCTATATACGAGTAATGTATATGTGTCTCTATATAACCCCTTATTCTCAAAATAAATATTAAAATATTTTAAATTACTACATTACTACACTAATTTTAATATACAGATATTAAGTGAACTATTGATATTTATTAATTTTTAATGTGGCGCTTAAAATTTGGGTTTTACTCTGCTCTCAAAGTGATTGAAAGATAAAGCATTTTTATGCATTGTTTACCCGTATGACATAAAAAATATATAAAAAATACCAAATAATGAACATTATCGGCTTTTAGTAAATCAAAATTGAAGGTACAGACTATAAATATATATAAAATTTCACTGTTTATAACTGTTAGGGAGTCCAGAAGCTCAGTGTTTAAAGCGGACTATGAGTGGTAAGGCTCTGGTTTGTTCCCGCCTGCTGGCTCCTAGGTTGGGTTTTAGTTGGGCGCTTGCAATGTTAATGCTCGAGCTAAAGGTGAATCTTGAGGCACATTCATCCCGATGTCGTTGGGAATTGAGGTTCCTGAGTGTTTATCGTGGGTCAACACGACTGATTAAATGGATTACATAACAGAGGAGTCATTCATACTGAATGAGATCGGTAAAGATTTATATTCTCCAGGCTTAAACTCAAATAAGCGAGAGGAAGGAGGCCAGTTGGCCCAGCTGGGATGTAAAATATGGTCAGATCTAGGTAGAAAACCACTACAAAAAAATTAAATTGCAAGACATGCCCTTCTGATTTAGTATTCTGAACCTGACAACTCAGCTACTGAATGTCTTTCGATGTAACGCGTATTTGTAGGTTAAATCAAGTTAAATATTATAGATATATATGAAAATGCAAAGTAAAACAACATCTCTGACTTAATCCTTAACGCAAAGGATTTTTTTAGTTATTCAGTTTGAATGCGTGTATTTGAAACGGTACGTATTCGACCCAGTCGTCCGTAAAGGCTTAATATTTAAAAGCATTTCATTCCCAATTCTGTTCATATGCACCCATACTACTAGAATAAGGGTTGTTCAGTTTTACGTCCTTCCTGCACCATAGGCATAGGGCGTTAAGACGGACTGTAACATCCCAACCGGGAAAAAACCCTTTTAAAAGGAATTGGATCATATACATTACCTGCAAGGGGTTCGTCACTGTACTCCATTCCTATTTCTTAGAATGGCTTGGGACAGTCCGTGACTTGAGTTGTCCTATAATAAAAGGAACCACGTAAGCAATCATAATCCAAAGCAAAGCGTAAACAGTAACAGAATTAATCTAAACACATTCAAAGAGTAAACAGTAACACATTTAACAAGAAGTACTGTAACCGTAAATGTTTTTATATAAGAAAAACCAGGACAGTAACAACAAGAACTACTTATGAATACTGCTGTAAAAGACTACAAGCAGTTTACAGTTCACTGGTTATCATTATTCATAATCCGTGGACATTTTGAGAAGGCTCTGAAAGATGGTATTTTATCAAACAGTGTTCCCCAACCTTTTTAGGGGCCCATGAGCCACTTTTAAAAGTTCAAACTCTACGCGAACCACATCACTATTTTGAAATATTGGTGCCTATCGTAAGTAGTGCCTACCTCTAATTGGAAACCTCGCGTTTACATATGATCTGACAACTTGTGAAAGTCCAAAGTGTAGCGAGTCACCGCAATTCCCATTTAGTCATTGAAACGACTTCATTCATGTAATTTGCATATATTTATTATCATTATTGAGCTCTCATTAGCCACTTGAAGTAGTTCAACGAGTTACATGTCAGCGAGCCCAAGTGGTGGAGACTCCTGTTATATTACCAATATTATATTAACTTATATTATATTAATGTAATACAATATTAGGGTGTGTCAATTTTGGGGGTGAAATGACTAGATTGAAAATCATGTGATTTGGTAGCAATTTAATGTAATCATTTGGCATACAAAATAATATCCTTGCTTCAAAAACAAAAAATAACTCCTACCTACATCAATTTTAATTACAAAATTCCATTTTTCCGTAAATTCGTAACAAAATAACAAATGTGCGCAAACATCCTATCAACATTTAAAGTGGCAATAAGATATCATTCAGAGTCTTTATTTGAAAGTAACCAATGCAGTCATGTCCTTTTTGCTGCGGTTCCTTGACATCAGCATTCGGCTTGCTACTTGCGCTTTGATGTAGCCTTCTCGCCTCTCGTGACTGTAAACTTGACCAGCTGCTTCTGTGACCATTTTCACACATCTCTCCACACTCTGAGTGTGAGAAGGCCACTTTGGCACTTGCATTGGGGCCTCTTTAAGTTGTGTTAAATCTTTGTTTGTTATACATGTTGTCAGTGGTGGCTCCAAAACTTCCGAACTCAAGTTAACTAATTCTGACAATTTCGTGGCATTGACGTTTATCGGAGGTACCTTCCTTGTCTGAACAGAGCAGTCTCCCAGCTGGTCATCATCTAGTGATGTTCCTCTAAGCTTTAGAATGATTTCCACAGCCTCAGTTCGCTCTTTGGTACATTGGCTGCAGAGTATTGCTTGCAAAACTGCTTCTGGCCTAGCATACCAAGCGGACCTTCTCACCACAGGTAACACGATGTCCACCACTACTTTCTTTGGGTTCTCAGTAGCTATAATTGAAACAAGATGTGGTTGGGCCCCTCCATCCACATTGGATTAAGTTTTACATTGAACCAGTGAGGAAGATAAAACCCAATAATAAATTCAACAATCAACATCAAATTCTGTAGCATTTTGCCCTTCAGTGCATGTTTGGAAACCCAAATCCTGCAGAAACGAATCGCTGTAGTTAACCAACGACTGTGACTTACGGGTCCAATCTCCAAGAGAGCCAGATTTTGAGGCAACTCTCCTGATCTGATTGCTTGAACAATACAATAAGCGTAAGATTGATCCGTGCTGAGGTCTTTGATAACTTCTTCAGACAACACTGGAAGGGGAGGGCCTATTTCGACCTTTGGAAATTTTGTATTTATTTCTAATTCCGTTGCTTCATCTAGCATGTTGCCAAGGGGCCTGACCACTTGTTGTTGCTCTTTGTAGGACCATCAAGTTCCTGGATGAGACGACGAAGAGTAGTTCCCCTGTGTGCAAATCACATACAATCCAAACAAGCCTTCTTCCAAGTTTTTTCTCTAAATGCGTCATTACACCGCCCTGCCATCCAGTGTTCACCGCAGTTGAGTCTCCACCAACGGCCTGCAGTGAACTGTCAAGTCTTCTTTCTGGAAGCCAACATATTATTTGATCAGCAATTGCCTCTGCATGTTTCTTGCCTTCTACTTCTGCTTCAGGAACAAAGTGAAACAAATAGCGGCCACCAGGTTCGGAACACACAGAGTAGTGTTCTTCTTTGATGAGACCGGGAAACTTTCTGTCCATTCCCTCTACCTCTAGGAGAACTTTTGTGTCATCTCTTCTTGTCTTCTTATGATCTATCACTAAGGATGTATCCTCTCGGCTGATGAGGCCTGCATCTATCCAAGCGGCGGTAGCAATCTCTGCAGTCTCTCGTAGCCCGTATGGTGGCGAATACTAGCAAGGGCAATGTTTGAGATGTCTTTAGTGTTGTATTTCATTCTCTTCGGCGAAGGTTCAGATGGCATTTTGGAGCTATCATCTGATGTTGCTTCTTTCTGCACCTGAAGAGCTTTCAAAGAAGTGAGAAACCTCTTGATAGAGCTCTTCATCTCTTTGGGTGGCTTCTTCACTCTTCTTTTTCTTCCTTTCTTCCCTCTCTCGGATTTTCTCTTTTTCTTAGCAATAACAATCTGTTTTTTGGTTTCTGAATAATCTGTCGAACCAATCTGCATACTTCCTTGGCCTCCTGCCTTTGTTCTCTGCACCTTTATGAAAGCCAGCTCCAAAACAGGGATCTTCTTCTCAAGAGGCCAGCGACAATCAATGTGAGGGTTAGGTTCTCTTCTGCATGAGGGAGAACAATTGGTTTCAGAACACAACTCTATGGGACACTGGCAGTTAAAAATGTCAAGAAGAGTGTCAAGTGTGTGCAGAAATTTGTTTTTCTTTGCTAGTTTTCCTTTACCAAGTGATGTCTCAACTGCTTTGTGCCACAGCTTTGTTAATTTTAGCTCAATAGTTCTATACTGATTGAGTACAGGTGGTTTGAATAACACATTAGCTTTTTTCCACTGATGCAGAAGAGGGGAATCATGTCCCTTATGAGCTCTTTCTCTGTGTAGTTCCTTCTATCCTTTGTATTTTGTTCACGAAGGAGTAACCCTAGTCTCAGCATGTCTCGCACTGTTGGTAGTTCTGATACTGGAAGCTCCTTGCCTGTACCGACTAACAGGCTCAAGTGGCATGACGACTGACCTCTTGTCTTCAATTTTGGCATCTTAGGAATATCTGAAAAGAAAGAAAAACATTTAAGTATTTTATATCAATTACGATGTTTCAAAGTTTAGTCATTCGATGTTCTAAAATTTAATAAAAAAATATTTCATGGGATTACAACATAATTAGAGAGAAGAATATGATAATAATAAATAATTGTAATAATCAATAATCCATACTTACAGTTAAACTGTAGTATTCGTCTAGTAGAATAACTATGAAGTAGGTACAAGAGCAATAACAGCAAACCACCGTCTATGACATCTAAGAGGCAACTGAGGACTGAGAGTGAGGGACAGTTCTATTCATGTTGTGACTTGTACGTTGTACAACAACTATATGACCTTGAAAACACTCCATATGCGATCAGTGGGATAATTCTGTGACAGATGAATAGTTAATCAATTTATGTCCTATTATTTAGTAAAAGAGTCAATTTCTGAAACTTTAAGGTAAAATTGATGTAGGTAAGGGTTATTTTATTTCATTTGGGTTGGCCAATTTCAAGTTTTGACATGAAAAGACACTATATTTTCACTACCAAAATTGATTTGAAAAAAGTTGACAAAATTGACACACCCTAATACAATATTATAGGAATAATACAATTATTTCAGTATTGAAAGGGATCATTGCCAGATATCACCATATCTTTATGACTGTTCTCAGCCTTGTTCTCAGGCCAACAAATGCGGCCTATTGCTCTAACTCCTGTATTATTATTATTATTACCATGATCATCGGGATTCGAACCCTCGAACTCAGGTTCTTCACTTCGCTTAAAAATCTGTTTATATCGTAATAATTATTCGGTATAACAATTCATTTGATACTCATGATTCGTAAAATTAGAATGAACAGATTATTCTAGGCCTAATAACCAACTTTCAGAGCTATAAACTATTCCATAAAGCAAGATAAAAACTCCCGTTTCGCTCGGGCTTACTCAGAGAATTTTTAGCATAAAGTTACGCGAACCCACCACGCTAAAAAACCTCCAACATGAAGAGCAAATATAGGTTTCAGAAACAATTACAGTTCGTTCACAAAATCATGTTTTGTAAAACTCGATGTTTCTTACTAATTGGGAAGAAACAATTTTGAGAAAGAGGCTTTTTGAATTGGTTTTACATTGATCACTGAGGAACTAAGAGCAACGATTGTTACATACTGTATGCCTGTGACCCTTAATCACAGCCATTACACATTACAAACCTAATCCAACCTAACCTAACCTCCTAACCTAACTTGACCTCAGTTAACTTGACCTAACCTAACCTTCATGAAATGATGAAGAATCAGAGGCATTTACACGAAGTGTTTTAAATCTATAAGCAAAAGCATTACATGAAATGAATGGTTTCGCACGTTGCCTGTAGCGTATGTGTATACAGTATATATATCTTGCCCTTGGGTCCTATCCAGACATAAAAATTGCCTGTATACAGTTTCTATGCATTGAATAATATTTTTTAGTGTCATATTACAGCCGTTATTGTGAAATGAATATATATATATATATATATATATATATATATATATATAATATATATATATATATCTATATATAATATATATATATATACTTATATATATATATATATATATATATATATATATATATATATATATATATATATATATACACACACGAGGGTAATTCAATAAGTATCCGCACTTTTTATTTCATAATTTTATTTTCACATCTGATAGATTATAAACACATCACTTCTCAACATAGTCTCCCTGTTTCTCAATATACTTAGTCCAGCGATCTACAAGTTTCCTAATGCCATCACAAAAGAATGTTCTTGGCTGTGTGCGTAGCCAGTCATGCACCGCCTCCTTCAGGTCATCATCGCCTTGAAATCGCTGACCTCTCAAAGCGTCTTTTAGTGGTCCAAACAGGTAAAAATCCGAAGGTGCCAGGTCTGGACTGTAGGCTGGATGGTCGAGAACTTCAAATTTAAGTTCTTGAAGGCATTTTCTAGTCTGTGCAGCGGTATGAGGGCGCGCTTTGTCGTGTAACAGAATAACACCTTCCGACAATCTTCCTCTCCGTTTTGTGCGAATTGCTTGCTTTAACTCATTCCGAAGCATGTCAGAATACGATGCACTTGTTACTGTGGTTCCACGCTCTAGATAATGTTCAAGGATAGGGCCTCGCATATCCCAAAACAGTGTCAGCATAACTTTACCTGCTGACGACTGCGCTTTGAACTTCCTTGCAACGGGAGATGTTGGATGCTTCCATTGCATGCTCTATCGTTTGCTTTCTGGTTCATGGTGATGGATCCAGGTTTCATCTCGGTTTTCATTCTCGACCATCCAGCCTACAGTCCAGACCTGGCACCTTCGGATTTTTACCTGTTTGGACCACTAAAAGACGCTTTGACAGGTCAGCGATTCCAAGGCGATGATGACCTGAAAGAGGCGGTGCATGACTGGCTACGCACACAGTCAAAAACATTCTTTTGTGATGACATTAGGAAGCTTGTAAATGACTGGACTAAGTGTATTGAGAAACAGGGAGACTATGTTGAGAAGTGATGTGTTTATAATCTATCAGATGTGAAAATAAAATTGTGAAAATAAAAAGTGCGGATACTTATTGAATTACCCACGTGTGTGTGTATATATATATATATATATATATATATATATATAATATATATATATATATATATATATATATATATATATATATATGCAGAAATACAAGTATGTGGACAAGGGTAACTAAATACAAGTATATGAAAGAGATTATAGACACCAATCGATCAGGGAAGTACTGCGGGTCGGGGGGACGTTGGGCAGAAAACATGGCGTACTGGAACTCCCGTTTCTCCTGTCATTGTCCTCCTTAGCTAATCACTTTCGTGTCTCATCTACCCTGTGAGCAGTCCACAATGCTCTCAAACACACCCTTCTCCCTCTATTCTTTACTACACACTCATGCATTTTACACACTATCTCTTCAAAATTGATACGTAAAAAAGGCATCGTGAGCCTCGGAGACCTTGATTTTGGCTGTCTCCTTATTTAGTGGGGACCATTTTTTGCGGCCGCTCGACCTTGGCCCCCCCTCTCTTTCCTGCATAATATATATATATATATATATATATATTATATATATATATAGATATATATATATATATATAATGTTATAATGTTATGTTATGTTATAATGTTATAATGTTTCAGACCAACAAAGACCCTAGGATCCACTCATGGCTGGTCTACCTAACTGTGTTCGTACATGTGTATTGTGCATGTCCTCCGTGTTGGCGGAGGGGACCTACAATTTTACGTGGGTTCCGAACCACAAGGAACATAAGAACATAAGAAATTTTTATAGTGGGCACACTAGGGGCCACGTCGGCCCATCGAGGCGGCTCCACTATGTAAAAACTGCCTGTACATTGGCAACAACCAATTTTTACAAAACTAAATAATTATCAATTTAAAACTAATTAATTATCAATTTAAAACTAAAGATAGAATCTCTGGATCCAGAGGATCAAGTCATAATAGACCACTATCCACAAATATGTTACACTCTATATCTATTTATAACCGACATGCAAATATATCAGATCCAAAGAATCCAGTCAATTTCATTACGGTATCCATCAATACCTGTACCTTGCCAACCAAAAATAAGTCACGGTCCATATCAATTGCGGACCAAGTCACAATTTACAACCATATACATTACAATATACATTACAATATACATTACAATACTCATTACTACACCCCTGATTCCATGAGCTTTAGTTTTCTCAATGAGTCTTTTGTGCGGTACGGTGTCAAACGCTTTTTGAAAATCTAAATACACTACATCAACCGCCCGATGACTATCGTAAACGTCAACCACGCTTTGACAAAATTCTAAAAGATTAGTTAAGCAAGATTTGTTTCGCCTAAAACCGTGCTGCGCATTTCTGACTAAGTTATGCAATTCTAAGTGTTCGACTATACGATCCCTAATTATTGATTCCAGTAGCTTACCTACAACAGACGTTAAACTGATTGGCTTATAATTTCTCGCCGCACCTTTATCGCCTTTCTTAAAGATAGGTGTTACGTTTGCTAACTTGAAATTATCTGGTACGCACCCCTCAGAAATAGACGCATTAAGAATCTTTGTTAGCGGCACAACAATGCTATCTTTTAATTCTTTTAGTTGTATGGGATATATGGAATACGGCCCTGTGATTTACGCGTTTTCATTTTATCAATATAGCGCATTACCTCCCCTTCACTAACCACAATATTATCCAAAATATTACCATTATCAAAAGGTATTATGTCTATGACCGTACGGATATTCGTTACATCTTCTATAGTAAAAACTGACGTAAAGAATTCGTTTAGCAAGGTAGCCATTTCCTTGTTTTCAGAAACTAGATCTCCGTTAACACTTTTCAACGGCCCCAAGACACTTTTTACTGGATTTCTATATATACTATATATATATATATATATATATATATATATATAAGAAAAAGGGTATTCTACCAATACAGCAATAAAAATAATAAAAATAATAATAATAATAATAATAATAACATAAGATTAATTACACGGTCCCCAAATTCATATAATTCCTGGCTTAAAAGCAAATATGGATATTTGAATGAAATTACCAATTTATTTAAAAAAAAAAATGCAGGAAATGAGTTTCATCATTTTCAATAGTCATCCATAACGTAATTTAGCGCCATAAAAAATGGGATCAGCAGCGTGAATTATTATTGTCACTATAAAAATAAAACAAATTATTATGATTACTTGGTTTAAATTATTATTATAACCCTATGACGTCACAAACGCTGATATTTTGGCCAAATTCACTCTAAAAAGTGATGTTGGTAATCCTGGTGAAAAGCAGAGAGAATTTAAAAATTTAAAAAATGTTGGTTTTGTTTGATAGATCTAATATTATTTAGTGTGCTCTCTCTCTCTCTCTCTCTCTCTGTATATATATATATATATATATATATATATATATATATATGGCTGTGTATATATTCTTTTCACAATTAAAGATTAAAGTTTAGAGAGAGAGAGAGAGAGAGAGAGAGAAAAAACTTATTTAAATGATAGTGAATAATTCAGATGGGCCTCTTTAGTGTAGGTTAAATATCGTATAGGTCAAAGGTAAAGGGTAGCTTTGGAATGACCGTCAGAACGATTCGGTGCATCTCTCTTTTCTCTTCCTTTTCCCCTCTGCCCTCTTCCCTCCTACCTCATCCCCTTCGTAAGACCCCCTCATTCTCGCTTCCACCCCTCTCCTCCAAGCTCCCAGCCCCCCGCACTTAATGTAGAACTGCTCCGCTTTAGCCACACCTTCCACAGGTAGACAGCAATGCAAATTAATTTTCCTTCATTCTCCTTTGTATTCACACACACACACACACACACACACACACACACACACCACGCAGATATATGATACATACATAAATAGATTGGATATATTTTTTATACCCATATTTCAAAGCAGGGCACTATCAGATTAACATCCATGTTCAATGAATTTAATGGGGTATGTTTATAATGGTACTTCTAACTCAGTGCCTATATATATATATATATATATATATAATTACCATTAAAAAGTTAGAATACTGTAGAATTTTTTGTTATTTGGTATCGGGTATCACAATTAACTAGAGATTTAGCAAAACTCTGTGTATTTTAAATTAAATATACTTACGGGGTATTTAGTTAGCTATAAGATATATATATATGGGCACTTTAAATATTAATGAAAATGAAGTTAATAAATGGAGAAAATAAAGTTTGTAAACTATTAGTTGAATATATTTCATACTACAATAGTACAGGGTGTTCAAAAAGAAACGTAACCTATTGGAGACTGCATATAACATAGTAACCTAACCCTTTTCTTTCTCCATCCCGTTGAGTTTCTTTTTGAACACCCTGTATGTTTGGCATTATGAAATTAATTTTCATACTTTTATAAACCTTAATTAACTATTCACACTATCATAGTAAGGAAGGGGCAGTTCAACAGTTAGAAATGGAGATTGTCTCCCTCGCTTGATTGAAAGGCAGGGAAAGGCTAATTTCATAGATTTAATTTTTCCAACGCTGGGCAGTTACCATGGAAACCAATATGTGCGTTTTGAAGGAAATTATTTATTTAGATTTTTCCAAAAATGCATATATTGGTTTCTATGGCAACCGGGTGACGATGGCGAACTTAAATCTATGAAATTTCTGTCTTTCTCTCTCTCAATGCATGGAAAGAGATAAGACTGTGGAGTAAACTAATATATACAATTTATAATAACCTCCCCTCCCCTTAACAGGGTTAACTAACACCTTATCTACAAAATTACCAATAACTGTAACCCCAAACTGTAATTCAGTCCAAAAGTCACTTTTCTGAAGTAATATTTACGTTATTTAAGAGCGTAAATTTTGCTTTCAGCTAATTTTATCATATACGAAAGTTCCTTTCGATACAAGCCAAAGTCATTCTTATTATAAGCTGATAAAGGTGGGCTGCTTTTCACGAAAGATCAGTTAGTTACTTTTAAATATATTTCCTCATCTATACTGTATATATATATATATATATATAATATATATATTATATATATATATATATATATATATATATATATATATATATAAAATAATGAAGTAAAGATTAAATTTATGTAGTAGTTACTTCAAATTCTATATATTAAAACACACACACACACAACACTGCATGTATTTACAACTTGAAAATAGGTTAACAATATTTTGCAATTCTTATTTGCAGAACTAATTTATACACATTCTCTCTCTCTCTCTCTCTCTCTCTCTCTCTGAGATATATCTTCGACAATCGACAGAGGCTCAGTGTCGATTCCAAAATGTGGTTGTACGTCGACTTAGTGTGAGCTATTCTTGGAAATTGATTTTCGACACAACTATAAATAACTTCCCGTATTATTTATCCCATATATATATATATATATATATATATATATATATATATATATATATATATATATATATATATATAATATATATATGAAAATTATTTCACAAAAGTAACACGTGAAAAATATTTATGATGAATAAAACCACGAAGGAAAGGAAACACAGAATGGTGCTCAAGCGCTTTCGTCTAATGACATCCTCAGGAACACTGAAGTACATAGAAGGTTACAGCCTATATATAGGTTACAAAAAAAAAAAAAAATAAATAAAATAAATATATATATATATATATACCATATGTCCCACAAAAAAGTACACCCAACTTTAGATTGTACTAACTCCAAAAATTGAGATATTTTGGATCTGTTTGTTTGATTTAATATAGCAAATTATTCTTTGTTAACGTTCAAAATTTATTCACGTTTAAATGATTTAGTGTTTAAGCATCTGCTTTTAACTGAAGGGTACAACAAAATGGATTGCGCAAAATTGGTCAATGAAAAAATAATGTGTGTGCTATCGATGTAATGAAAAGACAAATACATAATAATAGATACTTTAACATAATTTTAATAAGATACAAAGCAGATTTTTCTTTATTCCTTATTGCAAAAGTTATGCTTAGTTTCGTTTTCTTTCAACATGACCGCCATTCCTATCGATACAAATCTGGAGTCGAGCTCTCATCTTCCCCATCACTCTTTTGATAAGATCTGGATTGTCTTTTAACAAGTTGATTTCAGCTGTGATGCGAGTCCTCAAATCATCTAAATTGATAGGTTGTGATGCAAAACTCTATTTTTCAAATGACCCATAAAAAGTAATCACACGGGGTCAAGTCAGGGCTGAATGCTGAATGTTCTCGTCTGTTCTTGCCGTCTTCGGATGGCCTGAACGTCCTTTGTTCAAATTGAGGACCGTTCCTTCTTCTTTGTATTTCCGAACATTCTTCGAAATTGTATGTTTAGTTGGAGAAGCTCTATCGGGAAATTGCAGATCGATGTTATTCTGAACTTGTTTTAAGCTTTTAGTTTGCAGATAAGTTGTGACCATGAGAACGCGCTGCCTTCGTGTAAACTGCTTGAGAAGGCCCCTAAGGGTTTCAAAGTTATTTATAAATTTAGTAATTCAGATTCTTCATTTATATGTATGACTCGTATCTTAGATACAAAAGTTCGAATTATTTTAAAAAAATATTTGCAATATCCTTCGACGTAAAAAGTAGCACATTGGTTAAAGCAAAAGGAGCTATCTGGCTGGGAGAAATGATCATTCGGCGCAACCCATTTTGCTGTACCCTTCAGTTAAAAGCAGATGCTTAAACACTAAATCGTTTAAACATGAATAGATTTTGAACGTTAACAAAGAATAATTTGCTATATTAAAACAAACAAACAGATACAAAATATCTCAATTTTTGGAGGAGTTAGTACAATCTAAAGTTGGGTGTACTTTTTTGTGGGACATATGGTATATATATATATATATATACATACATACATATACAATAAACGGAGAAATGAAATTAAAAACAAAAAAAAAAAATTATTAAAAGATTGTGGGAGGGGCATACAACTTTGTAAGGAAACACTATCGATTTTTAGCACAAGATCAAACTACCGATTTTTAGCACAAGATTAAATTAATTGTTTCCAACCAATGTTATAAAAAAAAAAAAAAAAAAAAAAAAAAAAAATTATACTGGAAATTTGGCCGGGTTTTATCACTCTACCCATCTTGTATATAAAAATAAATTGAAAAATAAAAGTTATTAGAGTGGCATACAAGTTTACCAAAGATTTAGCGTTCTACCCTTCTTATCTAAATCTTTTCTGAAGGAATTCAAAACAACAGGATCGAGTTGAAAAAGACCTTTGCTTATGTTGAAGTTATTTGAAAGTTGGATAATGGCAGACTCAAGAATATTTCTATTAACAATGTTGCCAGAGTGAAATAAAACTGAAGCATTATTCCAATCAATACAGTGGGATAACTCTGACAAATGGACAAAAAGGGCACTGGACGACTGTCCTGTTCTAACGGAATATTGATGCTGTTTTATACGTGTGTGCAAATCCTTTCCCGTCTGACCTATGTAAAAGGAATCACATTGTTTACAATCAATATTCCGTTAGAACAGGACAGTCGTCCAGTGCCCTTTTTGTCCATTTGTCAGAGTTATCCCACTGTATTGATTGGAATAATGCTTCAGTTTTATTTCACTCTGGCAACATTGTTAATAGAAATATTCTTGAGTCTGCCATTATCCAACTTTCAAATAACTTCAACATAAGCAAAGGTCTTTTTCAACTCGATCCTGTTGTTTTGAATTCCTTCAGAAAAGATTTAGATAAGAAGGGTAGAACGCTAAATCTTTGGTAAACTTGTATGCCACTCTAATAACTTTTATTTTTCAATTTATTTTTATATACAAGATGGGTAGAGTGATAAAACCCGGGCAAATTTCCAGTATAAATTTTTTTTTTTTTTTTTTTTTTTTTTATAACATTGGTTGGAAACAATTAATTTAATCTTGTGCTAAAAATCGGTAGTTTGATCTTGTGCTAAAAATCGATAGTGTTTCCTTACAAAGTTGTATGCCCCTCCCACAATCTTTTAATAATTTTTTTTTTTTTGTTTTTAATTTCATTTCTCCGTTTATTGTATATATAATATATATATATAATTTTTTTTTTTTTTTTGTAACCTATATATAGGCTGTAACCTTCTATGTACTTCAGTGTTCCTGAGGATGTCATTAGACGAAAGCGCTTGAGCACCATTCTGTGTTTCCTTTCCTTCGTGGTTTTATTCATCATATATATATATATATATATATATATTTAACGTAAAGAACGACGCTTGTATAGGAGATATTCCGCGCAAGATGAGAGAGAGAGAACGAAACAAATGAAAAAATGAGGTAACCACCTGGGAATCGAACCCGGGATCTTCCGATTGCCGGTCAGATATGATAACCATTACATCATGGGCCTCACTCATTCAACTGCCGTAATTCTTCTACATACGCGCAGAAACCAATGCCCCAAGGGGCACCTCCCGCATGCCGTAACATTATATACATTTAACTGCAAACACGCAGTATAATTAACGTAAAGAACGACGCTTGTATAGGAGATATTCCGCGTTAATTATACTGCGTGTTTGCAGTTAAATGTATATAATGTTACGGCATGCGGGAGGTGCCCGCTTGGGGCATTGGTTTCTGCGCGTATGTAGAAGAATTACGGCATTTGAATGAGTGAGGCCCATGGTGTAATGGTTATCATATCTGACCGGCAATCGGAAGATCCCGGGTTCGATTTCCGGGTGGTTACCTCATTTTTTCATTTGTTTCGTTCTCTCTCTCTCATCTTGCGCGGAATATCTCCTATACAAGCGTCGTTCTTTACGTTAATTATACTGCGTGTTTGCAGTTATATATATATATATATATATATATATATATATATATATATAATATGATAGATAGATAGATAGATAAACAGAGAATCTTTCCCCAATCTTAATTATATCACTCGGTTCGAACTTTGAAAGGAATGACTAAAAAGTTTTATATATACTGTATATAAAAAAAAAGTCCCTTGAAGTAAATGAAAGTTGAAACAATATTTGGTTTCCAGGCCCCTAGGGACCCATTTCGACAACCACTAGCAATATGCCCCAAATCCCCCCCCCCAAGCTTGAAATCTCAATCTAAAAAAAAAGAAGAAAAAACAACTTTTTTATATTCTATAAAAATACTTGTTTTTGCTTTAAAAATTCAGATATGGTTTTTATTTTGTTACTTTGAATTTGTAGGATACAAATGGGTTTTAATATACAGGGCGGCGCAAAAGTCGCGCATCATAGGAATTTTCAGTGTTGATTATATATTTTTTTTCTTTTCGGCAGGGGATGGCTGCGAAATTAATAATAGACGAGAGGGCGAGTTTGGTTTTAATGTATGGAATACCAGGTACAACAAATCGATGAATCGGTACAGAATTTAAATCAATCCAACAAATCGGTGAATCAGTACAGAATTTAAATCAATCCAACAAATCGATGACTCGGTACAGAATTTAAATCAATACAACAAATCGGTGAATCGGTACAGAATTTAAATCATTACAACAAATCGATGAATCGGTACAGAATTTAAATTCTGTATCGATTCATCGATTTGCTGTACTTGGTATTCCATATATTAAAACCAAGCTCATCCTCTCGTCTATTGTTAATTTCGCAGCCATCCCCTACCTAAAAGAAAAAATAATATATTATAATCAACACTGACAATTTCTATGATGCGCGACTTTTGCGCCACCCTGTATATATAATATCATTAAAACCCATTTGTATTCTACATATATATATATATATATATATATTACAGACTGGACCATTTAGGCCAGATAATAAAAAGTCAATCATAGGATATGAGCTTGTGACTTACAGCTTTCCATCAATTTGAGGAAATGACACCGTATAATTCATGATAAAGTCCTCCAAATTGATTTAGAAAAAAGAGAGAGAGAGAGAGAGAGAGAGAGAGAGAGAGAGAGAGAGAGAGAGAGAGGGCCAAATGCGACGTTTTAGAAAGGTATTAAAACGATATATACTTGTCCCGTCTAATTTCCGTCTATAATGAACAGAATCTCTCTCTCTCTCTCTCTCTCTCACACACACACACACACACACCCCACACCCACACACACACACACACACACACACACTGGTCTGATTGTGGACAATCACTCATCACTGCCGAAAGTTCTTTTAAAATTTAAATCCAAATGAGAAAATCCTTCCAAAGTCGTTATTTTCTATTGTGTCGAAGGAAGAACGCTGTCCGCTTATCTCAACCAAATCAATTTATGCAGTTTTTTTTTCATTGTTTATCGGTAAAACTGGGTAAAAACCTCTAGTTTTGGCTCATAAATGGGTAAACACAACATGACAAAAAAAAAGACTCCCCGCAAACTTCTACACATAGAAATATTATCTTCTTTCGTCACAAATCACTCCAAAAAGAAGTTTTGAAGGCAATTTCTTCTCTTTAAAGAAGTTATGTATCGTTAAAAGAAGTTATTATATCATCTAACAAAAGAAGCTTTGATACCGAAAAGAAGGAAAAACTTCCTCTTGTAGAATGCATCCTCAAAAAGAAGTTATAAGTTCTGTATTTAGATGGTTTTATTTTGAGTGAAGCGTAAAATTACCAAAAATTATATATATTCGTGTGTGTGGTGTATATATATTATATATATATATATATATATATATATATATATATATATATATATATGTTTTTAATACATATGTTAATAAAGTAATAGGTAAAAGAAAGGGTTCGCTGCTTATTACAAAGTACCGCGCTACCCATACATCCAATTAGGGTAGGAACAGCTCGCAGCACCATTGCCAAGTACATATAGGGTCAACATACTAACGAAACTTCATATATTGTACATGTTTCACCACTACTGGAAGCAACATTCCTCTGTGTCATCACAATCCAATGAGCGACCAAATTCATACACATTTCCGTGCTTATATGGTTAGTTTGCACTACAGACACTCCTTGGCTTTGTAGGTCCAGGTATATGGATTCATCAGGAGCAAGATATATCTGAATTTTGTGTTTGGTATCCAAGACAATATAAATGCACCCATTCCGATCACAAATGCGTTCATATCACCTTAGGCTTGCTTTACACAAACCGGACCAAGAACTCAGAAAATCTGCAATTTTAAACCTTCAGTTCATCCATACTTTAGTTTATTTCTATTTAATATTAACATGAAGGTACCGGTAACTAACTAATTAACTAACTAACTAACTAACTAATTAACTAACTAACTAACTAACTAATTAACTAATTAACTAACTAACTAATTAACTAATTAACTAACTAACTATATATACAGTATATATCCTGCTCGAAGGTGGAGGTTATAGACACCAATCGATCAGGGAAGTACTCCGAGGGAGACGTTAGGCAGGAGATAGGGAGTGCTGGAACTCCCGTTTCCTCTCACTGTCCTCCTTAGCTGATCCTTTTCCGTGTCTCATCTACCCTGTGAACAGTCCAGCATGCTCTCAAACACATACTTCTCCCTTTACTCTTCACGACACATACATTATGAACCTCGGAGACCTTGATTTCGGCTCTCTCCTTCTTACATGGTGGGGAGCGGGGGACGGGAGTTCGCCCTTGGCCCTTGGCCCTTGGCCCCTCCTTCCTGCAATATATATATATATATATATATATATATATATGAACATTTCAATTCAGGAGTTCATTTTACAAAAAATAAAATATATGATTTTTTTTTTTAACATAAATATTAATGTTTACCTATTGAAAGTTTTTAATATATCTTTATTTACAAGAAAGTTCTTGAGGTAAATCTGCTGAATGAAGCTCCAGTTCACTCCAAGTATTTTCATAGAGAGAGAGAGAGAGAGAGAGAGAGAGAGAGAGAGAGAGAGAGAGAGAGAGAGAATTCTCTCATGTAAACTCTGGTAAACAGATAATCTTTTTTTGCGAATTATTTAAATTTTCAGGACCCATATTTACCTAAGCTTCTCTCGTGGTTTATTCTTTTAACCCATCGTGGGTTATGTCGTAAAACGTTTCTTTAGTTACCCTTCTAGTCATTTTGTGGAGACCCAGAAAGAAATGGGATGTTTTATTAACGTTTTTTAACATTTTCTAATCATTTATGACGTTTACAGAACGTTTTAGTGACCTTTTATAAACATTCATGACGTTTACAGAACGTTTTAGTGACATTTTATAAACATTTATGACGTTTACAGAACGTTTTAGTGACCGTTTATAAAATTTTTTTGTTTACAGAACGTTTTAGTGACATTTTATAAACATTTATGACGTTTATAGAACGTTTTAGTGACCGTTTATAAACATTTTTGATGTTTACAGAACGTTTAATGACCTTTTATAAACATTTATGACGTTTACAGAACGTTTTAGTGACCTTTTATAAACATTTATGACGTTTACAGAACGTTTAATGACCTTTTATAAACATTTATGACATTTACAGAACGTTTTAGTGACCGTTTATAAACATTTTTGACGTTTACTAAATGTACCATTATTTTATGGTGTTTATTTGTTGGGGAAAAATCAGAAGTAAATTTAGTACGGCTTTGACGAACTAGGGAGTGAGGCGTTAGAGTAGACTTATCGGCTTTATGCCCTTTCGTATCCGATAATAAAAACCCACTCTAATAGACAGAGTTTATTTCCACAACAGTTTCGATGCCCACTGGCATCCTCTTCGGGTGGTTTTTCTGTATCCACCCGAAGAGGATGCCAGTGGACATCGAAACTGTTGTGGAAATAAACTCTGTCTATTAGAGTGGGTTTTTATTATCATATTTTGACCTTCACATAGAAAAGTGAAGTTTTTTGCCTTTCGTATCCCTTCCCAATCTCCTCTGTTTTCCGACATATGGTCTCGTAGGAATAGGTGAGCGTCTCTCTCATGTCCTGCGGGAAGTGTTGGCGGGCGTTCCTTCGTGGCACTCATTGCCATGTTTATAAGGAACCTGTTGGCTTCCTTCTGCGCTCAGTGGTCCACAAGGTTCGTAACCGTAAACCAACAAAGAGAACTAGCTCTCAGCTAAAGAAACCTGGTTGAGCACTTTTGGTTGAGCCCGGGCATATTTTCTCTCCCTCTCCACTCCCATTTCTTTACTTCGTTAGCTTAGATTCTTATGGAACACCCCCAACCCCGAACTCCAGTTACCTCTACTTTGTCAGAGATGTATTTATGCATTTTAAGAAAATAACAGGTTTGACCTTAACCTCTGAACGAGTAGAAAAGAACATGGAGGTAATTAGCTTCGTAAATTGAAAAGTAAATTGGGATCATAATAGAGAGGGTTGGCAAAAGTAAATAGACACCATGATGATGATGACGATTCTCAAGAACAAATGACAAAGCATTGACTTTTACTGACTTTTATTATCAATGCAAAATCTATGGCAAACACGAAGGTGTCTATTTAAGTTTGTCAACCCTCTGTAAGGATATGGGTGAAGATTCATTGATGGTTAAAGATTACTCATTTTTTTTTACTATTATGGTCCTGATAAAGAAACGTACACGTACTCTCACTAGTTGGTTAATTTAACCGAATTGCTATGCAGAACTTCAAATGAATAATGTTAAATTGGATTATGTTAACTTTTCATTAACTTCACTAAAAATACTCTCATACTTCACAAACCGTACTCCATACAAAATGAAGGTACAGTGTGTATATATATATATATATATATATATATATATATATATATATATATATATATATATATATATATATATATATATATATATATATTGAAATTTTGGTATTCCCACCAATCTTTCACTGTTAGGTGGGGCAATGTACTATCCGAGTGTTTTGGCTCCTCTTGCGGGGTGAGACAAGGCTCCTTGCTCTCCCCTATGCTGTTTAATGTGTATATTGACGGATTAATTGCTTCACTTAATGAGGCAACAGTAGGATGTTGTATAGATAACACAAGGATAAATAACTTAGTTTATGCCGATGATATGGTGTTAATAAGTCCCTCTTTTAAAGGTCTGGATCGGCTACTAAATGTCTGCGAAGTGTATTCGCAGAAACATGATATTCTTTTTAATGTTACAAAAACTAAGGTTATGCAATTTCATCCTAAAAGCTGTAATCAGCCAGCTGATATAAAGTTTAAGATGAATGGTGAAGTAATTGAGGAAGTACAAGAGTTTAAGTATTTGGGTCAAACTATTACCAGCTCCTTGAGTGATGACTCGGATATAAGAAAACAATCTCGAAGCCTGTGTGCTAAAGCGAATATGACCATAAGGAACTTTCGTTTCTGTACGAGTGAAGCTAAAGACACACTCTTTCGTACTTTCTGCAGTAATATATACGGTCAGCAACTCTGGGTGAATTATAAAAAAGGTTCTGGCAGAACCCTAAATTTGCTGTACAACGGGTCTTTTAGACTCTTACATAAATTACCCCCGAGATGCTCAGCTTCGCAAATGTTTGCTACGCGCAATGTCCCGAGCTTCCCAGAGGTAACAAGACGTGCTCAACACAGTATAATGCAAAGAATTAAAAAATCAACCAACCCGATCATCCAAGCTATCCTTCTTGGTACGAAAACGTCTGTCTGTAGCTCCACTTAACTTCGACATTACAGTATTATTTCTAATCAATTGTATATATTTCTATCCTTAGTATATGAACTGTCATTGTATTAATAATATTTGTCATATGGACTATAGTCTGCCAATAAACCTTTTCATTTTCATTTTCATTCATTTTCATTTTCATACATTTTCATTTTCATATATATATATATATATAATATATATATAATATATATATATTATATATATATATATATATATATATATATATATATATATATATATATATATATATATATAGGCCCAACGCTTTTCAATGTCCTACCAAAAGAAGTGAAGAATCTCCATCACACCGACCTGAATAACTTCAAGAACTAGCTGAATAGATTCCTGTGCAATGTCCCTGACCAGCCATGCGTGGCTGGCTACGAGGGCAGGAGGAGATCAGACAGCAATTTCCTCCTTCAACAAATCCCGCAAATGAGGCGGGATGCTGCAGAAGGGTCGACCGCAGGTCGATCCTGAACCGTCGTTGAAACTCACCTAAAGTAACCTAAAGTGTATATATATATATATGAAAATTATTTCACGAAAGTAACACGTGAAAAATATTTATGATGAATAAAACCACGAAGGAAAGGAAACACAAAATGGTGCTCAAGCGCTTTCGTCTAATGACATCCTCAGGAACACTGAAGTACATAAAAGGGTAACAGCCTATATATAGGTTACAGAAAGAAAAAAAAAGAAAAATAAATAACATACATACATACACACACACACACACATATATATACATACATATCTACATATACATATACATACATACATACATACATATATATATATATATATATATATATATATATATATATATATATATTAGGGTGATGCAAAAGTGGGGAAGTAAAATTTTTTTGTTCAAATTTTTGAGATACCCTCTCATTTGGTTTGATTTGGTAGAAAAATGATCCTGGGGAAATTTCGGGTCAAAATTCGAATATTTGGAGGTCGCGCCCGCCATTTGAAAATTTGCTGATTTCCATGACACCCAGGAGGTACAGCAAGCGTCACGTTACTTTTTTTTTGAGTGGAAGTTCCCCAGGAGGCCTATCATACCACCTTCCTCTTTTCCATTTGTTCATAAAACAGATACAATACAATAGATATTTACAATAGATACATAGAATGGATATACTCGTAAATTTTATTGTTGCATCAAAGATACGAGAGTTTTCTTAGTTTTGTCCGGAAGCTTCTTCCGATAATTTGATACAACTTGCAGTAGATATTGCTCCTGTTGTTCATCATTGGTAATTAATTTGTTATAATCTTCAATCAATTTCACTCCTCTTTCAGCAATATCATTAACAACTTTCATGTGATTCACTACGTTCTTTGCAACCCAATAACTCTCATCGAGAAGCCAATCTTCTACTGGTTTGCTCAAGAACGTTGAAGACAATCCGAGTATACTGAAGAAGGACTTTGTGTTAGCAGTTACAAAATCTTCAAGCTGCTTATTGTCAATAGTTTTGATGTCTATTTGTGTCTTCTTTGGAGGATCTGGCTCCGAAGATTTTGTAAGAGCCTCCTTCATTTTCTTTTGGTGTCAAAGCTGATTTTATCATCAAAGAAAGCCAATGCGATCAACTCTTCTGAGAGATACCACAAATGATTCTTGAATTTTTCTAAAGCAGCATTTGCTAGTTGTTCATTTGTGCTTTTGTAGCTGTGAAGATTCTTGAGAAGACTCAGATCATTTCGTGGAGCACGTGCTGCGCAGGGTGCTGAAAACCAATGCTTAATATAAATTGAAACAGAAAACCAACAAATTTCTTTTAGATTTCTTTCTTCTATTGCTGTTATTTTGAACTGACTTTTGAACATAAAGATTTTCATCGAATAAATGACTTTCGCCATCCAACAGGCTCTATGATAAGCCCCAGGCTTCCTGAATTTTATTCCAGTCGTTGGAGTACCGCCAAGCAAGATGATTGTCAGTTCCAATAACTCTCTGTAATCGTCGCGAGGTTGATCTTCATTGATTTTTCTTGCTGCAAAGTTGATGATTTCCTCTTTTTCCTTTGTGGATAATTTTCTAATTTATCGTATGAAGTTAGATTAATCTTATTCCAGTTTGTTTTGAATCTTTTGAATAACTGAATGTCAGGGCCTGATGAAGCCTGTAATGCAGGGGATACCACTGCTTCCAACATGATTTCAAGGATATGGTGTCGACAAGGACACCACAACAAATCTTTCTCCATTTTCTGTTCAATTAGGACACAAGCTCCATTTTTATGACCTGTGTTCGATGCAGTTGTATCGAAACACATGCCTTTTACCTTATCTATTAGATTCCAATCAATGATCGCCTGATGTACTGCATTTGCAGTATCATTTCCTGTGCCATGATCTATTTTTGGCACTCCAAGCAGTTGATCTTCTCCACTGCCAGAGATTAGGACTGGCAACCGATCAACAACCTCATTCCCAGTAATGTCTTCGAGGAGTTTGCCATCCCAATGAACAATCAAGGGTTTGTCAGCTTGAAATTCTTCTTTCAAGTTTTCACTGAACTTCTTTCTTGATTTCTGTCTTGCCCTGCGAATCGATGAGTAGCTAACATTGTAATTCTCTGGATCTTTTCCAACATTTGCGATCGTTAGAATAATTATTAAAGAGGCTGATCGGTCGCTGATCTTAGCAACATCCAATGAGGAAAGCAGATTTTCATTCATAATCTTGAATTTTTTTCTTGGAAGGCCTCTTTTGGATGTTGAGGGCTGTTCCAGATGTACTTCTTCTTCCGTAGATGCAGGTGAATCACTGCAGGAACTGCTGCTGCTTGCAAGAACAACTGTTTCATCAAATGCACTTGATTCACGTAACCTTTTCTTATCCATTTTTCATGTCTCTTCGCAGCTTCCTTTCGACGTTTTCTTCATCCTTATCAACAGCCATCATTTTACCCTTTCGACCTTCCCTTTGTAGCCGTAGAAACTCTATCTTCTTCGATAGTTATTAACTCGTTAGCATTTGCATGCGCAATATCAAAGAGTCCATCCAATTTTTCTTTCCATGTATTCTCTTTCTCTATTGAAAACTTCGATTTTTTTCCTTTGCTCTTCTTCAGCCCTTGCCACTCATCATACAGTTTATTTAATTTCTTCACAACATTACATTTCTGGGTTGTTGGTATTCCTGCTCTCTGCCACACTTCCAATACATCATTAATGGTTGAAGTTAATGCTTCTCTGAAGGTTTCATTCTTGACATGTTTATAATTCATGAATAAGGAAATTACTTCTTTCTTTGATGGAAGCTTACTTTGATTCAATTTATCTATTTGTTGACCGATCAGCCACATATCTGTTGAGCTTCTTGATCTCATTTTCGTCACAATTAAGATACAGGAAATAGAAGAGAAATTGAGGCGGAGAGACTCACTGATATAGCACCTCTCCCAGACACTGCCACAAGCACACTGCGATACCGATTTCCTTGAACGCTGTTTGCTGTTTGCTCATATACGCATCACCTACCACTCTGCCTGCAGCAAACCTGCACAAAACCTGCAACCTGCAACAAACCTGCAACAAAAATAAGAACAAATTCAAAAAATTTGATTTTACTCTAATTTTTTGTAATTTTCAAATTTTCAATTGGCGGGCGCGACCTCTGGATGTTATTTGTTTGACCTGGAATTTCTCACAGGATGTTTTTGTGACAAATTGGAACAAATGAGGGGGTATCCCTAAAAATCCACGATGGTCATGATTTGTGCATCACCCTATATATATATTATATATATATATATATATATATGCAATAAACAGAGAAGTAAAAATAAAAATTAAAAATTAAAAATTAAAGGATTATCCGTGAGGCGTACAGATTTGTAAGGAATAATATCGATTTTTAGCACAAGATCAAATGGATTATAAAAATACAAATTTATATTGGAATACTGCCCGGGTTTTAACACTCTGCCTATGGTCAGGTTTCGATATATATAAAAATAAAATGCAAATTAAAAGTTAATAAAGTAGCAGACAAGTTTACCAAAGATTTAGTGTTCTACCTTTCTTATCTAAATCTGTTTGGAAGGAATTCAAAATAACAGGATCGAGTTGAAAAAGACCTTTGCTTATGTTGAAGTTATTTGAAAGTTGGATAATGGCAGACTCAAGAATATTTCTATTAACAATGTTGCTAGAATGGAATAAAACTGAAGCATTATTCCAATCAATACAGTGGGCTAACTCTGACAAATGGACAAAAAGGGCACTGGACAACTGTCCTGTTCTAACGGAATATTGATGCTGTTTTATACGTGTGTGCAAATCCTTTCCCGTCTGACCTATGTAAAAGGAATCACATTGTTTACAACCAATTTTATAGATAATGCCTGAATTATTGGTAGGGCTATTTTTTACTATGATATTTTTCACAATATTGTTATATGAAAATACTACATTAATA
>JAJOZX010000492.1:692500-715000 GCA_023014485.1 Bathynomus jamesi
ATGTCATTAGACGAAAGCGCTTGAACGGTTTTATTCATCATATATATATATATATATATATATATATATATATATATATATATATATATATATATATATATATATATATATATATTAACAATGGGTTGAGCTGACGCAGAAAGTGTTTCACGATGGGTTTTCCATTTCGCGTGTATTCTGCCTCATGCAGAAGGAGGTAAAGAGAAGTACACTAAAAAGGAGAAATTAATTACTGTCAAATCTCTTGATAAAGACGCCACTGGTTCCAATCGGAATGATTCCTATATAAGAAATCTCCTCTTCTGATATGTTAATTTCTATACTTAACATTGTTAATGATTCACACGTTAGACTTTAAACCTTCAATTTTAAACTTCAGGACCTTCGATAACTTTATTGTTTAGTATTAGTATTAGTGTTACTATTATTATCGGTATTAGTATTGGTGTTACTATTAGTATCAGTATTAGTATTAGTGTTAATAGTATTATCAGTATTAGTGTTAATATTAGTATCAGTATTAGTGTTAATATTAGTATCAGTATTAGTATTAGTGTTAATATTAGTACCAGTATTAGTATTAGTGTTAATATTATTATCAGTATTAGTATTAGTGTTAATATTAGTACCAGTATTAGTATTAGTGTTAATAGTATTATCAGTATTAGTATTAGTGTTAATATTAGTATCAGCATTAGTATTAGTGTTGATAATATTATCAGTATTAGTATTAGTATCATTATTAGTATTAGTGTTGATAGTATTATCAGTATTAGTATTATTATCAGTATTAGTATTATATTTTGTTTAAAGGTTTGTTCAGTGAAACTAAACTAACTTTGAAATTTCTATTGTTTCAAGTGAATGAGAAAATTAAAGTGTTTGAAGATGGTTGTTAAAATTAACCTTTTATCTATCTATGTTTTCATTCATTCATTCATTCTTTTACTCATATATTCATTATTTATTCATTCATTCATTCATTCATTTATTCATTCACTCTTTCACTTATTAATTCATTTATTATTTTATTAATCCATTCATTATTTTATTCATTCACTCATTCATTTATTCATTCACTCATTCATTCATTCATTATCGCAAACAATGGAGCAGGTTTTTTTTTTTACACTGAAGCAGTCCTGAAGCCTTTTTGACAATATCGCATTTTGCGAGTAAATAACTTTAAGATTTAGTAATTTTGACCCATACACACGTCGCCATGAATAGAGTCTACTATATATTGTTCAGCTGAAATTGTACAGTATTTTAATATACTTAGAGAGCTCTCTCAAGTTTAAAACATACAATTCGGTTACTTTACACTGTACTTCATTTCACTATCATTACAGAAAATGTACTACATTACATTACAGTACAGTATATTACATCGAGACTTGTGGTGGAATGCCATCAAATCTTGTTAAAAAAATTCGTTAACTGTGTAGTCAATATATATATATATGATCAAGTAAAGATAAGCACCCCCAACCTTTTTTAGTTAGCTTTATAAGGCTAACTAACGAAAATATCACGACTTAACCTAACCAATCGTTAGGTCAACTGTACGCCCTTGACGATTGGTTAGGTTAGGTCGTAATATTTTCGTTAGTTAGCCTCATAAAGCTTACTAAAAAAGGTTGGGGTGCTTATCTTTACTTGATCCTATATATGTGTGTGTGTGTGTGTGTGTGTGTGTGTGTGTATATATGTGTGTATTAACACTGTTCAGGTACGCGATATTCTTTCTACAAACTACTTGTACACAATTAATTTAAAAGGTTTTGAAGCTACGTAAAATATAAAATTCATATAATTTAACTAAACAAACGTAATAGCTTAGTTTAATTAAAGTAATTGAATTGAAATAATTATTTGAAAAAATAGGTTTGTATGTGAATCAGTTTGAAAATAGGTTTGAAAATTGTCGTGTCGAAAGGACTTTGATTAGATGAGATAGCTTTAGTTTTAAAGCGATTTTTGCGTTTCGAATTTCGAAAAGACATACTCTGTGTATATATATATATATTTGAGTGTGTTTATCAGTGTGTTTTGAACACACTTACACTTAAAACATTACCGGTAAAGAATAAAATTCGGGTTTGTTGCATTTTTGTAACAGCATTTCATTTTGGGACATTTTTAAATACAAAACAAGGCAAAATTCTTTATATATATATATATATATATATATATATATATATATTTTTTTTTTTTTTTCAAAAGTAACCCATGCACAGCGTAAGGTGCTTAGTCCCCTTCCCACACACCCACGAACTTAAAATTGTTCTGCGTAAGAAAATAAATGCTCTCTTTTTTAGAGTTTGTCCGCTAACAATTTTATATTTACAAAATGGTCCCCCCCCCCCCCTTTTCGGCTAGACACGATGCTTTATTTGAAACATTTTTTTCCTTCGCAGTTTATTTATACTTTTGCAAAAAGAAAGAAAAAAAAAAAGAAAAATTTTAAGCTAATTTTTCATACCCACATTTTTTTTTTTTTTTTTCAGCGAGACCATTTTTGAGGCTTTATTTTGTGGTTTTTAATTTCGTTTTAATGTTTTCGTTCTTTATTTTCAATTATTCTCATTAATTCTTTATTCCAACGACAAAGAATATATTATATTTTGTTTAATATAAATGATTGTCCCCGCCTACGCATACCTATGGGGTGCCTGGAATATTGGCACTGGCTCTATCACGTGACTAATGAGATTGACGATATATATAAAATACATAGATTATATTTACCAGTGTTCAATTAAATTTTGCATATATATATTATATATATATATATATATATATATATGTGTGTGTGTGTGTGTGTGTGTGTTTACATCGTCAATAACATGAACAAAATCTGTGTTTGTCCATGAAGGAAAACGAACGGCGATCTTTCCTGCAGTAAAAGAGGAGTAAATCGTAAACTTGACCAACTCATCCAAGCACAAAATGTAGCATTTGATTTTAATTTCAAAGATTCGCTTCATATCCTCGAAGTCCTTCGTAGGATATGATTGGTGCACCATATGATTTATCAGTGATTCTGTTTAAATTTGGATTGCTTTTTCCCTAACGTTTGTGCATGATTTGAATGTTATGTAGATTCTCTCGGTGCTACTGTAGTATGCGGTCTACCTACGATTCGGCGGTCTACCTTTGAAGTATAGTTTCTTATCTTGTTTGCTAATTGCTTGTTTACATCCCAATGTTAATCGCCCTTGACGATTGGTTAGGTTTAGTCATGATATTTTCGTTAGTTTTAACGAAAATATCATGATTAAACCTAACCAATCGTAGGTAGACCGCATACTACAGTAGCACCGATTCTCTCTCTCTCTCTCTCTCTCTCTCTCTCTCTCTCTCTCTCTGTCATATGCCGTTGGTTTTATTATTCATGTATTTAATTTTTTCATTTTCATTTTTATTTTTAATTTATTCTTCATTTTTAATTTTTAATTTTTTTTTTGTCATATCACTTTTTTGGAACTTTTCTTCTCTAAGCGTTTCTTTGGTTTTTCTTTAAATATTTATTTAAATGTTTTTTTCTTTATTTTCTTATGTTTTCTTTTCGGTTTACATCCGTTTTTTTTGCTGTTTCTCATTTCTTATATATATATATATATATATATATATATATATATATATATCAGTGGCGTGCGTGCGGTGGGTATGTTCACAGGGTATGCTGTAGGTGCAAATATATATATATATTATATTATATACAAGCACCATAACTTTATATTAGTTTTCGATTACTGCAATAATGTACTGACTTTTAACTCGGTAGGTGTCATATGCCTAGTTTCCCCTGTATGCACACCACTGATAAATATATATATATATATATATATATATATATATATATATATATCCTTTAACTTTTTTAAAACCTGATTCGTCGATCGGTTCTTTTTGAGGTTTTTACTAGCGTCCTTTCTTTAAAATGGGGGTCCTGGTTCTTCGTTTTCTTCATTATGAGGAAAAGCGAAGAGCGCAATCACCATTAGTGTCCTCATACAGGTTTTTATTAATCGACCACATAATTACAAGGTGCTGAGTGTAGGGTGCGAAACGTCGTTGGCGAATATATATATATATATATATATATATATAATATATATATATATATTATATATATATATATATATATATATATATATTATATATAAATTTGGGGTAATGGGTACATACAATACATAGAATTAAGAAAGAGACCGTTCCCGCTGATCAGGTGGTGACTGCAATTTCGGTTATGTCCTTAGGTCACCCGTCATGTCCAAAACTTTTTGGAAATGGTTTTACTTATTTGAAACTGCAATTAAAGTTTCAACGCGAGTCCCCTAAAATGGGTATTTTTTGTAAATTTGCAGGAAATTCTTTTGGGTTTTAATTTTAGAATTTGAAATATGGTTTTGCGCAATTTGAAATTTTGTTTAGAAATGAAAAAATGTTGTGTTTAGAGAGAGTTCAAATTGATAAATTTGCTGATTTTGATTTGGGGGGTAATTTTTGAGGAATTTGAGGACGAAGTTTAAAATGTTAAGTTGGGTGAATGTATTTTATTCGGAAGGCTACTTCGTGGGAAATGTCGTAACACCGCTTCACGTTAGATCAGCTAGGGTTAAGCGACGTAGCGTCTGTTAAGTTTCTGTATGGGTGACCGTCCTGCGCGTTCAAATAATGTAGAGACCCCGTAGACTGTTAGGATTCTACGTAAAACTGTAGGTCCCCTTCGTCACATAACCATCCCTTCATGAAAGAGGTTTAATAACCAAATTATTAGTATTATTTATATTAATCCAAAATTATATTCCTTTTTCTCCCAAATGCAAATTATCATTCCTACTGTAAATTACAGTGATTATATTACCGTTCTTCCCAGTCCCAATTTGGTACAGTTGTCAAATACTGTACGTGCCAAGATTCAAGGACCTTAACGACGCAATATTGCTTTTCAAAGCGAAAGTTACAGTAGTCTCATAAAGCTGTAAAATGAGTAGCAGCTATAAAATGAGTCATACAGAGAATGAGAAATGATTTTAAGAAGTAGTTATACTGTAAATTAAGAATTAACTGTAAAAAAAAAGGTTACAGTAACATAGAAATGGAAATGTAATTTATGATGCAAATTATTTGAATTCGGATTTCTGTTGGAAAAGTACATTTTATGTTTCCGTGATTTTTCCTATTTACTTTTGCGTTTCACGTCGTTAATATTAAACAGGCTAAAAAAACGGTAAAGATTTTTTTGTCTAACTGTATATTGGAAAGTGTGACATACACTGATTCATGCTGAATCTTGCATTTTTGAATAGTTTTAGGGAAGAAATTTATTAGCATGAATTTAAGTTAGAAGTTAGAACAGAAGTAAGTGTGTGTGTGTGTGTGTGTGTGTGTAGATGCGTGTGGGTATGTATGTAGGTGTGTGTTGGTAAGTTGGTATAGTAATAATAATAATAATAATAACAATAATAATAATCAGTAAAGAAGGTCAGAAATTGGCACAGCGCTCAGACCAGATGAACGAAGCCTATTGCGTGAACTCCTAGATCATAACATCATCTGAAGTCGAACCCCCGACCTCTGTATCTTTACTTCGCTTATAGAGAAACGGTGTTATACCCCTTGTGCTACTGTGGAAATGGCGTTGCTATGGAAACGTTTTAACAATGAAACTACTAAATAATTTAACTACTGTAACCATGACAACAGTAACTACCTATGAAACTCAACATATCAGATGAACTCTATAAGTACGTTCTAAAACCCTCTACTGCGTCTACTATTTATTCAGTTAAAACTAAAATATTTAAAGAGTACATTAACAGCAGATGTGTGTGTGTGTGTGTGTGTGTATATATATATATATACATATATATATATATATATATATATATTAATATATATATATATATATATATTATAATATATATATATATACATATATATATATATATATATATATATATATATACAGGGAGTCCCAAAAAAATGTATACACACTTTAACACAGCTGATAGCCAATTGATGTTTCTTTCTTTCCAAGTTAAACCCATTAGAATTAATAATGGCAGTCAGACTAAGCTTTGAACAAAGGAAATTCATTCTAAAATGCTACTGGAAGTGTGAAAACGCAGTTGAAGTGCAAAGACAGTTTAGGAGGGAGTTTCAAACAGATCCACTAACGCGACTTACCATCACTCGAATTAGAGATAAGTTTGAAGCCGATGGAACTGTTCAGAATGTCCACAAGAAGCGTTCCGGAAGACCACGGACATCGACAAGCCCCACAAAGCAAGAAAGAGTACTGGAAACGTATCACTAGAGTCCAAGAAAATCTGTGCGGCAAGCGAGTCGTGAGGTAGGAATTTCAGAATCGTCTGTCCAACGCATTTTGAAGCGCTGTCAATGGAAAAGTTACATTCCAAGATTAGTCCATGCTATTAATGAAGATGATCCGGACCGAAGAGTGGAATATTGCGAGTGGTACTTGGCACGATGTGGATGTGGATTGGACGAAGGGGTTTCGTAGAATACCCTCCGCGTTCACCAGACCTCACACCACTAGACTTTTTTTTATGGGGATATTTAAAAGACAAAGTCTACGCTATAAAACCTGCAACAGTCGCTGAATTGAGAGCAGCCATTGAACGAGAATGCACACAAATACCAAACGAAATGTTTCGTGATGTTTGCGATTCCATTGCTT
Source organism: Bathynomus jamesi (assembly GCA_023014485.1). Classification (NCBI taxonomy): domain Eukaryota; kingdom Metazoa; phylum Arthropoda; class Malacostraca; order Isopoda; family Cirolanidae; genus Bathynomus; species Bathynomus jamesi. The sequence goes on from JAJOZX010000492.1 coordinate 699,213, forward strand.
CGCGTTATCAGCAGTGCCTGGACCAGAACGGACGTCAGTTTGAAAACAGGCGTTGACAAAACAATTAAATAATGTCTGTAGATTCTATTACATTTTGAAAATGAAATGTATTTTAATAAACACTGCCTTTATAATTATTTAAAGTGTGTATACATTTTTTTGGGACGCCCTGTATATATATATATATATATATATATATATAAAGCAATTACATCAAACTTTTTTTGTTTTGTTTCTTAAACACGATCCTTTAAATTTCAGAAAACAAAAAAAAACACAAAAAACAAAAACAAGAAAAACAAAAAAAAAAGTACAAATTCTCAAGATCGTAAAATAAATTCAATGAAACTCTTTTATTTTTATTATTATTTTTTCGTAGATATTTCTACTTTCATCTCTAAAGTAGAAGCAAAGAAGAGTTTCTACAATGTAATTTTCCTCCTTGGCTTTTTGCCAAACAAAATTCCTGAAACCTACATTTTAAATTTAAGTTTAAATCTATGTCTAAAATCTTAAAAAATTCGTTTTAAATTGACTTTAAATTTCTTTAATTAAAGCATATTTCATCGTGATGGTATACACACACACACACACACACACACACACACACACACACACAGGGTGGCGCAAAAGTCGCGCATCATAGAAAATTTCAGTGTTGATTATAATATATTATATTTTTTCTTTTAGGTTGGGGATAACTACGAAATTAACAAGAGACGACAGTGTGAGCTTTGTTTTAATGTATGGAATACCAGGTACAACAAATTGATGAATCGGTAGAGAATTTAAATTCTGTACCGATACAGAATTTAAATCGGTACAGAACTTAAATTCTGTACCGATTCATCGATTTTGTACCTGGTATTCCATACATTAAAACCAAGCTCACCCTCTCGTCTATTGTTAATTTCGCAGCCATCCCCTACCTAAAAGAAAAAAAATAATATATTATAATAACACTGAAAATTCCTATGATACGCGACTTTTGTACCACCCTGTGTGTATATATATATATATACACAGAGAGCACCATCCCGCCCATACTCCCATTTCAGGGTATGAGCAGCTCGCAGTACGAAGTTTTCGTACGTGGTTTATTACCACTGAAAGCAACAATGTTCTGCGTTAGTCTAGTCCAAAGAACAGCCATATTCGTATTGAGTAATGTTATAAGCATCCCTTACTATGAGAACAGGAAGACCTTGACTTAAATCATACAACTGTCATACTAAAATTATTCCTGAATGGAATGATTTCATAGCCACCCTGAAAGGAGAATCAAAGGGTGCTTACGATATATGGTGTCTCCTTGGTCGTCCGAGAATAGGGGCAGCTTACATGAATATGAGTAGAAGTAAGACTCACTATAAAACAGCCGTAAGACGGTGTAAACAGGAACAAGACTCCATTCGAGCTTCAAAAGCTTGTGAAGTTAATTTAAATAATAATGGTAACAAAATCTGGAAATTTGTCAAGAAAGAAATGGGTGATAAGAATGCCACCCTCCCTATCAACAATTGATGAAGTTTTCTGGGGTTGTAAAAATAGGTAAGATGTGAAGAACGAAGTACTCAGACATCCTTAACAACATGGAGAGAGGTAATCTTACTGTAGGCTGCAATAGAATGACATTAGGAGGGGCCAGTGAAAATACAAGGACTTCACTGCCTGAAATTAAGAGTCTGATTAAAGAGCCAAAGACAGACGCCTCACCAGGGATAAACGACCTGTCGAATGAACATTTAAAGTATGCTAATAGCGTGATTAGTCTTCATATCTCATTACTGTTCTCAGCCATGCTTGCTCACAGTTATATTCCTGCAGAGTTTATGAGGGTTTATATTACACCCTTTGTCAAAAATAAATATGGGACCATTCTATCCAGCGATAACTACAGGCCTATTGCTTTTGTCTCCTGCTTCTCAAAATTACTCGAGAAACTTTTGCTACGCCGACTAAATGATTATTTATGGACGTCTCCTAATAAGTTTGGTTTTAAAAGGTCTCATTCAAGTGACTTGTGTATTTATGTTTTGAAGGAGATTGTATTTAAAAATACTGTCAGTATTTCAACTATTTGTAATTGCTTTTTGGATATAAAATATAAGAAAAGTATATGACAGAGTATATTCCATTTGAAAATTAAAAGACAGGAATGTTCCACCATATGCTTTAAAATTAGTGAAGTTTTGGTACACACACACACACACACACACACACACACACACACCACACTTTTACTGTTAGATGGGGTACTGTATTGTCCGAATGTTTTGGTTCCTCATGCGGAGTTAGACAAGGCTTCTTACTCTCTCCTCTGCTGTTTGGTATATATATTGATGGCTTAATTACTTCTCTTAATGAGGCAAGAGCGGGATGTTGTATAGATAACATGAGGATAAATAACTTGGTCTATGCCGATGATATGGTGTTAATGAGCCCTCCGGTTAGCGTGGGGTTGGATGAATGCAAATGGTGTGGGGTCACTTGCATTTGTTAAGAGAACTGCCAGTGGTAACGTTTATCAAGAAATCTTAGAATACTTCATGCAGGAGTCTGCAAAACTGCAACACAGTTGTATAGAGAAGAACCATTTATTTTTCAACATGACCTGTCTCCAGCTCATGCAACATCTGCGCGGTTTGATGTTCATGAAATTGAAGTACTACCACGGACAGCTAATTTCCCCGATCTTAATCCAATAGAAAATCTATGGAATATTACTAAGCAGAAAGGCCTAAAAGCGTAAATCAGGAACACTTAGTGAACTGAAGAGGTGTTTCATGACAACCTGGCCAGTCGATAACTACAGAAGAATCAAGAGGCTTGTCGATTCGATGCCACGTTGACTAAAGGCCGAGATCAGGGCTAAGGGTGGACCAACTAAACACTAAGACGCAGAATTAAAAAGACTTTGATAAAGGTTTAATATATTGGCGGTACTCAATAGACATAATGAATTTATTCAATTTTTTTTGTAACACCTAAAAGATATTCTAATATTTTGGTATGTCACTATTCATTAACTTTCCACTATATAATAAGGTTTTTACTATATATTTTTTAAATTGACAGACAGAGGTGTCTTTTTATTATAATGACGTCACAGATACTCGATGTTCCTCATAAAGGTGTATAACTAGAAGGCATTATCAAAGGCATGAGCGCATTTGACACAGTATTCTATTTTTCTGATTGCTTGAAGTAATAATTATATTGTACAGTAACAAACGACAGGAAATACGTACAAACATCTTCAGAGTACGTTCTAATAAATTTTAACACCCAATCCAACACCTCCTCAGGAAGCAAAGGAGGAGGTGTTGAAATATACACGAAAATACTCGAAGATGTTTATTATTTCGCCTCAGTGGTGTAGTGGTTAGCATCACTTACTACGAATCCACCGGACTCGGGTTCGATTCCCGACGAAAGCAGACGACACGCAACGTACTCAGCTGTTCATCCTTCCAGAAAAAAATAGATTGGTAGATAAATGGGTACCCAGGGGGGGGTGCAGTATTTAAGACACTGGGCTGTTGATCGGGAGGCCGTGAGATCGCATCCGGGCAAGGACTTTGTAATTTCCGACCACCCGTGGTGGGTCATGGTTCGGATTCCACGTTGAGCTGCAGGTGCAAGGTGGAGCAATGCGCTTGACCTTCATCAGAACGAACAATTCGGGCGGAAGCAAAACAAGGTTAACCAAGATTATATATATAAACTGTATATAATTTTTTATATTAAATTATATATATTTATATATATATATATATATATAATTTTTATATTAAATTAATGTAAAAATGATTTCGCAATTACAATTTTAATTTTAGTTGCCAAAATATGATAATTTTAAACGTAGATGAAATTCCGGGTTTTCCTAAGATCAAAAATTAAGATATTTTAACTTTTTAATGGGAATTTTCAAAACATCTTAATGGATTTTTTTTTTTTAATTTTTCAATTTTTTTTCGGAAGAATTATTATTAAAAAAAAAAAAAATCTCGGATTTCCAAAACATGTAAATAAGATAATTTTTAAAACCATTTCCATTTTAGACTTAAATCATAAATAGGTCATTATAAAATTGGCACACACACACACACACACACACAAGCATATATATATATATATATATATATATATATATATATATATATATATATATATATATATATATATATGAGTAGCCTTGCCGAAGTGAGTTTTTTTTTATAATACGAAAGTAAAGCGACTTATGGTCCACCCTGTGTATATGTATATATCCTGAAAAATCGTGCGGATTCATCCACGATATTCCATTTATGGCACCCCACCGTTGTACCAGATAAGTTTGAATTAAATGCTGGTCATTACCTCGAGTGCGGGAGGGTTAATACATAAAATGGCTCAAGATGCGGAAAGGTTATGCGTTTTATCGGTTGTTTACAATGTATTCAAGTTGTGTTAATTTTAACTCCTCAAGAGGTTGTGGGTTCAAATCCTGGTGGGGGCGATTTTTTTATCCTGAGAAATCGTGCGAGTTCACGCACAATATTCCATATATATATATATATATATATACACACACAGACGAGGGTGCATATATATATATATGTAAAGAACGACGCTTGTGTAGAAGAGCGTTCCGCACAAGATGAGGAGGGAGAACGAACAAATGAAAAATGAGGTACCACCCGGGAATCGAACCCGGGATCATCCGATTGCCGGTCAGATATGCTATCCACTACACCATGGACCTCGATCAATCAGAAGTCGTAATTCTCCTACATACGAGCAGAAACCAATGCCCTGAGGGGGCACCTTCGCATGCCGAACATATATACATTTTAACTGCAAACAACGCACAGTATAATTAATGTAAAGAACGACGCTTGTGTAGAAGAGCGTTCCGCACAAGATTGATCGAGGTACATGGTGTAGTGGATAGTATATTTGACCGGCAATCGGATGATCCCGGGTTCGATTCCCGGGTGGTACCTCATTTTTCATTTGTTCGTTCTCCCTCCTCATCTTGTGCGGAACGCTCTTCTACACAATTCTACACAAGCGTCGTTCTTTACATTAATTATACTGTGTGTTGTTTGCAGTTAAAATATATATATATATATATATATATATATATATATATGCAATGTTAATGGGAGCGGTTTCAGAGGGGAATTTGCCTTGCTTCTAATTAGGTTCGTGTCTTTGTATTCTACGAACGGGAGCAGTAATCCTTCTGAAAGTTACATGAAATTCATGCCACAGGTGTAGCTAGAATTCTCAGTAAAATGGTGTTACGTTTAGTAAAGCATATATAAATTAGAGTTTGATACGCTTCTCATCTGAATATGAAACAGAAGTGGGTGCATAGTATCGGAAAAAAATTCGCCTAGTAATATAAAACTAGCATATAAAGTTACATATATATTTTGTATATAGGAAAGAGGGGCTAAGAATGAACGTCCGCAAAAATGAACCCACCCTCATAGAAGGAGAAGGAGAAAGCTGAAATCAAGGTATAGAGTTTTCGAAATGCCTGGACACTCTGCGTTTGAAAGATTGGAGGTCATAGACAGGAGGAAAGATGGATTGAGGAAAGTTGTTCCAAAGTTGACTGGTTCAGTAGATGAAGGATTGAGAATACCGATTAACCCTTGCGTTAGAAAGTGGGACTGAAAAAGAATGAGAATGTGTAAAAAATATGGTACGTATATAGGCGCCTCGGTGGTGTAGTGGTTAGCGTCGCTGACTACAAATCCATCGGGCCCCGGGTTCGAGACCCGACAGCAGCCGGCGCGCAGCAAAACCCAGCTGTTCATCCTTCCACACAATAAAGAAAGTGGTTGGTAGATAAATGGGTACCCAAGGTGGCCTAGTGGTTAAGACGCTGGGCTGCTGATGGGGCGTGGTTCGGATTCCACATTAAACTGTAGGTCTAAGGTGGAGTGAAAAGCTTGACCTTCGTCCAGTTTTGAATTCTGGCAGTCCACAAAGGCGGTAAAACTTTGGTAATAAATTTTTTATTCTCATTTTAGTTATAAAATACATCACAAGATTTATAAAATATAGGAAATGCCTCCATTAAAAAACCATGAAAATGAAAAAAGGATTTTGAATTTCGAAACAGAACTTAAATCCTAAGTTTACAAAAGAAATCAAATTAACATTTTTACTCGTTTGGAATTCCTATTAAAAAAATTGTTCAATGTGCTTCCCTTCTGTTTCAACAATTTTCTTCAATCTTGGACGAAATTCATCAATGGTTCGATCGATCTGCTCCTGTGGTATCTCTTCCCACTTCTCCACAAGAAGCTGACGCAAGTGATCAACATTTCTCACCCTGCTCCTGTAAACTCTCTGTGCCAAATTTTCCCAGATTCCATAGTCAACAGGGTTCAAGTCAGGACTGTTAGGTGGCCAATTATGGGGTTCAAGTAATTTTGGGACATTATTTTTTAAGTATGCCACAGTTGCTATTGCTGTATGGGACGTTGCTCCGTCTTGCTGAAAAAGATAATAACCGCAGTTGGCAAGATTTTGCATTTCGGGAAGCATGTTTCGCAGCAGAGTATTTCGATAGTACTCGGCATTGAATTTACACCAGATTCAATAAAATGAATGGATGTTTTTCCTAACTTTGATATGCCAACTGACACCATGACACTAGCTGAGAAATGACTTCTGGTTGCAAAAAAGTCTGCTATCAAGTATTTCATTCTTACATTGAACGTCCGAGTAAACTCTGTCATTTTGACTGTTCTGAGGTGGTTCCACAGTGAATCTCTTTTCATCAGTCAAAAAACCTTTGAAAGTTTACCACATGTCACTCGCCGTAAGATTTGTTTTGATCTTTGAACTCGTTTCTGTTCATCAGTTTGAGTAATCTTTTGCCCGTGCACTCTTTTGAAAGGTTTTAGTTGAAGATCTTGTATAATTACGAGTCTCATACTACTTTCTGATAATTGTAACTCTTTTGATATGCGAGCTGGTGTTATATGGGTTCCTGGCTGGTTTTCCTGACTTAATATACGTTCTTCGACGTCGTCAATATTGTCTTGTACGCGAACAGTTTTTGGTCGCCCACTTCCCTCTCTTCTTTTGATATCCACAGTCTCGTCAATTTTCTTTAGAAGCTTTCCCAAATCACCATGAGTCCATCCTTTGTTGGGGAATTCGGAGAGTAGTTTCGTTCGTCCATATCCCTTTTCTAGTCTTAATGCTTAATTATAATCTTATCTTCCTCTGAAAATGGCATATTCACTATAGTTTATAACCCTGCAAAATAAAATCGTACATTAGAATTTACAAAAGTAAAAATGCAAATGAAGGATTCTTGATTAGTTTGTCGAGCATCAGTTGTAGTATTATTAGAGAAATATTTAATAAATCGTTAGTTTTAATAGCTTCGAACTGAAATTTGGTTTACAGGTAGATGTTTTATGTATCTTTTTTTACGTGTATAAGTTTCATACTGATTGTTTGAAAACTGTTGATTCCATGGATGTTTTAAGAGTGAACCCTTTTTTTTATGGCAGACGGTATATATATATATATATATATATATATATATATATAGTGGCACTCATAAGTATTCGTACAGAGAAATATTTCAGTTTTATTCGTCCTTATCTTTTATATCTTGCATAGGATAGTTACGAGAAGTTTACCGTTTGCTTGAAGTAATTTAACAGATAAGAAAATTAGTTTACTTCCAACATAGGAGTATAATGTAAAACGTCAAAGAATTTGAGGAAAATAAAAAAAAGTTAAAGTGCAAAAGTTTTCGTACATTACTTACAAAATTATTTTGTACTATGTGTGATAATTAAAACCCACTCTAATAGACAGAGTTTATTTCCACGACAGTTTCGATGTCCACTGGCATCCTCTTCGGGTGGATACAGAAAAACGTATCCACCCGAAGAGGATGCCAGTGGGCATCGAAACTGTTGTTGAAATAAACTCTGTCTGTTAGAGTTGGTTTTAATTATCATATTTTGACCTTCACGTAGAAAAAAGTGAAGTTTTTTGCATTTGTACTATGTGTATGTCCACCTTTTGCTTGAATGACTTTGACAATGATTCGTTTTGGATAGTCTTCTACGAGGTTTCGACATCTCTTAGTAGAAAGTTTAGCCCACTCTTCAAAAGGAAATTGTTGCAATTCATTTAGATTCGAAGGGTTGCTCTCGCGGTTGCTCTTGCGGTTTCTCTCGCGGTTTCTCTTCGGCACCTTCTTTCAAATCAAACCATAAATTCTTGATTAAACTGAGATGTGGGCTTTGACTGGGCCACTCGAGAAGCTTGAAAATTCTTTTGTTGAAACCATTTCATGGTTCTCTTACATTTTTGTTTTGGATCATTATATTGTTGCAGTACTCAGTTGCGACCCATTCGCAACGCCCGAACTGAAAGCAATACAAATCCATCATTTGGATGATCCTTGGCGTACTTTAAACGAGCTTCTTTGTGCGTGTTTCGTAGCAGAGGTTTCCTTCATGCAATTCTTCCATGCAGACCATTCTTTCTCAATGTACGACGTAGAGTAGAGAGATGGGCATCGATTTTAGACAGTTTTATTGTTTGGCAAATATCATCCGCAGTCACTCGTGGATTCGCATCAGCCATTCTTTGAATCCGTCTAACTGTACGTTCTGAAATCTTGCAAGGTCATCCACACTTTGGTAGAGTGCTGATTGTTCCAAAGCTTTTCCATTTCTTTATAACTGCAGCAACCGCCATGAATGAAATTCGAATCGAAGGTCTTCTTCTATCTTCCTATAACTCTTTCCGGACTCGTGTGCAGCAATAACAACGCTCTTAAGATCTGTAGACACCTCTTTACCACGACGATCCACTGCTTACTAATGGTATGTACAGTCATCCGTCTTCCACGAAGATTTGCAGAGAAAATTCTAGAATTCAGAATTACCAACAGTCTCTAATCAATAAACAGCCAACTACTAATAAAGATTTTTAAATCTTCAAGCCTAAGATGGACACACAAAGTATTAAATATACGAAGACTTTTGCATTTTAACTTTTTCTTTGTTTTTACTCAAATTCTTTGATATTTTACATTATATATTGGAATTAAACTAATTCTTTTATTTGTTAAAATTCTTCAAACGAACGATTAACTTTTTTTAGCTATTCTACGCGTGTACAAAAGATAAGAAAGAATATAACTGAAATATTTCTCTGTACGAATAATTTTGAGCGCCATTGTATGTGATTATATATATATATATATATATATATAATTCTTGTATTCAATTTAGAAAAATCTGTGCCGTCAATTTTACAGTAGATATCCGTGAAAATGTGCCACGAGACAACAAGAATTCTGAGAAACACTAGATTAGATAAGCAAAAACTAAATCTAGAATGCAATTTTTTTTTTTAAATTAAAGGTGAGGAATTGAATTGAATTCTTTACGTGTATGATAAAAATAGGATTAAATAGTATAAATCATAAGAACGAGGTTAATGACATCGAACATCCACGCTTTATTACGAATAATTAAATGTTAAATATGAATATATCGTAAAATAACGACATGTGAAGATAAAACGAAAGGGGGGGGGGGTCATTGAATCGTAAAGAAAACAATATAGGATCCAGAAGTTTCCCTTAGGAACACTTTAATTAATTGGAGCGCGATGGTGATTAGAAAGAGATGAGGAAAATCGGATTTTACGTACTTTTCGTCAGTGTAATTTGCGAGGTAATTAAATCTGAGTCAGAATGGCGTTATCTTCCCATTTTAGTGAGGAAACCGTGGGATGAAACCATGTTTATTTCTCATTATAAGTGTTAATTAAAAGTTTCCGCTGCTAAGGGGTGTAACAAAATTCTTTACAGATTTTGAAGGATTTTTCTGTAGTTTTGATAGATGACATCAATATGTAACAATATTTGATAAGTTAAACTCGGATGATGGGTTGAGAACTCTCGTAATTTAAGTCCTTGCGAAACTATGTGTGCAATTGTCAAACAATGAACTGAAGTAGCTCTGAAATATTCAAAGAGGCCAAAACAGAAATTCAAGAGAAACGTTGGTCAGAGTACTCAAAGAGGCTTTTCAAAGCATCGATATTGACAGAAAGTTGTTTGATCAACTCCTGAGTTCCTTTCAAAATCATGTTAAATTGGTATCGAAAAAACAAGAAAACTATATTGGTCATTATTGACGTGTGTCAGGTTTTTTTTTAAACTGATCAAAATATTTTTCGCTTAATCCCCCACAACCAGTAAAATTGTTGTTATATCCCTTAGGAGAGATTCACGCTAAATTTGATTCCTTTGCGCTGTAAAAATTGTTCACCGGAAGTCCTAAGATAATCCAGAGGACAAATGAATTTACTGTGTGTTTCGAAAAGGACCTCTTTAGTCAATTAGGACAATAAACAAAATCCTTAGGAGAGGAAACTCCCCTTTTCTAAACTGTTCTTCAGAGTCCTAACAGAGTCCTTTAGGATTTAAGTTTTCAGCCTTTACCTAGGGACATCTTTGTCACTTCGGTATACTCTAAAATCTGTCCTCTGCGTGTGTCATAGAAGCGAGAAGAGAACGAGAACTAAACGTACACTAGACATACAGTATGTAAAGCGTACACTCGGTAGACCGAAAGTACACTAAGAGTACACTGAGAGGTTTTCTTTAATCCCTGGACGTGTACATTTTGTATTTTTCACTTAAATTCATAGGACAACGCTTGTCAAGAAGATAATAATCGTTTTAGCTACTCTCTATCTCCTATCGACCTACTATATACATACCCTCGCAATACTTTATTTTTTACAGAGTACGCTTAGTCCCTTTTCTCCTCTCGGATCTAAAGTACACAGAGCGGACAATTTTTAGAGTGTAGTACAACAGAACTCTTCCTTAGGACCATTGATGTAACGAGGACGTCATGTCGTCACATTCACAAATCTTAGAATATTTAGTTTTGAGAAAATATGACGTAATGCGCGTAAAGAAAAGTTTTATTTATATATATATATATATTATATATATATCTATAAAGAACGATGCTTGTGTAGAAGAAACGTCCACACAAGATGAGGAGGGAGAACGAGCAAATGAAAAATGAGGTACCTCCCAGGAATCGAACCCGGGATCATCCAATTGCCGGTCGGATATGCTATCCACTACACCAAGGTCCTTGATCAATCAGAAGTCGTAATTCTCCTACATACGAGCGGAATCAAGTGCCCTGAGGGGGCACCTTCGCATGCCGTACATATATACATTTTAACTGCAAACATTTTTCATTTGCTCGTTCTCCCTCCTCATCTTGTGCGGAACGCTCTTCTACACAAGCGTCGTTCTTTACATTAATTATACTCGCCTCGGAGGCGGAAGTTAATGCGCCTCGGTGGTGTAGTGGTTAGCGTCGCTGGCTACGAATCCATCGGCCCCAGGTTCGAGACCCGACGGCAGCCAGCGCGCAGCAAAACCCAGCTGTTTATCCTTCCACACAATAAAGAAAGTGGTTGGTAGATAAATGGGTACCCTAGGTGGCCTAGTGGTTAAGACGCTGGGCTGCTGGTGGGGCGTGGTTCGGATTCCACATTAAACTGTAGGTCTAAGGTGGAGTGAAAAGCTTGACTTTCGTCAGAATGAACAATTCGGGCGGAAGGTAACCAAAGGTATAATTCAATTACCCTTTCGTTATAAACTAAAATTAACCAAATACTAATTTATTATATAATAATTCACAGTTTTCTTTAAAAACACTTGAAATGCCTTTGTAACGTGGCTCTTATTTGCGCATGGAATGGAGTTCGTGAAGATGTTGGGAAGTTGGAAGAGATCAATCGATGTTTAAGTCATTTACTTTTTCGTCCTTATTCTTCTTCCGTTTTTTGTCGTTTGTGGGTGCGTTTACCCCCACCCACTCCACCAGCCTCCCACGATGGCGTTCCTTCATCGACATCTACTGTCATATTTTTAAGGGACCCGCTGGCCTCTTTTTTTGGGGTTAGTAGGACCAGGGTTTCGGCTCCCCAAACCTACAAAAGGAACTTGCTCCTATCTAGAGTAACCTGATGGAGCAGCAGGCATAAAATTCATTTATTGTTCCCCAGTCTGCAATTAATTGTTTCAGATATAAAGCTGGGAGTTCTTTAGCAAAAAAGTGATGTATGACAATGTCGTAATAAATGTTATACTTCGTGATAAAGTCACTGACATTTGTTAATGTGGGACAATTTTCCAAAGAAATTTTGTTAGGACATAAATCACCATTAAAGTCATGGCCTTTTATTAGGACTTTCAAAGGACACATTTCCAGTAACAATTTTCTAAGTAAATTTCGTTAACAATAATTACATAAGTCACAGAGTATAAATTAGGACTTTTCAAGGGCACTGTATAAGGTGTAGCACTACTCTCCGCAATACATGTGTCTAATTGTTCCCTTGGCACCTAAAATACAGTTTCGGAAAAAAGTTCGCCTAGAAACATAAGATTTCTATAAAGCATAAAAAATTACTAATTAGTAATGATTGTATTTTATTTCTGAAACTTTATTACTGTCACCAAAAAGGAATTAAATACCCAAAGAAAATCAGGATATTACCAATTATTAATTTTTCATGCTTTTCAGAAATTTTATAAACTGCACATTTACTGCATTTGCATTATTTTAGGCATATACAAATATAGTTATACAGTATAGCGATATACTGTACACACATATATATGTACTTTCGGTTCCAAGAGTAAAAAAATTTCATGTATTACTAAAGTACTCTGAAAGGACAAAATTTAGGGTTCGTAAGATAACATTTATCTCTACTTTTAATGCCAGTGAACTGAATAACTTGTCAAAGACGTTTCATACATAAACAGAGAAGATCCAAACTATTTGACGAGATCCCTCGGGTGGAGGGGTGGATTTCGAAATTAATAAGGGGGTGACGTGGGGTCCTGAGATAACTTAAGAAGCCCCAAATTAAGAATAACACAAAATTTCCATAAAATTTGGTACAAAAGTGAAAAATTAGCTAACTTTTGTTAATTTTAGCGTTTAAAATAAGGTTTACCTATATCTTCAGTAGATGGGGCCATCTACCTTCAGTAGATGGGCATATGATTTTTAATTAATAGCTCACCTAAAATATCTTGACTAGAACGATCAAAAGCAGCTAGTTTGTCTATTATTAGTGATAATAAAGCAATTTATTTTTTCTTATTCTATTTTACAAGAAAAGTAATATTATTAAATAATATTATAAAAATAATATACTAAATAATATATTTAATAATATAAATTTTATTTGTTTTAGGTTGTGGACTGCATACAAGAAATTGAGAGAATTACCCTAGAATTAGAGGTAAAACTTTTAGGGGGTGAGATAAATTTTGGGGACTACTGAATTTTTTATGTAACTTACGAAGTTGAAGTGTATATATATATATATATATATATATATATATATCAGTCTTAATCTTGGTTTTGTTTCCGCTCAAACTGTTCATTTTAACGAAGATCAAGCTTGTTGCCCCGACCTTAGACCTACAGCTTAACGTTAAATCTGAGCCACAACCCACTACGGGTGCTCAAGAATTACAAAGTCCTTGCTCGGACTCGATCTCACGACCTCCCGATCAGAAACGCAATGCCTTAATCACTAGGGTACCCAAGGTATCCATTTATTTGCCAGTCAAAGTTTTGTATGGAAGGGTCAACAGATGGGTGATCGGAGCGCCGCCTGTCATATACAGGGTGAGCGAAAAGTCCCTGTGCACCTGTCTACTTCCAACACAGTGCAGGTACAGGTTCACTACACTGCACAGCTTAATTAAGCCTTAGAGGGAAAATAAAGGCTTCGCTATAATTTTACAAAAGCACCGCTCCGCCCATACACCTATTATGGGTACGAGCAGCTCGCAGCATCACTGCCAAGTACATAGAATGTGAACGTTGTTTATTCGTAATGGAAAAAAGTAATACGCTGCTTTATCACTTTTCATAGATATTGTCCAGTCCATAATTCCTTCATATAAGATTGTCGTTAATTTGTTCGCACTGCAGACCCACGCGGATTTATAAGCTAAAGTGCATCATTCTTCGGGAGCAAGATGCACCGTAAGTTTGTGTTTCTTACCTTAGACAACACAAATTCATTCATTCAAATCACAACACAGTCACATCATCTCAAACTTGCTCTACACAAATCGGACCAAGAACTCAGAATATTTGCAATTTCAAACCTACTGTTTATACTTTCCTGTGTATTGCTACGTTCCTGCGTATAGCTTGTATTGCTACGTTCCTGCGTATAGCTCACATTTTTAGAATATAATATTTCCTTTATTTCTAATATAATATTGAAGAACGTCTAAAAATTAAAAAAAACTACAAGCGTAACATAGCAAATTAATATTTACAATATAGTTAATTAATATTTACAATAATTAATTTAATTAATTCCTAATTAATTTATGTCTTATTACCGTAATTATTAATTATTAAAAGGATAACTCTTATAATTCTGTTTAATTTTTACCTTTTAATGTAATTACCTTCAATCAAAATAAGGTAAAAAGTTCATAAGAAAAGGTAAAATTAAAGTTAGAATCGGTTTCTGTATAAATTTTTTTAAAAAAGCTTAAAAAGTTTAAAAAGCTTTATTTTAAAAAAATTTTAGAACAGAAATTTTCTTTAAAATAGAAATTACGGGAATAAAGATGGTGGAAACTATTTACATTCTTTCTGCGTATTTTTGGATCACACTGTATTCAATTTATTCGCTTTTATAATGCGTATTATGTTCACCTTTAATACAAATATTGTGTGATACAAAGTTAAATAATATTAACGATATTTTTCGGTTAAAATACTTTGAATGTAACTCAAATTGTAGTGAAAGAAAGAAAAAAAATAAAATATATATATATATATATATATACTGTATATATATATATTAACAATGAAATTAGGTCCGATGCGATTTTATCATAATTCCTAATTTTACTCTCGTATGATACTGTACAAACTTTCTTCCAAAATGCGTTTGAACAAGAAGTAAAAATGTAAATTACGTCTTATGCCTCCATAGGGACGAGAAAAACCAAACTTTCTGAATAAGAATGAGGGAGGTCTAATAGCTAAAATATACAGTAATATCCACCCAAAATATAAATTTATTAAAAAAAAAATTAAAAAAATTTTTTTTACCGGAGAATGCGTAACCCGGGCCTCTGCCCGGCTCGTGCATTGATGTAAAATTAAAGGGACATGCATTCTAGTGTTAAAACCGTGGACAATTTGTACTTAATGGAGTATGTAATATAAAAAGCTATTTCGCTCGTTAGGTCACACTAATGTAAATAATTTTTCATTCATGTTTACAATTTTCATATTATTTGTTCTTATTTTTAACATTGGTTAATTTTGTTCAATTCTAATTCCGACTTTGTACCGGATAACTATAGAATATGTTAACCTCTTAACGACCGAAGTTTTTGTAGGGTTAAGTTATGAGTGCGTCTATGGGAAACGGTACATATTCGACCCAGCGGTCCAAAAGAGGTTAATAATGTTTTCATGTTAATTTTATGCAACCACTGATAAAATCCCTTCATTTTGTTAACATTTCAAGTTAAATATGAACTGATTCACAACTTTTCTATGACCATTATCTTCAAACTGCGGGAATTAATATTGATCCATTTTGGAAAGTCTTCCAAAGTAAACAGTTGCTTTAAAAAGTACCCTTCTTAATGCAGACCTAAATCGTGTCATCTCTGTTCACTTTAAAACTGACATTATAATTGA
>JAJOZX010000492.1:717500-772500 GCA_023014485.1 Bathynomus jamesi
TACTATCTGTAATATATATATATATATATATATATATATATATATATATATATATATATATATATATATATATATAAAAGAACGGGTTTTTAAAAAGGAAATATATAATAATTATAAAGGTTTCATTGGCACATTACATTTTCTAACATGAAGATAGATTTCACAGATGCATTATAAAAAGTCGGAGTCGATATTTTAACAAACATGTCGTGATATTTTCGTTAGTTAGCCTTATAAGTATATATAGGGTGGCGCAAACGTCGCGCATCACAGGATTTTTCAGTGTGATTATATTATTTTTCTTTTAGGTAGGGGATGGCTGCGAAATTAACAATAGACGAGAGGATGAGCTTGGTTTAATGCATGAAATACTAGGTACTACAAATCGATGACTCGGTACAGAATCGGTACAGAATTCAAATTCTGTACCGATTCATCGATTTATTGTACCTGGTATTCCATACATTAAAACCAAGCTCACCCTCTCGTCTATTGTTAATTTCGCAGCCATCCCGTACCTAAAAGAAAAAATAATCTATTATAATCAACACTGAGAATTCCTATGATGCGCGACGTTTGCGTCACCTTGTATATATAAACACTAACCCTAAAAACGTGTTCCAAATGGGTGGTGATATATTTTTCGATAACTAATAAGTACCTTAAGAATATTTCGAGATTCCTCTAACAAAAGTTTCTCTAGTTTTGGAGTTGGCAACAAGTCTCTTCAACAAATCACTTTATTCTCAATTAGAGCCTGCGATTAAATCCATATCCCAGTCTGACCAACTGACCTGACCACTTATAATGTTAAATGTAAAGGTAGAATGAAAACACTGATTCGGACCTTTTTATAATGCAAACTTTCTTCTGGCCTACGCCTTATAAGACCAATATATATATATATATTATGTATGTGTGTGTAAGTACAATCACTGTACTGTATAAATAATATTAAAATCGCCAAGATAAAAGAAATAAAAGTTTAAGATGACCTAAGTCCTTCGAAGGAGACCCTCCTTTATCTTCTGGGTCAAGCTTAAAACTTATTTCTTTTATCTTGAGGATTTTAATATATATATATATATTATATATATATATATATATAGAGAGAGAGAGAGAGAGAGAGAGAGAGAGAGAGAGAGAGAGAGAGTTCGTGAATATGATGTGTTTACAAAAATTCCTCATCAACTGAACTATTCCTTTCACAATATTCACTGATTATTTATTCTTTATTGTAATAATAATAATTCAAGAATATGTAATTAAATTAAGAATATATATATATATACAGTATATATATATATATATATATATATAATATATATATATATATATATATAGATATATGAAAATTATTTCACAAAAGTAACACGTGAAAAAAATTTATGATGAATAAAACCACGAAGGAAAAGAAACAGAATGGTGCTCAAGCGCTTTCGTCTAATGACATCCTCAGGAACACTGAAGTACATAAAGAGTTACAGGCTATATATAGGTTACAGAAAAAAAGAAATATATATATATATATATATATATATACAAAAACGGAGAAATGAAATTTAAAAAAAAAAATTATTAAAAATTAAAAGATTGTGGAAGGGGCATACAACTTTGTAAAGAAACACTATCGATTTTTAGCACAAGATCAAACTACCGATTTTTAGCATAAGATTAAATTAATTGTTTCCAACCAATGTTATAAAAAAAAAAAAAAATACAAATTTATACTGGAAATCTGCCCTGGTTTTATCACTCTACCCATTGTAATAAAAATAAATTGAAAAATAAAAGTTATTAGAGTCGCATACAAGTTTACCAAAGATTTAGCGTTCTACCCTTCTTATCTAAATCTTTTCTGAAGGAATTCAAAACAACAGGATCGAGTTGAAAAAGACCTTTGCTTATGTTGAAGTTATTTGTAAGTTGGATAATGGCAGACTCAAGAATATTTCCATTAAGAATGTTGCTAGAGTGAAATAAAACTGAAGCATTATTCCAATCAATACAGTGGGATAACTCTGACAAATGGACAAAAAGGGCACTGGACGACTGTCCTGTTCTAACGGAATATTGATGCTGTTTTATACGTGTGTGCAAATCCTTTCCCGTCTGACCTATGTAAAAGGAATCACATTGTTTACAACCAATTTTATAGATAATGCCTGAATTATTGGTAGGGCTATTTTTTACTATGATATTTTTCACAATATTGTTATATGAAAATACTACATTAATATCCAAAAGTTTAAGTACATTACCAATGCCTAAAAAGCCCGGGAAAAATGGAAGTACTGTACTAAAATTTTTTGACAAGTACGAGTTTATTATTGACACGATAGAAAGTTCGTTTTGCCTTGTTGAGACAAGATTCCATAAACGCAGATGGATAACACAGATCACTTCCAATACCGTTGATTTTTTCTAATTCGGCATCGATGTATTCCAGACTGGTGATCCTAAGGGCGCGGAGAAACATTGAAGAAAAAATGGCCCTCTTAGTGGGGGTGTCATGTCCCGAGTAAAAGTGTACGTAGGACAAATTGTTTGTTTTTTTCCGATAGATACTGAACTTAAAACCTGGGCTTTCCCTATGTACCCGCACATCCAAAAACGGAATTGAATTGTCTTGTTCCACTTCTAAAGTAAACTTAATGAAGGGGACTTGATCATTTAACTGAAGGAGGAAGTTATCCAGGTCACGATTCATGGGCCAGATACACAAAATATCGTCGACGTACCGCAACCAAGGGATGCCAACCCTCAGGATTCTCGGAATGTAAGTAATTTCGAAAAACTCCATATAAATATTGGATAGGAGGGGCGACAAGGGGTTGCCCATGGCCATCCCAAAAATTTGTTGATAATACTCGTTATTGAAAGTGATCTGTGTTATCCATCTGCGTTTATGGAATCTTGTCTCAACAAGGCAAACGAACTTTCTATCGGGGCAATAATAACACTCGTACTTTGTCAAAAATATTTTAGTACTTCCATTTTTCCCGGCTTTTTAGGCATTGCTAATGTACTTAAACTTTTGGATATTAATGTAGTATTTTCATATAACAATATTGTGAAAATATCGTGGTAAAAAATAGCCCTACCAATAATTCAGGCATTATCTATAAAATTGGTTGAAACAATGTAATTCCTTTTACATAGGTCAGACGGGAAAGGATTTGCACACACGTATAAAACAGCATCAATATTCCGTTAGAACAGGACAGTCGTCCAGTGCCCTTTTTGTCCATTTGTCAGAGTTATCCCACTGTATTGATTGGAATAATGCTTCAGTTTTATTTCACTCTAGCAACATTGTTAATAGAAATATTCTTGAGTCTGCCATTATCCAACTTACAAATAACTTCAACATAAGCAAAGGTCTTTTTCAACTCGATCCTGTTGTTTTGAATTCCTTCAGAAAAGATTTAGATAAGAAGGGTAGAACGCTAAATCTTTGGTAAACTTGTATGCGACTCTAATAACTTTTATTTTTCAATTTATTTTTATATACAAGATGGGTAGAGTGATAAAACCCGGGCAGATTTCCAGTATAAGTTTGTATTTTTTTTAATTTTTTTTATAACATTGGTTGGAAACAATTAATTTAATCTTGTGCTAAAAATCGGTAGTTTGATCTTGTGCTAAAAATCGATAGTGTTTCCTTACAAAGTTGTATGCCCCTTCCACAATCTTTTAATTTTTAATAATTTTTTTTTTAATTTCATTTCTCCGTTTATTGTGTATATATATATATATATATATATATATATATATATATATATATATATATATATATATATATTTTTCTGTAACCTATATATAGGCTGTAACTCTTTATGTACTTCAGTGTTCCTGAGGATGTCATTAGACGAAAGCGCTTGAGCACCATTCTGTTTTTTTCCTTCGTGGTTTTATTCATCATATATATATATATATATATAAATATATATATATATATATATATATATTATATATATAATTAGTGCCAGGAGAGGAAGTTTGCTTCATTTGCACTAAAACAAAGAAGAGAAATGAAAATAAAGTTGTATCTTCGTTTACGGTTTCAGAAACCTTGGAATGAGATCCGTTTCTTATTCTACCTCATGAGATACAGTTAATGACCTTGTGTGTGGTGTGTGTGTGTGTGTGTGTGTATACATATATATATAGAGTATATATTCTAAGTACTTTAAGTACCGTTATTCATATGCAATTTATGTCTAATTGTACTCTTGGCATCTAAAGTATACTGTACTTCCATTATATTATTTACGTACACAGAGATACACAGTATATCTATATACTATGTATTTGTATGTGCGTGCGTGCATAAAATAGTGCATTTGCGCTAGATGTATTTTTGACAGAAATTTACATGTATTATTTAAGGTTGTCCAAAAAGACCAAATTTACAGCGTGGAATGAGTTTTCCATCGGAAATGTCCCGTTTTTAATACACACTTATCTGCATACCCTGTTAAAAATACTGCCATTTTCTCTCTCTCTCTCTCTCTCTCTCTCTCTCTCTCTCTCTCTCTCTCTCTCTCTCTCTCTCTCGTATTTTCATCACACTGGAAGCTACACGATGCAATTTATAACTCCACGTGATCTCTAGAACTATTCAGAACTTTAACCAGTGGTAGGAAGCTGAATTAATGGAATTTTTTTATTTGTAACACACTCTTTCTAGCGCACTCTTTACCAGTTTGATGCGCCTCCATAAAAAGGGGATCTCATACAAGGGTAACTAAAGAAAACGAATAAAATGAATTTAATTGCGTAATAAAAGTGTGTTTATTATACAGATAAATTATAAAATTTAAAAAAAAGTGAAGTTGTAAAAAATAAATCAGAATAGCAAATAAATTTCCACGCGTAGCTGTAATATACAATCTTGAAACTTTAGTTATTTTTTTTATATAATGTTGTTAAGAGAACATTTAAGGATTTAGTTTACAGGTAGAAAGATAATTGTTTATAAACTCTATTATATACAGTGAACAGTAAGTCGTAAGACCTTTAAGGCGAAGTGCCTAAATCGTCATCTCCTCATGTTAACATCCCTAGTGATAAAGTGTTCCTATAGAGCGTATATAAGTTACTTTTCTGGTAAAGCCTTTTGGCATATATGGTTAAAGGTCATGTGGTCAGAAAGAGGTCGAATAAGTTCCCGGTTAATGTTTATGCGGTTCCCAATTTAGAACCTAATAATGAACCAAACAGTTTGAAATTTCCGTGTCATATGGAACTTCCACAGTTCTCAATGTTTTCTCTCACGCAATGATTTCAAATATAAGGAGTTCACTTTCGAGTTCTTATGGAATGCATTTTTTTTAGGCATACTACTAGGCACTAAGTCATTACCTACAATTACAAAAATCAAGCTAATAATAATAATAATAATAATAATAACAATAATAATAACATTCACTGATTACAAACACAAGAGAGAGCAAAGTTTAAGGGTAGGAAAGATACAATTATAAAGGAACCAAACAAAGTTATAGAGAGTTCGATTTAAACAGAGTCGTTATAAAGACAACATAAAGTTAACGAACTATAATTAAATCACAACAATAATGTTTGGTGAGGTTCTCTACAAGGTCAGAAAACTTTTTAAATAATTCGTATTAAACTTTCTTAAACTAATTCTAGAATTTGACATTCTCATCCGGTTAAGAATTTTATCCCACGATAAAAAATCATTTATTCATGCAAGATTTTGATTTGATGTCACACTGAAAAAAAAAAAAATCATATTATCATTTTAATCCAAAATCATATTTAAAATTGGTCATTCTTTTTTTTTTTTTTTTTTTCAAAATTGAATAAGAATTTGTTTGCACTGAAAGTCAAATTATTTTTAGACCAATCGTAGAATTAATCCAAAACCATCTTCTCTTATTTTTTATTTCAGTGTGGATAAATTCTTATTCATTCAAAACAATTTCATCAAGTTTAAATGTTTTTCATTTAAATAATGCATTGATAAAAATCTTCTTTTTTACGATTCTAAACCTTTTATTTTAAGGGATTCTAAACCATTCTTTTAAGGGGTTCTAAACTGTTCTTTTAAGGGATTCTAAACCGTTCTTTTAAGGGATTCTAAACTGTTCTTTTTAAGGGATTCTAAACCGTTCTTTTAAGAGATTCTAAACCGTACTAGTACGTCTGGTACTATTTTTTACTGATGAGACTAGTTAAAATTAGTAATTATTATTAGTTTAGAGAAAATATAACTTTATTAATTTCATTGAAATTAAAAGTCCCAAGTCTGGTCCCAACTGGGGCACTGATCCCAACTGGGGCACAATGTTAGGGCATCCTCCTTCTGTAAAGTTTTTCAGAACAAGAACAGGAATCAGTAGCCTTCACCACTCTGTTCCTATAACGAAGTAAAGACACTAAGGTCAGGGGTTCGAATCCCCATGATACTGCCTGATCCGGGAGCTAGCGCAATGGGCAGCGTTCGTCTGGCTAAGTGCTATCTGCCAGTTTTTTGACCCTCTTTAATATTATTATTATTATCATTATTATTATTATTATTAGTATCATTATTATTACTATTATTATTATCATTATCATTATTATTATCATTATTACTATTATTATAACCACTCTGTTCTTCATAGACTCCATTTAAAGAGTAGATGTTAACAAGTGATTCTTCCTATGTCAATGTGTTGAGATTCAGTACGTTGTAAGTGAAGGCATACATAATATGGGATTAACCCAAGAAGGGCAATGTGGGACCACACACATAGCGACTAGTGTTGGGTCTACCTAACGGTCTTAGCCCCATAATGAAAATTACATTTATAACCTTTGGTTATAAATGAAAATAACCTTTTGAAATGAAAATATCCGGAATTGTTCATTCTGACAAAGATCAAGCATTTCACTCCACCTTAGACCTACAGGTTTACGTGGAATCCGAACCACGCCCTACCAGCAGCTCAGCGTCTTAACCAGCGTCTTAACCACTTTCTTTACTGTGTGGAGGGATAAACAGCTGGGTTTTGCCGTTTGCCGTCACTGGTCTCGATCCTGGGGCCGATAGATTTGTAGTCAGCGACGGTAACCACTACACCACCGAGGCGCATATGTTAAATTAAACATTTATTGTTACTAAAAAATAATAAAATGAACTTGCGTACAATAAAAGACATTATTTCCAGAGAAACAAGTGCACCTTTAATATAATAAACCACGCTCTCTCTATAGGGTTAACAGAGTCAGGGGTAAATGTATTTCTTAGTGCATGTACAGTATGATTTTAAGGGTTATTTTCTACCTGATGAGTATAATTTCGCGTAAGATAAACGTATGGGGTTTAACAACTATTCACAAATAAAGGTTTTAAATTTACAAATGTGTTACCAAACTCATTAATATCTTTATTGCGACTGGAAGAAATTGAAATCCCTCCAAAAAATTATGAATTTCAAATCTTGTTCATCCAACGTAGTCCGACCGAGTATATTCTCTTAAACCTAAACATGATCCCATTTTTTTTATATATTCAGGGTGGTTCAAAAGTCCTGCCTCATGGGGGGGGAGGGGGCGGTATTGAATATCTACTAAAAATGAGGCAGGACTTCTGGACCACTCTGTATATATATCTGAGATATTTTCGTAAGACGAGATAAAAGAAAAGTTATCCGACATTATGTTGAAGAGCAAGTCTTGATACTGACGAAGAAGTATAATATTGGACTAACTGTTTTCAACAATACTTTCGAAGAACGCGATATGGCTAAAGTTGGCAAAGTAGTGGATTGTGATAACACCGGGGAAAAATATTCTCAATATCCAAATCGCGCTATAATAATCAGCGAAGAAGGCTAGCAAATGATACAGCGCTCAGGCTAACTAATGGGACCCATTGCGCTAAGTCCCGGATTATTATTAATAGCATCATCGGGATTCGAACCCCTGACTTAAGTGTCTTCACTTCGCTTATAGAGAACCGGTGTTACTCACTAAACTGTACGGATGATGCTGTAATTGTGCAATATTATTTCTTAGACAGCAAATTTAACCCCAAAACCAATTTTTAGCCTCTTTTATTTTTTAAGGACATGAAGTTCAAAACATATGCATGTTAAATACCCATGTAATGTAGGAATAAGACATCATTTCAATTGTCTATTTAATTCTGAATAATTTCGGATAAGGAGTACCATGTGCAGGTGCTCAAACTAGAGGAAAAAAGAAATAAGTTAAAATTGTAATTGCTTCACATTCTCAGAAAACAGCCACATTGCGGCTGTTCGCCTCCTTCCTTATACCCAGACGAAACAAAGAATGTACGTATAATAACAATTGTACCGTTTATAAAAAGGAAATTCCATTATGTTACATTATTAACACGTTCAGTTGCATGTTAAATTACACCTTCTGAAAGGTTAATAATTCTTAAAAGAATCTAATTAGGGTAAGAAATTAAATCGTGCGTCTGACAGCGCGTGAATACAATACGCCGATAAAAGCAATTAAATATCGTATAAAAACTAAATCGGATTGAGGCAATAAATGAGAATAAATCTTATAGCAAAATAATCTTTACATACTGCTAAATAACGTAGCATAAAATTTATGTTAGTTAAGAGATAGGAATAATGTGTTTCTTAAAATGTAACATTCGAAGCGAAAAGGCGCCAAATAAAAACAAAAGCAGAAAGAGCAGAAGCGACCACCCTTTCCTGGGTAGAACCAGTGTATCTGAAGGCTTGTTTAAGAATGTTCCCGCACAAAATTTGTGCTTCTCTAAATGTGGCTTGAAAGAGTCTCAAACAGATTCGTGTTAAAATTCCTAAAATCAAGTAGGAATTGGTTCACACAAAAATTAAACGAAATTAGATTAAATTCCCCTTTTTAAAATTTAAATTAAATTCATATATAAGGAATCGTGTGTGGCAAATAGAAGTGAAATTGTTTCTTTAAGTTTAAGTAAATTACTCGAAAAGCAAACGGATTGGCTTAGAAATAAAATAAGACGTAAAAATCGTCTCTCCTTAAAAGTTCACAGAAAGAAAACAGAGGAACTGGATGTACATTTTGGTGATTTAAAAAGACTCAGAGAATAGTCTATCATAAATTTCTCCAGACAGAAAACGGATACTGAGTTCCTTACATTCGATTTACAAATATATAAAAATTGTATACGGTAGTGGAGACTTACAAGAAAGTAACCCGATTGAGAAGGGAATATTTACCACTGTCAAAAAGGAAGTAGGTAAACATTGTAATTAAGGTATGCATTAGACATATTATCGTACGGTATTATACATAGTTAAATGGTCAATTAACCAGATAGAATTCAAATAATTCTATGAAAATGTATTATGCACCTAGCTAATATGGTCAAAAGGCCAGGTAGAGAAACAATTGTTACTCTAAAGATAATTCACTCTAAATTGTATTATGTATGGGTTCATTCATTTTAAGTGGTCTTGCGTATTACAGTTACAGCTGTATTCAGTTAAATAACTACCATTTGTAGATTAAAATTGTCTAACAGTCATATTTAAATTGATTGTGCATCTTACTTAATTGTCCTATTATCAAGTGTCATTCTTCAACAAATTTTGTGAATGTAAATTTCATTTTTGCATTGTAATTGGTTTATGGTTAAAATCTTTGACGAATACATTTTTTTTTTTTTTAAAAAAGGCTTTTCAATTATATTCCCCTATTCGGATTAACAGAGACACTACGGTGTGATTTTGTATTTGGTGGCGTGAAGGTCAAACAGGTTTAATTAAAAAAAAACGTAAATCTTAAAGTAAAACATAATTTAAATGTCATATATATATATATATATATATATATATATATATATATATACAGTGTGTGTGTATATATATATATATATATATATAATTTTCTCTACGAAATCCTTAAATAGTTTAGCTATTAAAAAAAATCGATCATTATAGATAATTTGAAATTCAGTTTCCGCCATACTTCCCCCTCGACTTTATTCCCCTAAAGTGCCTTAATAATAC
Organism: Bathynomus jamesi; assembly: GCA_023014485.1. Lineage (NCBI taxonomy): Eukaryota > Metazoa > Arthropoda > Malacostraca > Isopoda > Cirolanidae > Bathynomus > Bathynomus jamesi. Next base: position 727,514 of record JAJOZX010000492.1, read on the forward strand.
CCTAAATTCAAGGGGGGTCTTAAAATATGTCTTAATTAGAATCAGCTCCGCATAACACCAACTCAAGTCATTAATCTATTGTAAAGTATTGCATATTTTTCCCAATTTTCGCCAGCTGTTATGCATTTACTTTGATATGTTGACTCATTTGTTGAAAATGCAATTTGCAGATTCGGTTTTAATTCAATTCCAATTCTATGGTTCCTAATTTTAAAAAAAAATTTTTTTTTTACTGCTTTTCTCCCCTGGAGTTCTCACGCTACTTTTATGAGGTTAAAGAGGTTAAAAAAATGGCTTGACTTCGTTTAAGGAAAGAAGGGTTGCATGCTGCCCTTAATATATAAAAGGTGCCATATATACAGTACGTATATATATATATATATATATGTATATACACACTGTGTGTGTGTGTGTGTGTGTGTGTGTGTGTGTGTGTGTATTATTGAGTTTAGTTTTCTTGAGAACTGAGAACATTTTCAAAATGTATTGTTATTCTCGTCCAATATGTAAAGTCGGGTGAATTTACATTTGACACTCTTCCGTCGACGCTTGCTCCCGACATTTCAGTCAGAGTCATTTACATGTGAAAGCAAAATATTTTGAGACTATGTGTCGATACTTCCCTGAGAGAAGCTCTCACCTAAATAATGTCAATTCTTCTTCCAAATCATTCACATTATTCTTTCAGACACTAGTTTGGGTCAGGATAACTCCTTGAATTATCGTTTCCCATATGCGAAGTGTAAAAGAGATCAGGGTTTGAACCCCGATGGAACTCAATAAATCAATTCCCTCTTACATCAAATCAGTTTAGAGGGAGGACAGTGGACCCTCGTCCAACGCGTGTTTGTCCAGGGCGAATTTGCTTATACACGGAAAAATAAATGTGAACAATTATTTGCCAAAAGCGGGAAATTTTATTATACACGGTCCACCAAACACGCGGACAGTAGTACAGTACAGTACTGTACGCGTGCCAATGCGCGCTCTAGTGCTTTCTCCTACACTCTCCAACACTCCCGCATCTCCCTCCGTCTCGCGTCACCCCTCGCATCACCCTTTGTCTCAGTCCCGCTAACGCGTTCAGTGAAGTTGTGTTGGATTGTTTTTGTCGTATTTTGTTGTTGTTTTCTATTACCCTTAGACAGCATATGACACTAAAACGTAAAGCATCTGCAAGCGATAGTGAAGAGAAGAAAAGTCGTAAGGTTATGACATTAGCCGAAAAAATAAAGATTCTAGATAAGTTGCGTGGTGGTATGAGCATAACATCACTTGGCCGCGTGTATGACGTGAATGAGTCTACCATACGCACCATCCGAAAGAGTGAAGAAAAGATACGTGCTATTTTCATTTAATATATTTTTATTGATCATATGTAAATATCATTATGTTTATGATTTTATTATGTTCTTATTTCATATACAATATAGGTAGAGCAATTCATTTATGTGTGAATAAAAAAATCTACGTATCTAAGTATTAATGGGAGACTTTACGCGGCCGCGTTCACGTATCCCATTTATTGCATAAGGTATTAAGTTTGTCCATCGCGGATTTACCTAACGTGCCGTTCTCGAGGAACCTAACCCCCGCGTTGGACGAGGGTTTACTGTGTATATATATATATATATATATATATATACAGTATATAAATTTAGGGTGGTCCAAAATTATACAGTAAATTTTAAAAGTATCTGAATCTTACGTCTTACCCTCGGAAATTGTTACCTATATTGAAAGAACGTTACTGACCAAAACTTATCAAAATTAATAAATATTTAGTAGTGCCACACTCGACTTTAAATTTCTTAATTTTCTTGTTTCAAAATTCTTTGATCATATTCAAAAATTTCTTTAGTTTATCGCAGTCCCCCCCCCATATTCAACTATAATGGAGTATTAACCACTCAGAGGTGGGGGTCTGATGGGTGCCTATCTCCCACGCATTGTTGCTGCGTCAGCTCCTGCTTCAAGCTTGATTTTTTTACATTAGGAAACTGCAGGCGATGTTGCTCCACTATTTGCAGGAGAAACTGCTTTTGACTTTCATTCTTAGTTAGATGTGCATTGAAATTTTTTATTAATGCTATTCCTCTTTCGGATTTATCATTTGTTACCATCATTGACTTGACATACTCAAGGGCCATTTGATAATCTTGTCTGTTCTTCCAGTTTGTTGGATCATCCTCAAGAAAGGCTATTGGGAGTCCGAGCTTAGTTAAAAATAGTCGAGACGAGCTAGTAACAAAGCTGGCTACTGTCTTGTTTTGAATATCGTTGGCAGAAAGATTCAAATTTATTCTTTTGGGCGGATGTTTTGATCCCCTTATGTCGAGTGCCTTTACCATGTCTCTTTTAACATCACTGGAAATATCTTCATCAAAGAATGAAAGTGAAATAAGAAATTCACTTAGGTACCAAAGATGGCGAGAAAGTGCTTGAGATGCTGCAGAAGCAATGCTTTTGTCTTCGTATACTAGCAGCAGTTTTAGTAGCGAAAGATCATTGGCAGGGGCAGAAGCAGCGATACGCGCAGAAAACCATGCAGGAACATAGTGTCTAATGGCAAATTGTGCAAAACGTTTTATTCCACTTTGTTCCTTTAGAATCATTTTAAACTGTGAGCAGAAAAAATTCATTTTTATTGCATAGATTATGCGAGACATCCACCTGGCACGATGCAAAGCACCTGGCTTTAGAAATTTGACTCCACGTGGTGGTACATCTCCTAGATAGATGATTGTAAGTTCCAGAACCTCTCTGTAATCATCTCGGATTTGTGTGGAGATTAGATGTTTCTTACAAATAACAAGCAGTTCATCACGTCCTGGAGTATCAGGAAAGGTTTTAAAATTTTCTTTATTGGTGGAGTTCCAGGCAGACTTAAAGCGTTTGAATATCGGAATATCAACTCCGCTACTGGCGGAACAAAGACACACCTCAAAAACATTGGATGCAATAAGTTCAATTATATGGTGCCGGCATGCAATATTTAGTAAGTCTTCTCCAAGTTTTTGTTCTATTTGTGCAGTAGCTCCCTTTTTAGGACCCGTGTTCGTGGCAGTTGTGTCAAAACACATGCCTTTAATGCGATCAATTAAGTTCCAGTCCTTTAAACATTCGACAACAGCTGTTGCAATGTCTACTCCTGTGCCAGACTCGAGTTTGGGTACTGCAAGCAACTTTGATTTGCATCTTCCTGACACCAACACTGCTAATCTTTCAACTTTTTCATTTCCAGTTAAATCGATTAGCATTTTTCCATCCCAATGCACCATTAAAGAACATTCAGGATTAAAGGATTCTTTTAAATCTTTTGCGATTTTCTCACGTACATCCATTCTCTTTCGACGAACTGTACTTCTGCTTATGGACAAGTCATCAAGATCATGATCTAATGCAGAGGCAGCAGTGATAGCACATATACGGCCTGTGTATCAGAAATATTCGATCTATCCAAATATCCAATGCAACTGCAACGTCTCGTGTTACAAGTTCCTTCTTACTTGGTTTGCTAGGAACCTTCTTGCCTGCATTATTTTTTGGTGCCGTGTTAGTTTTACACAACAATGTTTCATTTTCACTACTCATGCTCATTGTTTCATCTTCACTACTCATGCTACTTGATGAAGTCAATTTGGCAGACTTGTTTCTTCCTCCTTTCTCTTACTTTCCCTACGTGCTAATCGTTCTTTAGCTGACTCTCTCTTCCTTTTACGATCTTCTTTCTCTGATAATGTTTTGTCAACGTCAGCCATATATCCTTTTCTTCCCTTCTGTTTTTGAGCTTGGAGGAATTCTCTGTCTTCTTTAATCTTGATCATCTCGTGCGCTTTTTGGTGAGCAATATCAAAGAGATCGTTTAAACTGTCCTGAAACAATCTCTCTTTCTCACGCTGAGTTTCGGAGCACCTGAATTTAATTTTTGGAGCGTTCTATATTCCGTTTATACTTTTTCAATCATTAGTATAACATTACAATCAGCTCTTGTTGGAATTCTAGCTTGTTCCCAAAATTCAACTACCTTTATGTAAACTGCTTTTGAAGCTTCTCTTAGAGTTTTCTTTTCCTAAGTAAATAAAAAGACGACGGAGCACATCTACCTTTGGAAGGAAGTTTTCTCCCGCATATAATTTCAACTGGTTGTCCAATGAGCCATATTTCGGTATTTCTGCGAGTTTTCATTGAGGAATTTGCCATTTCTAATATGATTATTCACTACTGCAACACTGCAAACGAACCGCAATACACTGCAAACAATACACTGCAAATGACTGCGAACAATACACTGCAAACGACTGCAAACAATACACTGCAAACGACAGGTTGGCAAAAAATACTGAGGCTTGTGAATAAAAAATACGATTGTTATAGGAACGCCCTTTCAACATGTTTACGCAAGATGAGCACTTAATGGGAAAAGTGACGAAATCTATTTCATGGAAAAACGTAAATATAAGTATCAACGGAACAGATGCGATTCTTGCCTCAACGTGTTCAGTACCGCTCATACAAGATGTGCTTCGGAATATTTAACCACAATAAGCATACAAAAATCTATAGTATGCCAAAAAAATGATATATATCGAAATATTTTTCATAAAGACACAATAAATCTATATTATGGTGAAGAAGCAAAAAAAAGCTTATAAAAACATCTAAATTCAAATGCGATGTGGCACCACTTAGAATTTTTTGTATTTAGTTTTTTTTTCAACATAGGTAACAATTTTAAAGGGTAAGACCTACGAATTTTCAACATGCATTTTTTTGGACCACCCTAAATTATATATATTATACATACACAGTATAGGTCCTATAAAATAAATATGTGTGTGTGTGTGTGTGTGCGCGCGCTTGGGAAACGCCTGTTCAGACTGTCAAATTATGTATTTTAATGAATTTTCGGTGATAATCGCATAAAAATTTGTCGCTAAATTTACTAAACAGTTTAAAACTTGCATGTGACACTAAACTGTTACTTACTTTAGGTTACTTTGGGTTAGTTTGAACGACGGTTCAGGATCGACCCCTCTGCAGCATCCCGCCTCATTTGCGAAATTTGGTGAAGGAAATTGCTGTCTGATCTCCTCCTGCCCTCGTAGCCAGCCACGCATGGCTGGTCAGGAGCTTTGCACAGGAATCTATCCAGCTGATTCTTAAAGTTATTCAGGTCGGTGTGCTGGAGATTCCTCACTTCTTTTGGTAGGACATTGAAAAGCTTTGGGCCTCGTATTCTGAGGGTATTTTCCATCCTCGTTTTCATGGCCCCTTGTCCCACCGAAGCTGGGACCGTGCAAAATCTGCCTCTTCTCTCATTCCAGTTTGTTTCTATTTCATTTCTAAGGTTAAGGACAGAGCCCTCAAGTATTTTCCATATGTATATTATTGTGTACCGCTCGCGCCTTCTTTCGAGAGAGTAGAGTTCCAGGGATTATAGTCGAGACCAGTAGTCTTCACCTTCCGTTTCCTCTATCTTAGACGTAAAAGTCCTTTGTATAGCTTCAATGTTCGCAACGTCTCGTTTTCTGTATGGGCTTCTGACTACTGAGCAATACTCTATTATTGGTAGGACTAGACTCTTCCATAATTTGAGCATGATGTTTGCTTTTCTGCTACGGAAGCTCCTCCAGATGATTCCCATTATTTTTCTAGCCGTTGTAATTTTGATATTATAATGCTCTCTGAATTCTGCATCCGACGACATTATTACTCCAAGATCCCTGACTTGTGGATTTGGTGTTGTCTGTTTAGCTTGCATAGTTTTGTACCCTTTTTTCTGTAGCTCCTTGTTATTACCATATCTTAGAAGTTGAAATTTTTCTTCGTTGAACTTCATATTGTTGTCTTCTGCTCACTGGAATAATGTTTCAATGTCATTTTGTAATTTTCTTATGTCACCTTCGTTCAATATTTCCTTACATATCTTTGTGTCATCTGCGAAGCATGATACAATACTGTTCTTAATATCTGCATCAATATCTGCAATCATTATTATGAACGGCAAGGGAGCTAATACTGTCCCTTGTGGAACAGAGCTCACGACTTCCGAGACTTCCGATTTAACTCCGTTTACCACCACTCTTTGCGTTCTTTGCGTCAAGAAATTAAATATCCACCTTCCTAGCTTTCCAGTAATTCCTGTATTCTTAAGTTTGTGTGCTATGATTCCATGGTCACATTTATCGAAGGCTTTAGCAAAGTCCGTATATATTACATCTATGTTTTGTCCTCGACACAATGTTTCCAATATTTTCTCTTGGTGGTCTAGTAGCTGTGATAGGCATGATCTTCCAGCCCTGAAGCCATTTTGATTTGGGTTGTATAAGTCTTTTTCTTGTAGGTAGCAGGTAGTTTTGCCTCTAATTATACGTTCAAAACACTTTTATAAGGTGTGAGGTGAGAGCCACTGGCCGATAATTCTTGGGCATTGCTCTGTTACCACCTTTAAATAGGGGGGGCGGGAGGCAATGTTCGCGTTCTTTAAGGGGAGTAAATTTGTCCTGTGTCGAGTGATTTCCTCCATAGCAAGTGTAGCGGTTTGGCAATACTCTCTTTGCATTTCTTCAGAAACGCGGCACTCCAAGTGTCTGGCCCTGGGGGTGAATTGTCTCGCGTCTGTGAGACTGTATTAATCAATATTTGTTTTGATATCACGTGTAATAAAAATATACTTTGAACCAAAACGGATGAACCCTTTAAAAATTTATTGCATATCAGGTACTGACTACTTGTAACTAGTTATTTATTACCTAATTACTGTACAAGTCAATTAGTCTCTTTCGTATTTCCTAGTGTCTAGTCACTAGTACGTAATTTCATAACTAGAGAGAAACTAATACTTATTTCGAGTAAATGGATAAAAATAATTCAGTTATTTAGTTTATTATAAAACATTTCCACCGTCTGCCCTTTTATTCAAAATAAGCATGAACAGATAAAAATACAGGGTGGTCAAAAAAAGGTGTTTCCCACCCACCCCACACAAAAAATTTAGTACACATTATATATTTTTTTTAGGGAAACACTGTTTGTGTGGCTCACCCTATACATATTACCAAATTACTTCACAAAACCAGTTCAGAAGAGTAATTAAATCAACCATTAAAATTAAATCTCTTACCGGAAAAATGAGTATGGTTGAATCAACCCATTTTACGTTGGTTGTTAAACAGTCAACCCAACTTTAATGACTGTTTTGCCCTATTTTTTTCTGTGCACAGAAATATGTATAATTTTTATTGAAAGTTTCTTAAGTTTACCCTATTTTATAATAGAAAACGGGTTCAACATTTATTTTAAGCAATATATATATATATATATATATATGGAGGATGGGAAGGTGATGTGTAAAGTTGTTGGAATGTGAAAAAGAAGGGTAAAAGCGATGCCATGCTTATTTATGGCACTTTGAGACAACTCATAAAGCAGTTACGACCAACATTATTGTTTCTTCTTTAAATAACAGTGGGCGATGGAAGAGAGAGAGAGGGAGAGAGAGAGAGAGAGAGAGAGAGAGAGAGAGAGAGAGAGAGAATGGGTTAGTACTATATCCACAAATTTTAAAATACAGAACAAAATAATACCCATGATAATAACATTATTATGGGTATTATGGGCACAGCCTCGGACACATATCTAATAAGGGAATTACAGGGTGTTGGAAAACTCGTATTGTTTTTCAGAATTTCAGGAATTTTTGGCAGACCACCGTTGAGTTGTGTTCACAGAAAATACTTATTCCCTTCAGGTTAATGGGATTGTACAGACCATCACCATCGATTTTAGAATTATTAACTTTACGTTTGACGTTATGAAGAACATTAGCAAACAAACGCGATGCCACACCGAAAGCAGCGGGCGCTTGCGACACGAGATTTGACTTCCTCGGTTACCAAGAAAACCGTAATATGACTTAGTGATAAAAAATAGGAATACGACGGTGCAACTAACAAACCATTTTCTAGTCTTCTTTTAGGACAAACTATACTAAATTTAAGTTTTCTTTAGAAAAAATGTAGCTGTTAAAAATGTGATTAAAAAAAATCCTAAAAAAATAAAACAACACCAAGACTCTCGCAACACCAAGACTCGCAACACCCTTAATATACCTCGATTATAAAAAAGGTCAAAATCGCCAACAGACACTTTAAAACTAAATCCTTTTTTTTTGTGTCTACTTTCAAAATGGAAGTATGACTGAGCCTAAATGTACTCTGCGAAGTATAAAGTACCTTTTGTAGACTGAAAGTGTGTAAAAAGTGGTGCGATAAACTTCTGAGGCTTTTTCTTGTCCAGAAGAGGACCGTTTGATGTACTCTCGATGTACTTTCAATCTACTTTCGATGTACTAATAGTGTACTTTCCAAATACTTTAGAATTTGCAAAGTACATTTAATTTTATTTATACTTTCACTTTGAAAGTAGACACAACGGACAGGATTTTGAGTGCATTGCTGTGGGTCAAGTTAGGTTAGGATAAGTTACGTTAGGTTATGCTTCGTTAGGTTTCGGTAGGTTTGATTAGGTTAGTTTAAACTAAATTAAAAGGGCTAAGTTAGGTTAAAAAAGTATGAATGATTTTAACCTGTTCATATAATTCCGGAGGATCACCTTCAATAAAAATGAGATTTGGAGGAGTATCGCTAGCACTAGTAGCTGAGTGGTCAACACCATTTCCCTGTAAGCAAACTAAAGGCACTGAGTTCATGGGTTCGACTCCGCTGGTACTAGTAATAATACTTTAAGAGTTGATGCAATGAACCGCAGTAGTTTGACTTGACAGGAGTGCCAGTTACTGGACTGAACCTCTTCAGTAATTTCCAATATTTTTTTGAAAAACACAATTATTAATTCAAAACATCATAATTTCTTCTTGTGATGACAACATTCTCTTCAACACCACAATATTAACGTTCACAATTTGGAATTATCACATCATTCTGAATTATTCGTACATAATCCATACGTACACACACACACACACACACACACACACACACATATGCAGAGGGGGTTGACAAAAGTAAATAGACACCACGATGATTGTCCTCAAGAATAAATGGCGGATCAATGAAATAAAGCCACCCCCAGCCTTCTTTAGTTAGCTTTATAAGACTAACTAACGAAAATATAACGACCTAACCTAACCAATTGTCAAGGGCGTACAGTTAACCTAACGATTGGTTAGGTTAGGTCGTGATATTTTCGTTAGTTAGCCTTATAAAGCTAACTAAAGAAGGCTGGGGGTGGCTTTCTTTAATTGATCCCAAATGGCTTTAAAGCTCATCATGAATAGAATGCCATAACGTGTGTCAGTTTTACGTAAGCAAAAGGGGAAATCAACACGATTCTAAATATATTCATTCAATAACTATCTTATTATTTACTGACTTTTATTATCAAATAATAAAAAAAAAATGGAAAAAACTAAAGGTGTCTATTTACTTTTTTGCAACCCTCTGTCGATCCCAATACAATGACACAAATCCGTACACCGTGAATCGGGAATCTAGAAATAAGTCCTTTAAGTCGGAGTACCTAAATTGGCTTTTTGTAACCTTTTCGTTTCAAATAATAAAGGGTTCCTAACATTGATCGTACAGGTTCCCCTTTTGGTATAGAGAGTCAAGGGTCAAAGGTCAAAAAGAGAACGAGTAAGTTCCTGGTTGGTGTCTATGTAGACCCTAATTTAAAATCTTATTTTGAGAGGAACCTTTCCTTAATCTATTTTAACACGTAATACACGGAACCAAACTGTTTAAAATTATGGAGCAAGTGTAGTTTACGTCCCCCAGACGCAAAAGGGGACACAAACTACACTAGGTCAAAGTTGGGGAGCGTAAACTACACTAGGATCTTTAGGAGACATTTTTTAAATGAATCCATCAAATAAAACGTTAAAACTAACGAAAATATTACGACTTAACCTAACCAATCGTCAATTTATATATATACAGGGCCTATAAGAAGGGGAGAGCTAGGCGAGCCATTTGGCCTGGGCCTCAAGCATAAGGGGGGCCTCAAATTTAAAAACTTTCAGGTTTGAATATAATGTTTTGCAGTGAAAGTAATAATTGGGTTTAGCTATGGGCCTCAAAAGCTGGAAGTGGCCCGGGCCTCTCTGGACCTCTGAGAGGGCCTGTGTGTGTATATATATATATATATATATATATATATATATATATATATATATATATATAATTGACGATTGGTTAGGTTAAGTCGTAATATTTTCGTTAGTTTTAACGTTTTATTTGACTAGGTCTACGCGGACAAAGTTGGGGAACGCAAACTACACTAGGATAATGTAGGGGAACGTAAACTACACTAGGATAATGTAGGGGAACGTAAACTACACTAGGATAATGTAGGGGAACGTAAACTACACAAGGATAATGTAGGGGAACGTAAACTACACTAGGATAATGTAGGGGAACGTAAACTACACTAGGATAATGTAGGGGAACGTAAACTACACTAGGCACCACAGGAGGACGTAAACTACACTTGCTCCAAAATTTTTATATTATATGGAACTTTATTGCTTACAGTGTGCATATATAATAATAATAATAATAATAAGAGAGAGAGAGAGAGAGAGAGAGAGAGAGAAAAGAAATAAATACTAAATTTAATTGTAAATGTATTCATTTTAAACTTGATGTTTTCCGGAAATGGGCAACGAAATGAGACTTCCGTAATCGCTATTTATTGCAAATTGCAAATTACAAATTGCAAATTACAAATACAAAATAGGTTAAAAAAAAAACTTTAAAAAAAAATATAAAATTATATGAATAAACTTTTATTTTAAAATTTATTTTATTTCCAATAAAAATATCCCGAAAATGTCTTTAAAGCTCAAATCTTCGATATTAAAACTGAAAAATTTCGCTTATTGCGTTTTTGCAAATGAAATTTTGGATCAAAGGATTAAGGAACCGACCTCTTTATATCCCTCCCCAACAAAAAAAATTAGTAAATCGATTCTAAAAATTATGTGAAGGAAAAAAAATTTCAATTTTATATGATCAGAAAGTGTTTATCTCTTTCTGAAAATTTGGTTTATCTTTAGTTTAGAGTCAGTGATGCAATTCCTGACGCTATTCCTTCTTAAAGTAATCTGAGAATATCTAAAAATGTTTATAAAATAAAATGAAATGATAATTTAGGAATGGTTATAGAGGATATTTGGTTGTAAACGGCAATGCAGAGAAATGACGAATAGATAAATAAGGAACACACTCACACACACACACACACACACACACACATACATATATATATATTATATATATATAGATATATATATATATATATATATATATATGTGTGTGTGTGTGTGTGTGTGTGTACAGGGTGTCTGGGCTTAAATGACAATAAAATAAAACATTATAAATGTATTTTATTGCCATTTGACCCGGACACCCTGTGTGTGTGTGTGTGTATATATAATTTTTTTTGCAATGTTGCAGCTAGGAGACGTTCAATGAACTGTGAGTTGCCTTGTTTTATTTTCATTTGTATTAAAATGTTTTGATGTATTTCAAAATACACACTTCTGTATGTATTATTTTTAATACAATGTGTTTAGCTCCCTTTTGTAAGCGAACAAAACATTTTAAACTAAATTTTATGTTTCAAAGAAAGGCTAAATGTGTGTGTGTGTGTGTGTGTGTGTTTTGGGGTTGTTTAATCTTCTCCACAACGTCTAAGTTCACATGACGAAGGGGACCTACAGCTTTACGTGGGATTCAAACCACGGGTCACTACATTATCTGGAACACAATGGGCGGCCACCCATCCAACTACTACCCAGACTTAACGCCGCTTAACTTTGTTGATCTAGCGGGAAGCAGTGTTCCAACATGTCCGTTTGTAATGCAGTTAAGATAAGTGTTCTGGAAGATGGTTTTAACTTCCTTTGTAACATCTTAGAAAATCATATGACCACTCGGGGCATATGACCACTCCCACCTTTACGTGGAATCCCACACCCACTACCCTACTAAGAGAGAGACCCTTAACCGTTGAAATCTGAAGTCCGACCCGAGACTCGAATTGAGGACCTTCAAATTAACAGCCCAGGCGCTCTATACCACCATTATAGTAGTATAAATAGGTAACTACAGTGATACAGGGAGATCAACAAATAAATGTAGTTAATATTTACACTCGCTCTCCTATGAATGTTGCATATACAGTCACTTATGTAAATATTGCATACATCTTGCATGAAGTCAAAGGCTGCAAAAGTGCAATTTAGTTTTCTTATATTACGAGCAGTCAGTCAAAAATGCAAAATTTATACATTGCATGTAAAAATAGATTCTATCAAATACGTTCCTAGTTTCAAAAAGAAATAGAGAATTTTTTCCTATTTTATTTTTACGGTAATAGTCAAAGCAATATAAAGTATTTTTATAATAGAAAGTATTAATAGAAAGTATTTTTAAAATACAAAGTATTAATAGAAAGTATTTTCACAAAACAAAGTATTTTTATAATACAAAGTATTAATAGAAAGTATTTTTAAAATACAAAGTATTAATAGAAAGTATTTTTATAATACAAAGTATTAATAGAAAGTATTTTTATAATACAAAGTATTAATAGAAAGTATTTTCACAACACAAAGTATTAATAAAAAGTATTTTTATAATACAAAGTATTAATAGAAAGTATTTTTATAATGCAAAGTATTAATAGAAAGTAGTTTTATAATGCAAAGTATTAATAGAAAGTATTTTTATAATACAAAGTATTAATAGAAAGTATTTTCACAATACAAAGTATTAATAAAAAGTATTTTTATAATACAAAGTATTAATAGAAAGTATTTTCACAATACGAAGTATTAATAAAAAGTATTTTTATAACACAAAGTATTAATAGAAAGTATTTTTATAATGCAAAGTATTAATAGAAAGTAGTTTTATAATACAAAGTATTAATAGAAAGTAATTTTATAATACAAAGTATTAATAGAAAGTATTTTTATAATACAAAGTATTAATAGAAAGTATTTTTATAATACAAAGTATTACTAGAAAGTATTTTCACAATACAAAGTATTAATAAAAAGTAGTTTTATAATACAAAGTATTAATAGAAAGTAGTTTTATAATACAAAGTATTAATAGAAAGTATTTTTATAATACAAAGTATTAATAGAAAGTATTTTCACAATACGAAGTATTAATAAAAAGTATTTTTATAATACAAAGTATTAATAGAAAGTATTTTTATAATACAAAGTATTAATAGAAAGTATTTTCACAATACGAAGTATTAATAAAAAGTATTTTTATAATACAAAGTATTAATAGAAAGTATTTTTATAATGCAAAGTATTAATAGAAAGTAGTTTTATAATACAAAGTATTAATAGAAAGTATTTTTATAATACAAAGTATTAATAGAAAGTATTTTTAGAATACAAAGTATTAATAGAAAGTATTTTTATAATACAAAGTATTAATAGAAAGTATTTTTGTAATACAAAGTATTAATAGAAAGTATTTTTGTAATGCAAAGTATTAATAGAAAGCATTTTTATAATACAAAGTATTAATAGAAAGTATGTTTATAATGCAAAGTAGTAATAGAAAGTAGTTTTATAATACAAAGTATTAATAGAAAGTAGTTTTATAATGCAAAGTATTAATAGAAAGTAGTTTTATAATACAAAGTATTAATAGAAAGTCGTTTTATAATGCAAAGTATTAATAGAAAGTAGTTTTATAATACAAAGTATTAATAGAAAGTAGTTTATAATACAAAGTATTAATAGAAAGTAGTTTTATAATACAAAGTATTAATAGAAAGTAGTTTTATAATACAAAGTATTAATAGAAAGTATTTCTATAATACAAAGTATTAATAGAAAGTATTTTTATTAAACAAAGTATTAATAGAAAGCATTTTTATAATACAAAGTATTAATAGAAAGTATTTTCACAATACAAAGTATTAATAGAAAGTATTTTTATAATACAAAGTATTAATAGAAAGTAGTTTTATAATACAAAGTATTAATAGAAAGTAGTTTTATAATACAAAGTATTAATAGAAAGTAGTTTTATAATACAAAGTATTAATAGAAAGTAGTTTTATAATACAAAGTATTAATAGAAAGTATTTTTATAATACAAAGTATTAATAGAAAGTATTTTCACAATACAAAGTATTAATAGAAAGCATTTTTATAATACAAAGTATAATAGAAAGTATTTTTAAAATACAAAGTATTAATAGAAAGTATTTTCACAATACAAAGTATTAATAGAAAGTATTTTTATAATACAAAGTATTAATAGAAAGTAGTTTTTATATACAAAGTATTAATAGAAAGTAGTTTTTATAATACAAAGTATTAATAGAAAGTATTTTATAATATAAGTATTAATAGAAAGTATTTTTATAATACAAAGTATTAATATAAAGTATTTTTACAATACAAAGTATTAATAGAAAGTATTTTTATAATAAAAAGTATACAGTTATCTAAGTACTTCAAGCAAGAAATATAAATTGTTTGGGATAGCTAAGGACTGTCCAAAGCCAGTCTGAGAAATGGGAAACGGTGAACAGTGATGAGCCCTCTGTGCGTAATATATTTAGCTCGACCCATTTCTACTGTTAAAGGGGATTTATTTTTCCCGATTGGTGGCGTTAACCCCCTCATCTCAGTGCCCCCCTCGTGGCCGAAGGATGTGAATGGAATAGCCAATCAGGTTCTAGAATAAATCGGTCAGTCAATGGAAAAAGGGATAGATTTCACTTTTACAAAGGGAAAAATTATAGTGATATAAAATTTAGGAATGAAATCACTACTGAATGCCCAACAATGCCCCAATTGCCCCATTATAATTAATCAGCTTTATTATTATCTATTATATATTTCTGCCTGTCTGTTTGTTTGTCTGTTTGTCTGTTTGTCCTTTATGCAAGCGCAAACCGTTTGACCTACAGCTACCAAATTTGGCACAGGAACAACACATGTCCCCAGGTTGTGCGCCTGGGTGTTATAATTAAAATTACTGGGCCCGAAGGTCCAAGCACCGCGGTTAAACTACAGAAAAGAACGCAGTCGTGAAAATTTTGAGCTTCACATTGTGTCAAGATTTCTGAATCTTAAGATTTTCATGACTAATTATTTGGACACACAGTATATGCCCGGTTAGGTTAATTGAATGCCCGGGTAGGTTAATTGAATGCCCGGGTAGGTCAACTGAATGCCCGGGTAGGTTAATTGAATGCCCGCCATTACCCCCACCCCTCTCTCCCATTACCCCCACCCCTGGGGATCTAATGTGAATTTATCCCGGGCAACGCCGGGTACCTCAGCCAGGTTGTGCACCTGGGTGTTATAATTAAAATTACTGGGCCCGAAGGCCGCAGCACCGCGATTAAACTACGGAAAAAACGCAGCCGTGAAAATTTTGAGCTTCATATTGTGTCAAGATTTCTGAATCTTAAGATTTTCATGACTAATTATTTGGTCAATGCCATAACTCCAAAATGGGAGCAGTTACAAATGAAACTTCACACACATTGATTAGGTCCCCAGGTTGTGCACCTCCGCGATTAAACTACAGAAAAGAACGCAGCCGTGAAAATTTTGAGCTTCACATTGTGTCAAGATTTCTGAATCTTAAGATTTTCATGACTAAATATTTGGACACACAGTATATGCCCGGTTAGGTTAATTGAATGCCCGGATAGGGTAATTGAATGCCCGGTTAGGTCAACTGAATGCCCGAGTAGGTTAATTGAATGCCTGGGTAGGTTAATTGAATGCCCGGTTAGGTCAACTGAATGCCCGGGTAGGTTAATTGAATGCCCGGGTAGGTTAATTGAATGCCAGGTTAGGTCAACTGAATGCCCGGGTAGGTTAATTGAATGCCCGCCATTACCCCCATTACCCCCACCCCTCTCTCTCATTACCCCCACCCCTGGACTCTAATGTGAAATTTATCCCGGGCAACGCCGGGTACCTCAGCTAGTAGCTTATAAAGTTACCATATATATATTGCTACCGGGCCTGACGAAGGTTACGGCAGGCAATACTCACTGTCGTACTGTCCGCGGAGACTCAATCAGAGGTGGAAAGATTACTTTGTTTAATCGATTACGTTTGTAATGATTACACATTATTCTGGTAATTGTAATCGTAATCGTGCTTTTCAGGGGAGTATGTAATCGTAATCGTGCTTTTCAGGAAAGTATGTAATCGTAATCGTGCTTTTTAGGGGAGTATGTAATCGTAATCGTGCTTTTCAGGAAAGTATGTAATCGTAATCGTGCTTTTCAGGGGAGTATGTAATCGTAATCGTGCTTATCAGGAAAGTATGTAATCGTAATCGTAATCATGTTTTTCAGGAAAGTATGTAATCGTAATCGTGCTTTTCAGGAAAGTATGTAATCGTAATCGTGCTTTTCAGGGGAGTATGTAATCGTAATCGTGCTTATCAGGAAAGTATGTAATCGTAATCATGTTTTTCAGGAAAGTATGTAATCGTAATCGTAATCGTGCTTATCAGGAAAGTATGTAATCGTAATCGTAATCATGTTTTTCAGGAAAGTATGTAATCGTAATCGTGCTTTTCAGGAAAGTATGTAATCGTAATCGTGCTTTTCAGGGGAGTATGTAATCGTAATCGTGCTTATCAGGAAAATATGTAATCGTAATCGTAATCATGTTTTTCAGGAAAGTATGTAATCGTAATCGTGCTTTTCAGGAAAGTATGTAATGTAATCGTGCTTTTCAGGAAAGTATGTAATCGTAATCGTGCTTTTCAGGAAAGTATGTAATCGTAATCGTGCTTTTCAGGAAAGTATGTAATCGTAATCGTGCTTTTCAGGAAAATATGTAATCGTAATCGTGCTTTTCAGGAAAGTATGTAATCGTAATCGTGCTTTTCAGGAAAGTATGTAATCGTAATCGTGCTTTTCAGGGAGTATGTAATCGTAATCGTGCTTATCAGGAAAAGTCTGTAATCGTAATCGTAATCATGTTTTTTCAGGAAAGTATGTAATCGTAATCGTAATCGTGCTTTTCAGGAAAGTATGTAATCGTAATCGTGCTTTTCAGGGGAGTATGTAATCGTAATCGTGCTTATCAGGAAAGTATGTAATCGTAAGCGTAATCATGTTTTTCAGGAAAGTATGTAATCGTAATCGTAATCGTGCTTATCAGGAAAGTATGTAATCGTAATCGTAATCATGTTTTTCAGGAAAGTATGTAATCGTAATCGTGCTTTTCAGGAAAGTATGTAATCGTAATCGTGCTTTTCAGGGGAGTATGTAATCGTAATCGTGCTTATCAGGAAAGTATGTAATCGTAATCGTAATCATGTTTTTCAGGAAAGTATGTAATCGTAATCGTGCTTTTCAGGAAAGTATGTAATCGTAATCGTGCTTTTCAGGGGAGTATGTAATCGTAATCGTGCTTATCAGGAAAGTATGTAATCGTAATCATGTTTTCAGGAAAGTATGTAATCGTAATCGTAATCGTGCTTATCAGGAAAGTATGTAATCGTAATCGTAATCATGTTTTTCAGGAAATATGTAATCGTAATCGTGCTTTTCAGGAAAGTATGTAATCGTAATCGTGCTTTTCAGGGGAGTATGTAATCGTAATCGTGCTTATCAGGAAAATATGTAATCGTAATCGTAATCATGTTTTTCAGGAAAGTATGTAATCGTAATCGTGCTTTTCAGGAAAGTATGTAATCGTAATCGTGCTTTTCAGGAAAGTATGTAATCGTAATCGTGCTTTTCAGGAAAGTATGTAATCGTAATCGTGCTTTTCAGGAAAGTATGTAATCGTAATCGTGCTTTTCAGGAAAATATGTAATCGTAATCGTGCTTTTCAGGAAAGTATGTAATCGTAATCGTGCTTTTCAGGAAAGTATGTAATCGTAATCGTGCTTTTCAGGGGAGTATGTAATCGTAATCGTGCTTATCAGGAAAGTCTGTAATCGTAATCGTAATCATGTTTTTCAGGAAAGTATGTAATCGTAATCGTAATCGTGCTTTCAGGAAAGTATGTAATCGTAATCGTGCTTTTCAGGGAGTATGTAATCGTAATCGTGCTTATCAGGAAAGTATGTAATCGTAAGCGTAATCATGTTTTTCAGGAAAGTATGTAATCGTAATCGTAATCGTGCTTATCAGGAAAGTATGTAATCGTAATCGTAATCATGTTTTTCAGGAAAGTATGTAATCGTAATCGTGCTTTTCAGGAAAGTATGTAATCGTAATCGTGCTTTTCAGGGGTGTATGTAATCGTAATCGTGCTTATCAGGAAAAATATGTAATCGTAATCGTAATCATGTTTTCAGGAAAGTATGTAATCGTAATCGTGCTTTTCAGGAAAGTATGTAATCGTAATCGTGCTTTTCAGGAAAGTATGTAATCGTAATCGTGCTTTTCAGGAAAGTATGTAATCGTAATCGTGCTTTTCAGGAAAGTATGTAATCGTAATCGTAACCGTGTTTTTCAGGAAAGTATGTAATCGTAATCGTGCTTTTCAGGAAAGTATGTAATCGTAATCGTAACCGTGCTTTTCAGGAAAGTATGTAATCGTAATCGTGCTTTTCAGGAAAGTATGTAATCGTAATCGTAACCGTGCTTTTCAGGAAAGTATGTAATCGTAATCGTGTTTTTCAGGAAAGTATGTAATCGTAATCGTAACCGTGCTTTTCAGGAAAGTATGTAATCGTAATCGTGCTTTTCAGGAAAGTATGTAATCGTAATCGTAACCGTGTTTTTCAGGAAAGTATGTAATCGTAATCGTGCTTTTCAGGAAAGTATGTAATCGTAATCGTAACCGTGCTTTTCAGGAAAGTATGTAATCGTAATCGTGCTTTTCAGGAAAGTATGTAATCGTAATCGTAACCGTGTTTTTCAGGAAAGTATGTAATCGTAATCGTGCTTTTCAGGAAAGTATGTAATCGTAATCGTAACCGTGCTTTTCAGGAAAGTATGTAATCGTAATCGTGCTTTTCAGGAAAGTATGTAATCGTAATCGTGCTTTTCAGGAAAGTATGTAATCGTAATCGTGCTTTTCAGGAAAGTATGTAATCGTAATCGTGCTTTTCAGGGGAGTATGTAATCGTAATCGTGCTTATCAGGAAAGTCTGTAATCGTAATCGTAATCATGTTTTTCAGGAAAGTATGTAATCGTAATCGTAATCGTGCTTTTCAGGAAAGTATGTAATCGTAATCGTGCTTTTCAGGGGAGTATGTAATCGTAATCGTGCTTATCAGGAAAGTATGTAATCGTAAGCGTAATCATGTTTTTCAGGAAAGTATGTAATCGTAATCGTAATCGTGCTTATCAGGAAAGTATGTAATCGTAATCGTAATCATGTTTTTCAGGAAAGTATGTAATCGTAATCGTGCTTTTCAGGAAAGTATGTAATCGTAATCGTGCTTTTCAGGGGTGTATGTAATCGTAATCGTGCTTATCAGGAAAATATGTAATCGTAATCGTAATCATGTTTTTCAGGAAAGTATGTAATCGTAATCGTGCTTTTCAGGAAAGTATGTAATCGTAATCGTGCTTTTCAGGAAAGTATGTAATCGTAATCGTGCTTTTCAGGAAAGTATGTAATCGTAATCGTGCTTTTCAGGAAAGTATGTAATCGTAATCGTAACCGTGTTTTTCAGGAAAGTATGTAATCGTAATCGTGCTTTTCAGGAAAGTATGTAATCGTAATCGTAACCGTGCTTTTCAGGAAAGTATGTAATCGTAATCGTGCTTTTCAGGAAAGTAGTAATCGTAATCGTAACCGTGCTTTCAGGAAAGTATGTAATCGTAATCGTGTTTTCAGGAAAGTATGTAATCGTAATCGTAACCGTGCTTTTCAGGAAAGTATGTAATCGTAATCGTGCTTTTCAGGAAAGTATGTAATCGTAATCGTAACCGTGTTTTTCAGGAAAGTATGTAATCGTAATCGTGCTTTTCAGGAAAGTATGTAATCGTAATCGTAACCGTGCTTTTCAGGAAAGTATGTAATCGTAATCGTGCTTTTCAGGAAAGTATGTAATCGTAATCGTAACCGTGTTTTTCAGGAAAGTATGTAATCGTAATCGTGCTTTTCAGGAAAGTATGTAATCGTAATCGTAACCGTGCTTTTCAGGAAAGTATGTAATCGTAATCGTGCTTTTCAGGAAAGTATGTAATCGTAATCGTGCTTTTCAGGAAAGTATGTAATCGTAATCGTAACCGTGCTTTTCAGGAAAGTATGTAATCGTAACCGTGCTTTTCAGGAAAGTATGTAATCGTAATCGTGCGTTTGATTCTGAAGTGAGTTTATTTTCGTTAAAAATTTCCTTGCTATAAATAATGTTCATTCGTGTTGGCGGAAAAATTTCGTCAACTATTCCAGTCGCTTCTTGTCGCGGTGTATCACGCTTTGATGGTGGAGCCGCAGATGCGCAGTCTCCTCAGAGTAGACTGCCCTGTCGTTCTTGGACTCAGCAAACATTTTCTAACATGAAATCTCAAAACAAGTTCCGCTACTGTGACAACTTAGCGAAGCATTTAGGAGAGTCTGTAGAGCGTCACCTCACTTCTTTTTTTACATAGCCATGACAACCGCGTCGCGTCGTTCCCAGATCCTCGCTTCAAATTGGACTGCCTCAAAATCAGGAAGAAAAGGATGAATTAATAAACCTCGTCAAGTCCCTAATTGTAAAGAAGTCACGCGCTGATAAAGAGGAAGATGGTGGAAATCAGAAAGAGGAGGGAGGAGGGGAGGCAAGCCCCAAACGGCCATGAACGTATCAGGCGGCCATCTTCGCGTGAAGATGATGTTGATAACTACGTAAAGGAAGATCTATTGCCGCATTCTTCTTGCCCTCTGGAATACTGACGCGGTTACAAGAACTGTCCCCTGAAAGAATTAACCCGCAAGTACCTTGGAGTCACAGCGACCTTGGCTCTTTCTGAACGTGTTTTCTCCATCGCAGGGAACTTCTCCCAGGAGAGATGGGTGGGCTTGCGCGTTGAAACCTTCCGTGCACTATTGTTGATCAAATGCAACATTGAAATGTTCTTGAATATGTAAAATATGTCTGAATCAACAAACGAATCAGTTTAGTCTATGCTTAGTCTTATTCGCCAATCACCATCACCACAGGTAATAAAAAAAAGTAATCGTAATCATAATCGCAACGTCTGCGATACGCTGTAATCTTAATCGTCATATGAGCGACCTGCTGTAATCGTATTCGTAATCATACTCATAAATTTTTCAAAACTGAGTAATCTTTCTACCTCTGGTCTCACTCACTCGAGGCAGTGAGAAATTTTTAACAGATTTATAATTACAAAAGCTAATTCGATAATCTTAAACAGATCAATAAAACTCGCTTCGTCAAAGAGCCCAGGATTCATGTCTGAGCAGATGGAAAATAGGCCAGCGGAGAAGCAAACAAGTGATGTTTTTAGGTACCTGTTCTTGTCAAACGCAGTTAACAAGTCAAAAACATTATTTATCCGTAAAGTTTTAAACTACCAAACTCGTGACATTCTAAAAATTATAAAAATGACTAAATAATCAATTGAGTGAACAAGAGGAATTCTTATAACTAACTTAGTTTAAAATATTTCACAACCAAAGAAAAAATATATTTTCAATTTTCACAATTTTTACGATGTAAGTTTTGTATAATGTCACTTTTCACTAATGCAAATTCCCTTTTTAATACCTTAAAAAACAACTTTAATTTCATTTCGGTTAAATTAAATCGCGAATGGTAAGAAAAGGGCCAGGTACTGCCCAGCAGGCAGGACGGAAAACGAAAAATTAATTTATGGTAAACTCCAGATCCCTACTGGTGAGCAGCGTGAAGCAGTGGCCACTTTGTACAGGACGTCAACTAAGCCGGCCCCAGAACGGTTGGCCCGAAGGGACAATTACCAACACCAAAGCTGAACAAGGAGTGAACAAGGAAAGTTCAGTTTTAAACCAATATACACAGCAACAAAAGATAGTCTCTTGACTTGCTCTTTACAAAAGTCTAAGGTTTTTAATTTGATGTCAGCCAAAAAATTACAAGAAAATTTTCAAACTGTTTTAATTTGATGTCAACATAAAAATTACAAGAAAATTTTCAAAATATTTTAATTTGATGTCAACCTAAAAATTACAAGAAAATCTTCAAACTATGTTTTAATTTGATGTCAACCTAAAAATTACAAGAAAATTTTCAAAATGTTTTAATTTGATGTCAACCTAAAAATTACAAGAAAATTTTCAAACTATGTTTTAATTTGATGTCAACCTAAAAATTACAAGAAAATTTTCTTCAAACTGTTTTAATTTGATGTCAACCTAAAAATTACAAGAAATTCTACAAAATACGTTCACGCCATAGTAATTTTAAGTTAGTTAAACTATTGAAGAAACAGCCTTAGGCTACATATAACATTCTAAAAACAGTTAATTGTTTGCCTCCCGCTTGCCAATTTTTCATCTGCTCAGACACGAATCCTGGCACTTTGATGAAGTGAGTTTTATTTATTTGTTTAGTATTATCAAATTAGCTTTTGTAATTATAGATTTGTTAAAAATTTGCTCGCTGCCTCGTGTGATTGAAACTCCGGGTTGTCGTAGAACAACAAAAACACCCCCACAGTGGGTATTTCCTTCCGTGACTTTATTCAAGCCCGGTAGCAATATATATATATATATATATATATATATATACAAAGACGAAGGACTTGGAATAGATAAAATCTTAATGGTTCATTTTGGATCTTCGCCGAAATTATAGTTAGGATCAGTTTCACGAATTCCTTCGCTTATAACGTCATAACATTTAGTTGTCTTTTATAATGTACTCCTAAGAGGAGTGTAAGAGCCATTTAATCGATTCAGACATTAAAAACGAAATCGTGGACGTTCATTTATTAACAAATTAATCACTTTAAGAAGGTAATTCTTTAGTTACCCATTAAAAAGAGAAAACCTAATGATACTCAAAATTCCAGTCTGAGATGAACAGTAACTGCACGAGAAAACTGTAACACTATATATATATATATATAATTTTTTTTTTTTTTCAAAAGTTTCGAAACAACATTAAAATTGACCAAAAAATGTTCCATAGTCTAGTTTAACCCTTTAAGGACTAAAGGTACAAATTGGTAACGTTTCAAATACACGCATTCATAACTTACCCTAGAAAAAATTCAGGGCTTAAAGGGTTAAATCTAGAATGTAGCAAGAAATGTTCCAAAATAGCATAATTTTACTTGTCCCTGTTACGCATGTTCAATATAAACAGTAACCCACAAAGTTATCGGTTAATTATCTGAAAGCATTCTTACAACTGACCCGACTCAGTGCCCTCCATTGGACGAAGGACGTAAAACAAATAAGCCAAAATCTTACAACTGTATCACTCAGGTATATTATCCCTGGTTTTTTTTTATTGAAAATCGATTTTAGGCTACCGGCTTTTCCATCCTTTGATTAACTACAGTGGAATAGTTGTGTTTATAGAATGTTTCTAGTATAATAGTGTTAGTTAATGTATTTTATAAACATTCTTAGTTTTGTACATCATGTATCGAAATAATGAGTGACTTGAACTCTTTTATAAGTGAATTCAACTGATGTTTTCACGTGTAATGGCTCCAGTACCGCAGATACCAGAAGGTATTCGTATAAAGATCGTCACTTTACGAAATATATTATTAGAGAAATTTCTAAAACAACTGGACATTTCTGTGAAAGGGGTGTTGGGTATTATGAAACGCCATCTTGAAACAGTGTGAACTAAAGAGAAACAACGAAAAGGAAGGCCAAGAAGAAAAATTACAAGATGTTCAGACCAGTACTGTACTTGAAGGTTAAATGCTTAAAAGATAGAAGAAAATCGAGTCGCAGTTTGAAGCAGGACTTTAATTCTTCACGGGGCTCTAACGTTTCGGCCGTAACAATACGACGTTGATTGCAAGAGGCAAGGGTTGCACGGAAGAGTTGCTGCCAAAATACCGTACCTGAGACCAGGAAACGAGTCTAAGAGGGTAAAACATGCACGACATAATGACCACTGGACGTGGACTGAATGAGCGAAGGTTCTGTGAACAGATGAATCAAAATTCGAAATCTTTGGGTCTAAAAGAAGGGAGTACGAACGGAGACAGGGTGAAAGATATAATATGGCGTTATAACCGACAGTAAAGCATGGTTTGGGGATCTATCAATGTTTAGGGGTTCATAAGTTCACCTAGAATTGTCTCTTTTGTGAAACTCGATGGTACTCTTAACTAAAGAGAAGTACTCGTACAAGCGAATTCTTCAGCTGCATACTGTGTGTGTCAGATGGAAGTTGTTTGATTGGACAAGGGTTCATCTTCCAACAAAATAACGACCCCACATTCACAGCACGGATTGTAAAAACGTACTTGAAGGGAAAGGAGAATGCTGCCAGAACTAAAAATTATGGAATGCCCATCACAAAGCACCGACATGAATCCAATTGAGGTTATATGGGACCTTGCTTTTTATTTTGGCTCTTTTCTTCCTCTATGCAGAGGGGGGTGGGCGTTTTTGCGGGCATTCGCCTTGGCCCCCTCCATCCTGCATAATAAAAATGTAGACGCTGAAAAGGATACTCTGAAACCATCTAATCTTGAACAACAATGTAAAGACCTACAAAATATTTGAATGACTATGCCACCATCAATGGTAAAGAAATACATTTACGGCATTATTAACAGAGTCGAAGCTAAAATAAGGGCAAGAGAGGGTTACACTAAATACTGACGTGCATATATACAGTATATATATCTTAGTCTGTGTAATTGTTCATTAAAACAATACATATATATATATATATATATATATATATATATATATACAGTATGTATATATATGTGTGTGTGTGTGTGTGTGTATAATATATATATATATATACAGTGCCCGCGAAAGTATCCGATCACTCAAGAAAATACAATATTTTCCCTTAATATTCAGAGACACGTAATTCACTTTCTATTTGTTCTAGCGACATCTGGTAACTTTGAGGTTGCTCGCTGATATGAGAGCTATCCAACGCATTCTCAAATTAGTGTTCTGGTAGCCTTCGTTGCGGGTGGCTGTGTCTCAAATTTGTCAGATTTCACTGTTTGTGTAAATTTCTTGATATTTTTTTTTTTTTTTACAGAAAGTGGTGTAAATAAAATTTATATATAATGTGTGCTAAAAAACAACTTAAGAGTGATTGTCGAGGTGCTATTGTTGCTTTGCATGCATGTGGGAAATCACAGAGACAGATAGCTAAGGAATTAAACATATCCCAAAGTACCGTTAATTTATGGGTTTCACGGGCTAAGAACAATGGTGGCCTAACCACGCCAGTCCCTAAAAAACGATCTGGCAGACCGAGAAAAACAAATTCGCGAACAGACAACTTATGAAACGTTTAGTATTGAAAAACCCAACAATAACTGCGAAAGAAATAAAATTTAATATGAATAATTTGTTATCTGGTGTTTCTGAACGAACTATCCAGGAGCGGCTCCAAAAAGAACTCGGATTACCATCTCGCCATGCTGCTAAGAAACCGTTCATTAATGAAAAAATGCGTAAAAAACGTGTCGCATTTTGTAAAAAATACATTCATTGGACTGTTGATGACTGGAAGAAGGTTTTATTTAGCGATGAGTCGACATTTTTGACATTCAGAAGTTGTCCAAAAAAGGTTCGCCGGCCTATTGGCTCAAATAGGATGGACCCTAAATACACCCAAAGACAATGAAACACCCTCCAAGTGTGATGGTTTGGGGTGTTTTCGGTTACTATGGGCGTGGAAACTTATATTTTCTTCCGAAGAACACAACTATGAATGGTGCACGGTATTTAGCAATGCTACAGGATAAACTTCCAATGGCAATGGCAATCCAAAGGACAAAAACATACATCCATGATGGTGCACCATGTCACAGGGCCAAAATAGTGACAAAATGGATTACTGACAATAAATTTGATATTTTGGATTGGCCTGGTAATAGTCCAGATCTCAATCCGATAGAAAATCTGTGGCTAATAATAAAAAATAAGGTTGAATGCCACGACACTGGCTCAGTCGAAAAATTACAAGAGGCCATCAAAAAGGTATGGTGCAAGGAAATATCAGTGGAAGTTTGTCAAAACTTGATTAAATCCATGCCAAAATGTCTAGAACAAGTCATCCAAACCAAAGGACAGATGACAAAATACTAATATAAGGTTAGTATACATTTAAACATTGTTTTTTATGTAAAAAATACAAATTTCAAGGGTGATCGGATACTTTTCGCGGGCACTGTATATATATATATATATATATATTATATATACACACACCGTGTGTATATACAATATATATATATATATGTGTGTGTGTGTGTGTGTGTGTGTGTGTGTGTGTGTGTGTACATGTTTTATACTCCACCGCCTCAATCAAAATATATATACTGTATATATATGACCGACGAAAGGTCGCTCGGTCGGTATATATACAGGGCGTCCCAAAAAAATGTATACACACTTTAAATACTTATAAAGGCAGTGTTTATTAAAATACATTTCATTTTCAAAATGTAATAGAATCTACAGACATTATTTAATTGTTTTGTCAACGCCTGTTTTCAAACTGACGTCCGTTCTGGTCCAGGCACTGCTGATAACGCGAAGCAATGGAATCGCAAACATCACGAAACATTTCGTTTGGTATTTGTGTGCATTCTCGTTCAATGGCTGCTCTCAATTCAGCGACTGTTGCAGGTTTTATAGCGTAGACTTTGTCTTTTAAGTATCCCCATAAAAAAAAGTCTAGTGGTGTGAGGTCTGGTGAACGCGGGGGGTATTCTACGAAACCCCTTCGTCCAATCCACATCCACATCGTGCCAAGTACCACTCGCAATACTCCACTCTTCGGTCCGGATCATCATCTTCATTAATAGCATGGACTAATCTTGGAATGTAACTTTTCCATTGACAGCGCTTCAAAATGCGTTGGACAGACGATTCTGAAATTCCTACCTCACGACTCGCTTGCCGCACAGATTTTCTTGGACTTTGGTGATACGTTTCCAGTACTCTTTCTTGCTTTGTGGGGCTTGTCGATGTCCGTGGTCTTCCGGAACGCTTCTTGTGGACATTCTGAACAGTTCCATCGGCTTCAAACTTATCTCTAATTCGAGTGATGGTAAGTCGCGTTGGTGGATCTGTTTGAAACTCCCTCCTAAACTGTCTTTGCACTTCAACTGCGTTTTCACACTTCCAGTAGCATTTTAGAATGAATTTCCTTTGTTCAAAGCTTAGTCTGACTGCCATTATTAATTCTAATGGGTTTAACTTGGAAAGAAAGAAACATCAATTGAGCTATCAGCTGTTAAAGTGTGTATACATTTTTTTGGGACGCCCTGTATATATATATATATATATATGCATATAACTGCAATGACCGCGCAGTATATAAATGAATAGAAACGACATAAGTGTTAAGGAACGTTTCTGCACACGAGGAGGAGAGATAACGAATAATGAAAAATGAGGCGAACCGCCCAGGAATCGAACCCAGGGCCTTCCAATTGCCGGTCGGACGCTCTACCATTATGCTACGGACCTCACTCAATCACAAATCGAAATTCTCCCACATAGGGCAGAAACCAATGCCCTGAGAGGGCACCCTCGCAAATCGTGAATATGCGCATATAACTGCAATGACCGCGCAGTATATAAATGAATAGAAACGACATAAGTGGGAGAATTTCGATTTGTGATTGAGTGAGGTCCGTAGCATAATGGTAGAGCGTCCGACCGGCAATTGGAAGGCCCTGGGTTCGATTCCTGGGCGGTTCGCCTCATTTTTCATTATTCGTTATCTCTCCTCCTCGTGTGCAGAAACGTTCCTTAACACTTATGTCGTTTCTATTCATATATATATATATATATATACCCAGTCTTAAAAATAAATAATTTAAAATTTAAATTTTATTTAATGAAAAGTTGGTCAGTTGATTTTAGAGATTTTAGAGACCTGGAACGGATTCTCTTCGAAGTTGAGGGTAAAACACGGAATAGCTTTATAATTTCTCAACTTCTGTGAATGAGCAATTATAAACAAATCTCCGAATCCGCCATAGGGTTAAAAGAAGATTTGGCAATACCGTTTGCTTGGCAATTTTTGTACGCATTTCGTTGTGTAAGCTGTGTTATGGAACCCCTTTCTTTCTGCTGGAGGGTGTACCATGGTGGTTTTGTTTAGTTGTGCTATGTAGTTCCTTTTAGTTTTGGTGAACTTTACTTTCGGTTAATAAGGCTGATAAAGAACCGTAATTGAGATTCGAAAGCATCTTATATCCGTTTATATATAATTTTTATATTACTAATAATTATTTGGACACAGATTTTATATATATCTATATTATATCTATATATATATATATATATATATATATATATATAGTGGAGGAAATTCGCATGTTTTAAATGCACTTTTTAACGTTCTCATCTTTATAGTAAACTTCAACAATTAAAAAAAAACATGAATTAATATGTACTACATAATAAAACCAAGGTAGACAACATACATTCTCCGGAGACAACACCGTTTGGACTGTTTGGATGTGATAGAAGATTGAGGGAAGTCTTTGTTTTCTGTGAAACACAAGTTTATTTATGCAGAAACTTCAAATATATTTACAGTATTACGTCGATACAGTATATGAGAAAGAGAAAACTTCATCAACTTGATTAGTCTAAGCATCATCATCCTGTTTGCATATACGTTTTGTGTTTCGTATTTATCAATTATTACGAAAGAAATCTTTTATAACTTGAAGAGCCTAATCATTTTCATTAATCAATAAAGTAACATAAATATCATCAACTGTTGCCGCAAAATAAAAGTCAACATCTTCCTTCCTTGAATAATTCAATTTTAAAATTAGAAAGAGCCGTTTTGAACAGAAAACTGAGATTTGTTTATTAAAAAACCTCTGAACAGTTAGCTAGAACAACGTGAAAAAAGTGTTAGCAGCTGGCGAGGAAGTTTCTAACAATGGCTGTATCCTCCAGCGCGGGACACGTCAACGCGAATAAGAGGCGACGTCAAACCGAAACATTAACGCGTTGGTGGCCAAACTTCCTCAAATCTCCCAGACTGGCAGTCGACGGCCTGTTGCGTGGCACGGTCAGGGTGCCGATCGGCTCCCGAGGCCGGACCTATTCTCAGCGTGCTATTTTTTCATTTACGGGGAGCAATTGCGTGCTCCCCGGACTACTCTTGCTCTCCGGCGACATTAAGACTAATTCAGGCCCCACTACAACTTACACATGTCACCATACACAAAGACAGACACAATAGCACCATGAGACACATACAGAAGTATAATATTAACATATTACAATACAACGTAGATGGCCTCACAAACAAAATCATGCAGCTTAGGGAATTCGTACACAAACAAAACATTCACATAGCACTTATACAAGAAACAAAACTAAAACGCACACACAAAACACCCACCATCTCTGACTTCACGGCGATCCGTCAATATCGTACTGGGGGTCACGGGGGTGGACTCATCACTTACATACGTAAACGCATTAGCTACACTGATGCCACCCAAAACATTACAAACACAATCCAAGCAGATAACACGATAGAAATACAAGCAGTTAACATTAAAACACGCGCAAAACACAACACCACACTAATCAACATTTACATCCCACCAGATAGTTCACCTCAAGTGCCAGCCAATTACAATCCACAGCTACAGAATCTGACCTCTCTCACTAATGTCATCTTAGGAGGAGACTTCAACGCTAAAGACACTAGTTGGTACCTGCACAACCAAAGCAACACCAGAGGCGCCAACATAGCCACACAACTAAACAGCCTCGGCATTCTTAACAACGCAGAAGAACATACACACATACCACATCAAGCAGGATACTCAAACACCTCCCCAGACATAACGTTCTGTTCCCCCTCACTAGCAACACATACACACTGGAGAACAGAAAAACAACTGTCATCAGACCACCTGCCCATCATCATTACAACACGTTCTACACTCTGCCCCAACAGCCGTAGGCACACTTACAGGATACTCAAACTCCTCCCCAGACATAACGTTCTGTTCCCCCTCACTAGCAACACATACACACTGGAGAACAGAAAAACAACTGTCATCAGACCACCTGCCCATCATCATTACAACACGTTCTACACTCTGCCCAAACAGCCGTAGGCACACTTACAGAAATTACAAGAAAGATGATTGGAAACAGTTCAAAATACAAACTGAGGAACAATTCACCACATTAAACAGCACACCCATCATAAACATCAATACAACACTCAAGGAATTTAATCAGATCATCAATAACGCAAACAAATACATACCCAAGGGTAACATTAGGAAATACAACCCAAATTACACTAGAGAAATAGCCCACCTCATAAGGCAACGTAACAACCTCAAACATAACACACAAACACCATACACAGAAGCCATAAAACAGCAGATACAACAGCTCAACACAGAAATAAACAACAAACTCAAAGAAAAACAAACAGAAACATTTAGGGAATTCATAGCAACACTAAACCACTCTACAGATACATCCAGGCTATACAAGACTATAAACAGCATTACCCACTCTAACAGCGGCATTCACACCTCACACGCGGCTATCTGTCGCAGCCAAAATAATATCCTAACATATATACAACAAGCTAACATTCTAGTTAATCACTACGCAACGAGAAGTCACTTAAACAAAGACAACAACCAGAAACACGCAGACAGACAAACAGCCACACAAGAAAACCAACAGACTCGACACGACCATTACACCCTTCATCAAAAACATTAAGAATTCGAAGGCTACTGGACCAGACAACATATCTAACATACACCTTAAACACTTGGGCCCACAGGGAATACTAGCTCTCACAAATATCAGCACATATTCATACCAACACTGTATTATTCCTGACATATGGAAACAAGGTAAAATTATTACACTACTCAAACCAAACAAAACTCTAACGGAACCAGCTTCCTATAGACCCATTACTTTACTATGCACACCTTCCAAAGTAACAGAAAGACTAATCCTACAAACACCAACCCACACATACCACTATCGCCTACTCAACATGGATTCAGACCTCACCACTCAACCACGACATTACTCACTAACCTCATGCAGCACATCATGGATGGCATCAACTCCAGACGATCAGCTCAACGTACATTATTAGCAACAATAGACATTAGTAAAGCATTTGATGCTATCCCACGCTTCTCTCTCATAAACAAAATACTCAACACAAACATGCACAATAACACCAAAAGGTGGCTGAGCAACTATCTTTCAGAAAGATACTCACATGTCACATTTAATGGCAAGTCATCCAAAAAACAAGCTTTTTCTGAACGGGGTCCCTCAAAGCTCTGTTCTCTCACCAACACTCTTCAACTTATATATGCATGACATTCCAACACCCATAGATAACAAGCTTACCTTATCATCATATGCAGATGACATCACTCTAACATCCCCCCACAACAACATCGACACCGCTACAAATAACCTACAAACATACATAAACAGTATACAAGACTGGCTCACACACAATAGACTCAAAGTAGCGTCCACAAAATCAACCATCACCTTGCTTACAAGCAACACAAAAGAACACCAGATAACTCCACAGCTTACACTAAACAACACCAACAGTCCACACACTCACAGTACCAAAATACTTGGGGTCACATACAACACATCATTATCTTTTGCAAACCACATTCAGGACAAATGTACGTCAAGACGTAACACGCTTATGGTGCTAACAGGCACAAACTTTGGACACCAGCAGGAAACAACATTACTTATTACAAACAATATATTCGCTCAGTTATGGATGGACTATGCTAGCCCATGCTGGGCACCCATTATCTCAAACACACACATAAACACCTTACAGACAATACAAAACAACGCACTTCGTATCATTACAGGATGCACTCAAACAACACCAATAGAACACCTGCACACAGAAACAAGAATACTGAAAGTTAGGGAACATTTAGACATGAGTGGAACACAATTCATGGCAGCAGCGACAACTAACCCACAACACCCTTGCCACTACATGTACAATCATGTACCGACACCTCGCACCATTAAGGCAACAACAGAGACATTATAATCAAATACTCCATTCCATACCACATACACACACACCTAACCCACAAAGCACTGACACAACTCGGTCCGAATGCGGTCCTAGGTGCGAAGCCGCCACCCATTAACAAGTCAAAGACCAGCCTGAGCAGATCGGGTCGAGTTACAGACATATAAACACAGACTAGACAACTCCACAGACGACACCTGCCACCTGTACCAGGACACACCACAAACAATTGAACACATTATGACAGACTGTACCACTCTAGCACAACAACGAACACAGCACAACATCACTAGTGCGCTGAGCCTCTGGCCCACTCCGGAGAGGGCGATCGGTTACCTGCGTGCCGCCGGCTTCCTCGATCAGGGTGGGCTGATCGGCTAACCAACAACAACAACAGCATACATTCTCTTAATTTTAAAGTCGAAACGTTTCTGAAATTACCCTTTTTCCCCTCATCAGTGAAACAAACTGTTGACCATAGTTGATATCATTGATAAAAACAAGCAAAAAAAAAAAAAAAAACTGGTATTAAGAAATACGAAATAGAAGAGGAGGAAGAGGTCATGAATGAAAACGCAGAATTGCTGAAAATTATACGAGTCGCCATTAATAGCTAAAATTGAAAATAAAAAACCCTTCTCGCTCTAAATTTGAAATGAATATTCAAAGAGCGCTTTCCAATTAAGATCAAGTCACAAATGAATGTATAATAGTAGAATGAGTTCTTTGTACGCTCTCTGTGAACTTGATTAAGGAACTTATAATTATACCATATAATATTATTTCACATTAAAATGGTAGTACATCATACCCACCTCAACGTTATCTCGTTCCCGTTGGTGTATATATTCTTATACAGGGTGAGCGAAAAGTCCCTGTGCACCTGAAAGAAGTGTAGTGAACCTGTACCTGCACTGTGTTAGAAGTGGACATGTGCACATGAACTTTTCGCTCACCCTGTATTAACTACATTGGATTATAGCCAGCATCAGTAGTTTAGTGGGAAACACCGTTTTTCTGTAAGCGAAGTGAATATCCTGAAGGCGAGGGTTCGATTCGCGATGCTACTGGTAATAATAGTAATTCAGCCTAATAATAGCCCAATGGCCCTCATTAGTTGGCCTGACCACCACCGTGCCAGGTTTTTGGCCCTCCCGTCTTTATTATCTTCGAACTAAATAATTCATAGACTGGATGGACGATAAAATTAAAGTAGAACGAATTATTCCAGGCATGTTCATTAGAATATATTATATATATATATATATATATAGAGAGAGAGAGAGAGAGAGAGAGAGAGAGAGAGAGAACCCTGTGAACATTGTTTGTTTTATTTAGTTAAAACCTACTCATAAACAGACGTAAGTCGAATGGAACTAATTAAAACAGTAAAAACAAGAACTTTTTGAGATAGGAATTACGTTTAATAAGAATGCTTCAGAATTCTTGTTGGAATTTACAGAAATCCTGTATAAAAGTAGCCCAAAAAGTGCAAAAGCATTTCTCTTTTTAATTAATTATCTTCAGTAAAACAAAAAAGTCCATGACGCCACCTGTTGCAGACATTATGAACTAGTTCTGACGTAGTATTTCAGAAATTACAGGATTTAAACCACTTTTTTTTTACCCGAGCACTGTATCTTTATCTTTTTACGGTGTGTTATGCCCGAAACCGGATAGCGTTCAGACAGTGTTCAATGTCATATATATATATATTATATATATATATATATACAGGGTGTCTCAAAAGTCGCGCACCATAGGTTAATATAGCTTTATTTAATTTAATTATTTTAAGATAGCCTTTTGATGAACTGTACATACTATTTTTACTTCTGAGACCACGTGAAAACGATTGTTTACCCTGTAAAAATTCGTGCTGTCAATCATCTCAAACAAAGTATCATTCATGCGCGCGAGTCCATCACACGAGCAGTGTTAAAAGACGTTGAAAAGTCATGGAAAAGAAGACTTGAACAACGCATTGCTCGGGAAAGGCCACCATATCGAACGTATATTGTAATTAAACATTATTTATAAACCATTTCAACTCGTAAATCTGAATAAATTTAGCCTATGGTGCGCGACTTCTGAGACACCCTGTATATATATATATATATATATATATATATGAGAAAGTGAATTATTGTAGTTGGTTAGAAAATCCAATAATAGAAGGTTTAAGTATTCAAAGACATACGACAAGACGTTTACATACAGATATTAAATTTTTTAGCACAAATTTGTATAATTTTGTTAAAATTGAAATTATCTTAGAAGCCACACACACACACACACACACACACACACACACACACACTCTTAACACAACTAAACTCTGGGTTACACAAAATTTTGCCCAAACTTTGAAACATTTTTGATGTTTATAAAATATTTGGACATTTTGAATTTTACGTGACGTGTGTCAGTGAAATTTTTCAAATGTTGAATTTGTCCCAATTTTTTTTTTTTTTTTTAACAAAAACGCTGTTTTACTTCCTCTAAAAAACTGGGACGTTATGTTTGAAATATTTAAATGACACACTTAACAAACTGTATCAGAAAATTTAGAGATTTGAGATGTTTCGTGAAAGGACAAAAAAAACCTGGTACACAAAGTTGAGTTATAAAATCGGAGGGCATGGGGGTTACAAATTTTTCTTTGCATCCTTAATGGAGCCACACGTTGGGCGAAAAAAGATTCGTGTCCTCATTTGAGCGTGCGCCGTGCACGGTTATTGCCTATATAAGTATATGTAACAAAGTTATATTAACAAGTTAATGTCTGCAGCGTTTAATTATTTAAAAATATTGTTTCAAAAACGCAAAAAATATCGTATTTAACAAGCTTTTAAATCCTATTGGAAACTTTATTATATTTTTGTATCCCAGTTTAGAAGTATCCTAAATGTACAAATTTTAGAAAAAAATTCACCCAGAAATATGATATTTCTATAAAAGCATGAAAAAATTACCAATTAGTAATGAGTGGATTTGGTTCTTGAAATTTTATTAATGTCACCCCCCCCCCCCCCAAATATTTTTTATGCTCTTTAGAATTATTAATTTTCTAGACGAACATTTTTCCGAAACTATACATTCATTATGAGTTTAGTTGTACGTTTGGAATGAAACGTAATACGTATGACTCTTACGTTTCAGCTGAAACGTATGACGAAATTCTTAACAAATAAACACGGAATTATACACTTGAAACACTATTATACCAAGTTAGGGCACAATATGCGTAATGAAACATCTAATAAGGTGTTTAACCTCCTTCGTAACATCAAAGATCACGTGACGGGGAGGGCCTACCTACGTAAACTTTACCCGGGATCCGAACCACGGGTCGCTACATCATCCGAACGCATCCAACTCCTTTCAACTTCAACCCAGACCCAATGTCACTCAACTTTGCTAATCAACTGGAAGTGGCGTTACGACATTGGCTAATCCTAATCCTCCTTGCGGAGGCGTTCGCTCCATGCAAAATGAACAGGAAGGATTATGATAATGCGTAGTAATGAACAGGAATTAGATATTCCTGTCCAATTCCTGCGAAATCCTTCTTACGGTCACCAATTTTCCTTTAGTCCTCATTTGTGAAGGATTTCAAAAGTGAAGAATAGAGATTCGCCATTTATTTTTTTTTATTTTATCATTAAAATGTTTTTTTTATAAACATTTAACAAAATCGTTTAATGACGGTAATCATTTAGGTATACTGCTCAGGCCAACTAATGTTGCCTAATGCTCTAACTACTGTATTAATATTATTATTATTATTATTATTATAATTATTAGTAGCATTATCGGGGCTCGAACTCCCGACCTCAGTGTCTTCTTCACTTCGCTTGTAGTGAAATGGTGTTACCCACTGAGTTACGAACGCTGGTTAAAGTTATTCAGCATAACTTAATAATAAATAATAAATAAATAATTACTAATAAATGATAATAATAAATGATAATAAATAAATTTACTAATAATAATAATAATAAATAAATAATATAATAAATAAATAATTACTAATAAATAATAATAATAATAATAATAATAAACAATAATAAATGATAATAAATAAATAATTACTAATAAATAATAATAAATAAATAATAACAAATGATAATAAATAAATAATTACTAATAAATAATAATAAAAATAATAATAATAAATGATAATAAATAAATAATTACTAATAAATAATAATAATAAATAAATAATAATAAATGATAATAAATAAATAATTATTAATAAATAATAATAAATAAATGATAATAAATGATAATAAATAAATAATTACTAATAAATAATAATAATAAATAAATAATTACTTCATTATGTAAAAATTAGTTTTACCAAGTATAGCGAGACTGCGTCGTAGCCAATGTCGTAACACCGCTTCCTGTCGATCAATGAAGTTAAGCGACGGTGGGTCTGGAGAGTAGTTGGATGGAAGATAGTCCTCCGCGTATCGTTACCAGAATAATAAATAGGATTAATACAATCGATTTAAAAGAACCTGTAGTGAAACTCAATGTCTCTTACCGGTAAATATTGTCAAGGAATATCGAGTTTCAGAAAAGGACTTTTTGAACCGACTGTCAAACATCGTATAAGTGAATAAACCGTGTAGAGTGGTTAGCAAATAATATAAACGAGGGGTGTTCAATCTTTTGTTTTGGGGGTTGGGGGGAATTGAGCTACTCTTAAATTTTGGTCAGGAAGAATAATTTACCTCCTTGTGTCATGGCCGTACTCAACTGCCCCTCACTCGTGCCATACCCACCTCTTTGGCATCGTCTGTAGCTTAGTAGAATACCACTACCTTTTCCCTATAAGCGAAATGAAGGCACTGCGGTCGAGGTTTCGAATCCCGATGGTGGTAGTTAATAATAATACAGAAGTTAACGCAATGGACAGCATTAATTGGCCCGAGAAAGTGTCAATTTTAGGCCCTCTTGACTGATTTATTATACCCACCTCTTCCCACTTCCGTACCTTACAATTGCGCTCATGTTTCACGTCATAATTTTTTACTATACCAAATTTTAAAATAGAACATATATATATTTTTTAATTAAAAATAAATGTATTTTAAGCAAAGTAATTTGTAAAAATAAAGATTATGTAAATGAATTAATTACATACGCGTAAAACTATAAATTCCGCTTAGGAATTATGAGTTATAATTATTAATTGTTGTGTTTATTTCTATTTATATGTTGTTTTTTATTACTATTGTTTGTAGTTATTTCAATTTATCAATTGTTGTGTGCGTTTCTATTTATATGTTGTTTTTTACTATTTTTTGTAGTTATTTCAATTTATCAATTGTTGTGTGCATTTCTATTTATATGTTGTTTTTTATTACTATTTTTTGTAGTTATTTCAATTTATCAATTGTTGTGTGCATTTCTATTTATATGTTGTTTTTTATTACTATTTTTTGTAGTTATTTCAATTTATCAATTGTTGTGTGCATTTCGGTTAGATTTCTTAAGTTATAGCAAATTTTTTTGTAGGGGAAATATCGATTTCTGCCTTGCAATTAACGCAAAAAAATGCTTCGGATCGATCGGTTGCCCAATCGTGATATAAACCACTAGTTTGATTTTTATAACAAAGTAATTTCTTCAGTATAAAGATTTAAAAATGTAGAATGTCCTAATAAAAGTCTTGCCCCTCAAAGGCAATATAATGTTATAAATTATGAGGCGCGACTTCTTGGACACCCTGTATATGCATACTTCAGGTGTCGCGTTACGTACAATTCCTACGCCTTCTTTTTTAGATTTTTAATATTTTGACACCGATGAAAAATTCATACATGAAACTTCTCTTAATAATTTTTTTTTTAAATAATTACTAAAGCAAAAGCAAACGTGTCGAATTTTAACTGAATTTTTAAATTAAAAGACAAAAACATCAGAAATCAGAAAACGAAATAAAAGACATGTTTTTTTAATTAAAAAAAATAATAAAAAAAATCGAGTTAAAAATTGCAGTCCTTCAATTGTATTTGCAAGTTTTGCTTTGAAAATTTTTAATTGCATTTCAAATTAATAATTGAATATGATTTATTTATTTTAGTTATTGATTGAGTGATTGTTTTAAATTAATAATAAGTATATCAGTGCCATATATATACTTTTCGTATATCTTTGAGATGCGAAAAATATAGTCTTTTAAAAATATTTAATTTTTATTTTTGCGATTTTTTAATAATTTAATTCATTTATTAAAAGAAAATTATATATATATATATTTAATTCAAATTTGGAAATCTCTCTCATGGGGTCGGAGATTGAGTTGGTAGCTAGGGTAATTAAGTAGTACTTTGGTCACACTTACAAGTTTTTATCTATACGAGACAGGGTCCATATCCTTTTATATATTTCACGAATCCATGAATAAATTGGATAAGATTTGATTTTAATAAAGATTTACCCGTATTCTTAATGCATAAGCACGATGCCCCCCCCCTCACTCGCGATAAAACATTCAAAGTTTTATATTAATAATTGCAAACGCCCATTTTGACTTTAAAAACATTATTTATTTAGATACATTTTTATGTAAAATGAAATATTTCACTGATTCTCATAAAAAAAATACATTCCCACAAGACACTGAAGTTCTGCAGAGTTTTAGGAAACTTCTCAATATAAATCATTTAAAATATGAAGAAAAGCTTTCTTTTCTCTCAAAAAACAAAGCATTTCACGTCCAAAATCTTAAGGATTCCACGAGAAACCTCATAGAACGCTTACAACATCGTAATCTCGCCTTGAAGAATTATTTAAGAACTCCAAAAGCCTTGTAAAGCCTTTGAGCTTTACTTCCCCCAAAAATAAAATATATGAGATGAGCAACAACGCTATTAGAATTCTTTCAGAGTAGTATAAGAAGTTTTATTTTTAATGTAAAGCATTATTTATCATTTCATTATCAATTTAAAAAGCATTTATATTTGTTACAACATAAAAGACAAGTCTAAAAGAATTGTTAAAGTATAACATATAAGGGATAACCCTTCAGTCTTTAACATTTCATTAGTAGTGTGGGGGGTCAATATGACCTCACGCAATGTAAGAAACAATGTTATATCTTTCCACGCTACTAATGAAGTATTAAAAGAGATATCAAAACGTTATCAAGATAGAAAGTGTTTTGTGGTCACAGATTAGAAAATATACAGTTAACTATATAGAGATAGATAGATAGAGAGAGAGAGAGAGAGAGAGAGAGAGAGAGAGAGAGAGAGAGAGAGAGAGAGAGAAGAGAGAGAGAGAGAGAGTGTTGTTAGTGGCTGTATTTTTACCTATGAACTAACTTGATTTTGTTTTCCTTTTCAGGTAAGTGCAGATCGCCAGAGATTCTGAAACTCAATTTGTCCAAATACCTGTATCGTAAGTTTACATAAATGGGCAAAAAACAACAACATGTAAGATAGTACATATATATATATATATATATATATAATATATATATATATATATATATATATATATATAGATAGATAGATAGATAGATAGATAGATAGATACAGGGAGATTATACAATACCTGGAACATACCTTGAAAAACTGTCATAATAATAATAATAATTGCTATCACACTTAGTAGGCAAAGCTGGGCACTTGCGGGTTTTTTTGCGGTACTGCGGTACTGCGGTACTACGCACTACCAAACCGGGACCGCATAACGCAGTACCGCAAAGGATCGCTGAAAGTACAGGCTGTACTTTCAGCGATCCTTTGCGGTACTGCGTTATGCGGTCCCAGTTTGGTAGTGCGGTAGTACCGCAGTACCGCAGTACCGCAAAAAAAACCGCAAGTGCCCAGCTTTGTAATAGTAGGTACTATACATCTATTCCCAGTCACACTATATCGCTAAATTTGGTTACCTATTTAACCAATTATTGTGATTTAACAACTGATTATGTTAACATAATGTTGTGGGACTTTGAATCCATCCACGACATAAGCAGATTTTCAATTAATCATTAGTATAAAAACAAAAATAACTTGCAGGATATCCCCACCAAAAAAAACATGTGGGCATTGTTTGCCGAGTGAATGTTTATAAACCATTATTGGATGTTTCAGAAATGTTTACATAAATGTTTATACCAAACGTTCTTTTGTTTGCTGGGAAATACTTCTTTTTTTTTAGGGGGGCTGGGGAGGGTGCCGCGAGTTTAGTCAGAAGGTTTCTCAGTTCACAAAGTGATTTTATTAATGACAGAGAAAGGCTATGCAAATTCGTTTGAAGTAACGTTTATAAAACGTTAATAAAACGTTTTCTAGACGTCATAAACATTTACAAAACGTTAATAAAACATTTTATAAACGTCATTAACATTATAAAACGTCAATAAAACGTTTTCTAAACGTCATAAACATTAATAAAACGTTTATAAACGTCATAAAGTTTTATTAAACGTCAATAAAACGTTTTATAAACGTTAATAAAACGTTTATAAAACGCCAATAAAACGTCTATGACGTTTAATAAACGTCTCATTTCTTGCTAGGTTGTTTTTTAATTCAAACATGGCTTCAAAACTTATGTAAGTGACTATGAATCGGTACATATACTACCAATGGTCGCCAAAATATTTTAAAAACTTCTATACCAAAGTCGGGATGTCACTGAACCTTAAGGTAAGTATGACCTATAGTGTACCCCGACTTTAATAGCTGATGGTATATTTGGATAGATTTTGCTCTTCCCTTTTCATAAATATAATCTAATATCGATAAACCAATTCCAGTTTTAGGCAAAAAGGCACTAAACAGACAATAATGAAGTTACTTGCTTTTGTCCTCTCTATATTTTTAATCAATCCAATTACTGTATTTGTAAATTTGCTAACTTCAGCAAGGCTTTTGGCAAGTTTAACTATTCTCATTTATTGTTCAAACTTGCTAGCGTCCGTATTTCAATGGCTAACACCGTTTCCCAAAAGTGAAGTGAATACGCTGATGTCGGGAGTTCGACTCCCGATGGTGCTGTGCCAGTTTCTGGTTCTTCCGACTGATTATTATTGCTCAGATTTAATATGCATATAGCGTTACGAAGTTACCTACTCACGTTATTCAAGTCTTTTTTTAAATGACCGTACATACTATATTCTTAATTAATGTCGTCTGTTTTATGACAGTCATAGCCAATAGGAATACCTCGGGGGGGAAACTGTTTCGGACGCCTTTGTTGCACTATAATAATTAGGCAGGATCGCCAGAAACTATCTGCACAGCGCTCAGGCCAGTTAATGTGGCCCATTGCTTTAACGCCTGTGATATTATTATTATTATTATTACTATTATTACCAGTATCATCGGAGTCCGAACCCCCGATCTCAGTGTCTTTACTTTGCTTATAGGGAAACGATGTTCCCCACTGAGCTACGGATGCTGGCTTCTTTAGAATTATGGTTGATGTAAATTTAGCTGATCTGTTAACAAATTTGAATGTAATCCTTTATGCAAACTATACTACTAGGTATGAGCGGGGTAAAAATCTTGGTCTATTAGTTTTACATCTTTATTTAAGTTTAATGGAATTTAAAGACTGGTGTCATTTTAATATTGTCCATACACTAATTTTAATGTTTCTAAAACAAAATGCATGAATATTATCACCAGCAACTGTCTTATAAATCGGTATGACTGTCTTATAAATAGCTTTTTCTTTCAGACATTTATAAAGACTTCTCATCGAACGTTAATCTTAAATATGAAGATTAATCTCTCAAGAATAAACTTCTTTTTTATGTTCTTGTAACAAATAATTAGAATTATTTATCCACTGAAGACGTTAAGTCTTTCTGATGCGGAGTTTCACTTGCCATTTTTTTTAAAGTAGTTTCATTCATTTTGTTTAGAATGAAATCATTCATAATTTATTTCCTAAACATTCGTGGAACAAGAAGTAGTGATCAGATCTAGGGCAAACCCCTTTTACGTAACCATTCCTTGCGCATGAATCTCACCAAGGAATGAATAAAATTGTCTGGTTTAAGCCAGAATAAGATTAATAAAGTTGATGCTATACAACAAAAGGTAAATACACACCCATTTAGTCGACGAGACATTTAATCAACACACTAAAAACTAACTAACTTAGCCTAATCTAACTTAACTTAATTCAACCCATAACAACTTGTCGGTTAAATATCACAGTGATGTCCAGAAATGGCTCATGAATAAAAATCCGATTTATATTTGTGAATTTGATGTCTCTTTTCACGGTTAAAATATTTGGGATTTATAAACGAAATATTGAGAAAAATCTGAGATACAGAACTTACTACATTATTCGTGGCCAAAGTACCTTTATTCGCCTGAAACTATAACGAATATGCAAACCTGTCTTTGCTAGCTAGTGAAGTTAACCCGCAATCGAGTTTTCCCTATTCCTGACTTGTGTTCTAGGCGATTAAGAGGGTTCTAGATCTTCCATGGTAGAATGCTTATTCACGTTTTATAGGTTTTCAACTTTAAACTTAATCAATTGAGCCAAACCCAAGTATTTGAATATGAGGCGGCATCTATTGGAGGAAATACCAATTAAGTTTCCAGTACGTAAACCTTTTTTTATTTGGAGTTTATATGTTGTTAACCCACCACAACCAACCAACCAACTGTATTAGTAGATAATTACTACTTAACACTGAATAGGTTGTAATACAAATGTTCGGTCTTATCTAGATAAGAGTCGAAACCTCCCTCTCTGAAACTATTATTTTCGCGGACCATGATTTTATCCACTCATCCATACTAACGACTCAAAAGGGGAGAACAAAATTTTATATGCTCTTTCGAATGTTTTTGGATGTACATTAATCGGGTTTTATTGCAGAAATATAAATGAATACCGGGAAGATTATTAAAAAATAATCGGGAAATATTGCGGATTACATACAAATTTCCTTTAAAAAAATTAGATATTTACTGAATATTACACGAATAAACTTCAGACATCTGACTTGAGCATGAAAATGAAAAGATCAGTATGAAATGCAATGTTTCAAGGATATATCAAGGCCATTTTCGTGAAATGTTTATGAGTAGAAAAAATAACGTTAATCCTTCTAAGTAATATGGTTTACAGTTATACTATTATCACTGGGTAACAAAATTTGAAAAATTTTCTGTTTATTGTGATTTTTCTGTCGTTTCTTAATGATTTCGGGGCGCTGATT
Organism: Bathynomus jamesi; assembly: GCA_023014485.1. Classification (NCBI taxonomy): domain Eukaryota; kingdom Metazoa; phylum Arthropoda; class Malacostraca; order Isopoda; family Cirolanidae; genus Bathynomus; species Bathynomus jamesi. The sequence goes on from JAJOZX010000492.1 coordinate 770,961, forward strand.
CCAAAAATGATATTGGTTTTGCTCTATCATCGACCGTTTCAAAAATATAGGTTATCACACTTTTCATATGGCAAAGTATATAAAGAGGGCTAACATAAATATTTTCTGAAAATAAAAACACTATTGGAAATTAATGTTTATTGAGCCAAAATTGTTTGACAAACCCAAAATGGTGCAAAGGATATAATATATATCATGAGGAGAACCGGTAAGAGAATAACAAGCCTCGTTATGCAGTGTGCGTTCCTTAAAAATGCACTGAAGAACGCGACTTCCGCGTATGAACATTCTTATCCTTTCTGATCAGCGACCATACGTAGTCTCCCATCATGAAAGCATCCCAATGGCCCTGGTACAAAAGTCTAGATGTGAATGCAGATAGTGTAATTTTAAAACATACGGCACCCCATTTTGTCATAGCACCTTAATCAAGTTTGACACTAACTCCTTATAGTTTGGTGTTTATGGTTACCTAAAAACCCACGAACCACATCACGGAAAGCACACCAAACCTCTTTTTCGATCGGAGTCATCTTGGCTTCAAGGTTCTTTGAATTCAACAGCGCCTTGACTTGTGGTCCTACAAAGATGCCAGCCTTGACTTTGGCTTCAGAGAGTTTAGGGAACATGACCCGAATCTGTTGGAAAAACTTCCCCTCCAAAATCTAACGCAGTTACAAACTGCTTAATTAGACCCAACTTAATATGGAGAGGTGGTAGCAGAACTATGTCAGGCTTCACAAGAGGTTCCCTGAGTACATTGTACTTTCCTGGTTGCAGTCCTTCACGTGGAGGCCACTGAACTGTTTTATAGTGCTCAGTTGAAGCCCTGCTATCCCACAGGCAAATAAAACATGAATATTTAGTAAACCCTCCTTGTAAACCTAACAGGAAACCAATCATTTTGAAATCACCACACACGTCCCAGTTATATTGTTCATACCTGATTTGAGTGAGCAGTTGTTTGACATTTTCATAGTCCTCTTTCATTTGAACAGAATGTGCAACTGGTATAGATGAATATTTGTTCCCATTGTGGAATAGAACAGCTTTTAAACTCCGAGTTGAACTGTCAATAAACAGGCGCCACTCTGAGGGTATATGTGTTAACCCAATAGCTGTGAATAGACCATTAACCTTGCTGCAATAACAGAGAGAGCCATTGACATCGTAGAACCTTGCAAACTCTTCATGCCGCTTTCGGTATACAGTGCTCTTGCAGTCTTCTCCAAGCAAATTCCACTCTTTGAGTCTGGAGGTCAGAAGCTCAGACCCTGATTTCGTCAGACCCAAATCTCTAATTAAGTCGTCCAATTCCATCTGATTTGGAAAGTGAGGGTTTGTACTGAAAGTTACTGTATATTCTTCATCATGACTGTCCTCACCAGCTGGCATCTCAGATGAACTCTAGCTGCATCCTCATTTTCAACCTGCAAAGCAAAGAAACAAAATATAGGCATAGCTATATATGTAGAAGAGCATCAGCACTAAGAAAAATCGACACATAATGACCCACAGTCTGTAAATACAGAAGGTAAAG
>JAJOZX010000492.1:777500-820000 GCA_023014485.1 Bathynomus jamesi
ACCGTAATAGCTGAAATTTCTCGGTGTTAAACTTCATATTGTGTCTTCCGTCCACTTGTAAATTCTGTTTATGTCGGTTGTAGAGATCTATACCTGCGGTTTCTTATTTTTCTACTGATCTTTGTGTCATCCGCAAAGGATGTTACTGTGCTGGCTCTGGTAACGTCCTCATCTATGTCAGTTAGCATGATTATGAAGAGTAGTGGAGCTAATACTGTCCTTGTGGTACTGAGCTGAGGACCTCTGATGCTGATGAAGATACTCTTACTGTAACGACTTGCCGCCGCTCACTAAGGAAATTATATATCCATTTCCCTACTTTTCCTTTTATTCCCATATATTTCAGTTTATGTATTATGATTCCATACATATATATGGTTGCAGGACTTTAGAAATACTTTCTAGGTTCACTGACTAATATTACTTTTTATTATTACACCGTTTTTTTTTTTTCCTATATTACTTTCCACTTAAAGCTCTAAAAGTTACTGTATTTTTTTATTATTCAAAGCGTATTTATGGACTCAAAATTTACTTACAACTTTAGTAAACTTCACGGAACTGAGGACGTAAAAATTTGTAACGAAAGTTCTGCTGATTAAATGTTAAAAAAAAATGGCTCATTTATTTTGTGAAAAATTGCTCTCGAGATTTCTTTGATGGAAATAAATACTTTTCAAAGTTTGGAAAGGAATTTTAGACTACTACTACTACAGTTGTAGTTGTAGTAGTAGTAGTATAGTAGTAGTAGTAGTAGTTCCCATATATCCCGCGTTTAAAAGTGGTAATCCTGAAATCCCCTCAAAACTACTATCTATCGTCTATCTTGCCAATCATATTAAAAAATGCTTTGAGAAAAACGTATTCCAACAATTATTAATATAAAGTTCTCTCACAGAGAAAATTAATTATACTACCACACAATTGGATCTTTTAAACTATTTCCCCCAGAGCTTCAGAGAGGGGGGACATAGTTTTAAAAGGTCAATATTAGGGAGGAGGGTATAATTTAACAGGTTTTACTTATTTACATAATAGAATTTTTAAGATATGTATATAAGATACATATCTTGAAAATTCTATTATATTCTAACATATTTCCGGTTTATAGAGAACCATTATTTACATAGGATAAAATTTGAATGCCCGGTTAGGTCAACTGTACGCCCTTGACGATTGGGTAGGTTTAATCGTGATATTTTCGTTAGTTTTAGCGAAAATATCACGACTAAACCTAACCAATCGTCAATGGCGTACAGTTGACCTAACCGGGCATTCAAATTTTATCCTATGTAAATAATGGTTCTCTATTTATTATACGTTTGCAATAAATAATAAATTTGTTGTTATTGTTTTCGTATCTTATTTTGGTTAATTTGCAGAGTTTAAACTTTGGGGGGGGGGGGGGGGTATAGTGAAAAGATCAACATTGCGGTGGTGATTGTTGAAAAGAGTATGTTGGGGGAGGGGGGTGATAGTTTAAAAGATCCGCACAATCTATTCAATTTTATAGCAAAATTATTTATACAAATAATTTAAACAATAAAAATTTCTAGTGCTATTTTTCTGAACCTATTTTAAATCATTTTACTAATTAGATTGATAGACACTCAATCCGAACTAAAAAAGTGCTGTTTATGAAGTAAGAGGTGTACCATTAGACTATTTCAAATCTTATTTAGATAAGAGAAAGTAGTGCGTCAGAATAAACGAATTTGAATCTGACTTTCAAACAGTCGAGGAAGGAGTACCGCAAGGATCAGTACTGGGGCCTCTTCTATTTCATTACTATGAAATTGATTTTCATAATTCCCCTAACACATACCCAAGTATAAACCATTCAGACTTAATGCATGATAAGTATATTATTTTTAGGAACTTTACTTTGCAGTTAAACTATAAAAGCGATCCAACGAAGAATTTGTTAACTAAAAACAAATTTAAAAGCGAGCGCTTCCTATGAAAATTTTCGGATCTTTTCCGTTTGACTGCCGCCATTGAAACATAATTAAACTTTTTGTATTCTTTATAAGGCTAACTAACAAAAATATCACGACCTAACCTAACCAATCGTCAAGGTCGTACAGTTGACCTAACGATTGGTTAGGTTAGGTCGTGATATTTTCGTTAATTAGCCTTATAAGGCTAAGTAAAGAAGGCTGGGGGCACTCACCTCTTATGTTTCAATGGCGGCAGTCAAACGGAAAAGATCCAAATTTTCATATCATCAATTAAAAACTATAATTTGAGATAGATACTATACCGACTTTTTGTCAGCGCCCGCGATTTAGTGAGTAACACCGTTTCCCCTTCAAGCGAAGTGAAGACACTGAGATTCGATTCCCGATGGTACTGCTTAATAATATAACCCAAATGTTAACGTAATGAGATGCGTTGGTCGGGCCTGAATGTTGTGCTCACGTGACTGATTAAATTATAGCTACTTTTTTCTTTCATCTTTTTCTCCATAATTTACTCCATCTTTTCTTTTTAAACTTTTAAAAAGAATGAGTTTAATGTCTAAATTGCTATTCTCATTGACTCATAAGATTACCCTCAAAACAAACTTTTCATTCTGCAACAACCATTTATTTACGTGATGTTAAAACCAGCCATAAATAATTACTATTAGAATATACTATTAGATATTAAGAGAAAACAGCAATAAGCGTGGGGACTTAGACAATGCTTAGAAGCTGCAACAAGTACCCACAATCCAACAGTCTTCCTTGTTCCTGAAAAGCGAATCCGAGTTGCTTTATTATATACACAGTATATCGTAACCATATCAAATATTTATATAAATTTTGTTTGATGAGTGTAAATATTCTTTGCCACGAAAGAAAACGACTTTTCTCTTTCGACTCTGACAGCTCTTTAGATTTAGTATTAGAAATAATATGTACTCACGCTTGAACAAGTAATGAAGGTATTAAATTGCTTGCTCATCGGGGATTTTTCTGAGCCAGGCGTCTAATCTTCTTTTGAAGATGTCCATTGCAACACCATTTGTATTCTTAGGTCTTTAAAGGGCAGCTGATTATGATTAAACAGTTTTGGTCCTCTCACAACAAAACTATTTTCTTTCAGGGTTAAGGATGTTCCCTGTCTAGCCTTTAATTTGGGAACACGACACAGTCTTCCTTTTCTACTTTCCACAGTTGTTTGGAGAGTTACAGGATTCAGAGTAAGATTAGGGACTAGTTTCTCTATTACTTTCCAAGTGTAAATAATGGTGTGTGTGTGTGTTCTCCTTTCCAGTGAATATAGGCTTAATTCGCGTAACCTCTCCCAGTAATTTAGTTCTTTGCACCCGTTGATCTTGGCTGTGAAGCTTCTCTGAATCCCTTCTAGCTGTCTAATGTCTTCTTTTAGACATGTTAGGACCGAGCTGTATTCCAATTTGGGTATGATCAGGGTTTTCAGTAGAGGAATCATTATATTCCTATCCCTTCGTTTAAAGGTGCTCAGTATCTGCCCAATTATTCTCCTGCTCTGTTTACTGCTATCTTATTTCGTGTTTCAAATTTCGCATCATCAATCATTACAACCCCCAAATTTTTTGCTTCCTGTCCATTTGGGGTATAATATTCCATGGATTTTAGGTCTTCTCTTTTTCCGTACCGTAACAGCTGCAATTTCTATTTCTCAGTGTTAAACTTCATATTGTTGTCTTCCGTCCACTTGTAGATTCTGTTCATGTCGGTTTGTAGAGATCCTATATCTTCTGGGTTTCTTATTTTTCTACTGATCTTTGAGTCATCCGCAAAGGATGTTACTGTGCTGGCTCTGGTAACTTCCTCATCTATGTCAGTTAGCATGATTATGAAGAGTAGTGGAGCTAATACTGTTTCTTGTATTACTGAGCTGAGGACCTCTCATTCTGATGAAGATACTCCTTGTACTGTAACGACTTGCCGCCGCTCACTAAGGAAATTATATATCAATTTCCCTACTTTTCCTGTTATTCCCATAGATTTCAGTTTATGTATTATGATTCCATGGTCACACTTGTCGAACGCTTTGGGAAAGTCCAAGTATATTATATCATAGTTTTCATTACTTTCAAGTACATCAATAATGTTGTTGTAGTGTTCCATTAGTTGTGATAGTCATGATCTGCCTGACCGAAACCCATATTGGTTATCATTGATTTTTTCTGAGTTTCCAAAAAGTCAGATTTTCTGTCTAACTTTTCTTTCAAATATTTTAGTGAGATGAGATGTAAGCGACACTGGCCTATAGTTTGTGGTCTCGGATCGATCCTTCCTTTATATATTGGGACTATGTTCGCGCTCTTCAGGATGCCCGGTATTTCTCCCGTGTCTAGTGATCGTCTCCATATCCAATATAGGGCCCTAGGGGTTTAGTGATTGCATTCTTCCAGTGTTTTATCAGTATGGCATTCCATTTATCCGGTCCTGCCGCTGAGTGTGTTTTTAGTTTCCCTATCGCTTGTGTAATATCATTTGTCGTAAAGTCGAAGTCCGTTATACTTTCCCCTTATAGTTCTTCTTCAAAGAACGCGTTTCTGTCGCATATCAGTTCGTTAGTTTTTGGAATACTGAAAGATGATTCGTACTGAGCTCTAAATATTTCAGATACTTCTGTTAGATCATCAGATAAAGCACTGTCCTCGTTTTTCAAAGGTCCGATAGTCGTATGGTTTTTCGACTTCCTTTTTGCAAAATTGTAAAAGTACTTTGAGTTGATCTTTATCGCTTCTATAGCGTCGTCTTCTTCTTTTTCTGTATGCTTCTCAATTAGTTCCTGTACTGACACAGTCGATACTCTGCAGTTTATCATTTAATATTTTTCTGATTTTGTTATCTTTACAGTTACTTAATTTTGCAGTCACTCTTTTTCTCTTTCGGAACAATGACCTCTTTTGTCTCTCGAACCAGCTTCTCTTTCCTTTTTTGTATTTTTGTTTGGACATGTTTTTCCACAATTTCCAGCGTCTTCTCCTCTGAGGTCACTAGCATCTCTTCCTTTGTCTTGTCCTCGAAGATGGTTTTTCTAATCTTCCCAGTTTATAGCTTTGGAGTGAAAATTAAAAATTTCGAATTTGCTTCTTTCTGTTGTTCGTGTTCTTTCCTTTCCTGTTGCTTTTATATTGGTTGTTATTTCAATAATGTTGTGATCCGATATTATAGGCATCTTTAACTGTGTGTGTGTGTGTGTGTGTGTGTGTGTGTGTGTACATATATATATAATATATATATAAAACTGTGTATGTATATATATATATATATATATAATATTTAGTAGAAATCCAATGACAAGGAGAAATGTAAATGCCATGAAAAGTCTTCTTTATTGCGCAACGTTTCGAGCAATACGCTCATCTTCAGGCTGTTTAATAACAATGTGAAATTAAAATCAATATTGAATGAAAAACAAACAGAAATTTCTATAACCTATTCGTAAAGACAAATTTTAAAAGACTGAGAAAAGAGGGTTAAGTTCTAAGTTATACAGATTTACATATCAAAATTAAGAAGTTATTTTTAAATACATGTAGTAAATGTGAAATTAGTACACTGGAAAAATTACCAATAGTAGATTTTATTCGCATATGGGAATAAGTGGCCGAACAGGTAAAATTTTAAAAACTAAGGAAGCCTCCAGCATACGTGAACATAGCATCAAATGCAAAATTGATGTCACTTTAGACAATTTTAAAATTCTTGGTTGTAATACTTGTCCCAACTCACTAAGAATTTTAGAATCCCTTTTCATTAAAGCATTGTCCCCTAGTCTGAATGTTGACTCATCGTCCGTCCCTCTCAATCTGCTATGATCCCTCCTCCTTCCCCAATTCCTTATAATCCCTCCTTCCCCTATCTCCTCGCCATCTTTCATTCCCGTCTCCTCTGCTCAAATTAGTCGGCCTCGGATACTGCTGTGTAAGGTAGATAGCTCCATTGTTCCAGTGTACTATTGGTAATTTTCCAGTGTATTAATTTCACATTTACTACATGTATTTAAAAATAACTTCTTAATTTTGATATGTAAATCTGTATAACTTAGAACTTAACCCTCTTTTCTCAGTCTTTTAAAATTTGTCTTTACGAATAGGTTATAGAAATTTCTGTTTGTTTTTTCATTCAATATTGATTTTAATTTCACATTGTTATTAAACAGCCTGAAGATGAGCGTATTGCTCGAAACGTTGCGCATAAAGAAGACTTTTCATGGCATTACATTTCTCCTTGTCATTGGATTTCTACTAAATATTAAATTGAAGCTCTGTAGAAGCAACCCGCATAATTATATATATATATATATATATATATATATAAAAGAACATTTGCACCGGCTCTATATCGTAGCAAGAAATGAAAATCAGTGTGAAAGAAATTTATGCACGATTTAAAGTTCATTTATTTATTTATTTATTCTTTTATTTTAGTTTACTGTAAAATTTGTTCTTTATTTTATACCATTCAAAGAAAATGTAATTTTTAATGCGTAACACTTATATTACATGCTATTATTTTATATATCACATCATATCATAATTACGAGACGTCGCGAGTACGAGGGACGAACTCGCCAAACCAGTTTTGAGATAGACGCGTTTAAACTTTGTGACTATTGTGTACGAGGGGCACATAGCGCAAATACACGCATTGAAAATAACTACGTTTTGAGTGTACGAGGGGGTATTTCGCTATACCAAGCGTCTGTGGACTGGGGACGGGGCGTGACGCGTCAGGGTTGAACTATTCATTCGTGGAACAATCGCAAATTGTCAATGTGGCGAGTTTGCCCTCGTACTCGCGACGCCTCATATACCAGTACAGGGGTTTATAAAGTCCCTATCTATTTCAGTGAAAACATAGCAAAAAGGGTAAAATTCAATAACAATATAATAGAAGGCATACATTTAATGAATACTTAAGCATATGATTCTACATGAGCACCATCAGTACAGAGTTCGAATCGGTCAGCAGCATTGCGGAACACATTTTGGAGCATGTCAGGGGTTATTTTTGTAACCGCTGTTACGATACGAGCACGTAAATGTCCCAGCTTCATTCAGATGGCATTTTAAACACCGTCGTCTTTCAACAAGATGGGGCACCTTGTCATTACGTAAACATTGTTCGGGAGTACCTAAATGAACGATTTCCAAATCGGTGGTTCGGACGTGGAGGCAATAGGCCCTGGGCGGCTCGATCTCCTGACTAATGCCCTTGGATTTCTTTGCATGGGGCTTTATCAGATCAAACGTCTATCAAACGAGGGTTACATATTTGCAAGATTTACGTGCTCGTATCGTAACAGCAGTTACAAAAATAACCCCTGTCATGTTCCAAAATGTGTTCCACAATGTTGCTGACAGATTCGAACTCTGTAGAGATACTGATGGTGCTCATGTAGAATCATATGCTTAAGTATTCATTAAATGTATGCCTTCTATTATATTGTTATTGAATTTTACGCTTTTTGCAACGTTTTCATTGAAATAGGGACGTTATAAACACCCTGTATTTCATTATATTATTATTATTATTATTATTATTATTATTATTATTATTAAAGGGAAAATTTGGTTTTGATAAAATTAAATACATACAGTTGTAACAGTATTTTTACTGTTTTTCAAAAATAATGATGTAACAATTTGAAATTTTAGTTACAGACAATATTTATATGTATTCAATTTTCCTTATTTTAGTGTTAACATTTTATCATACTGACGACATCTAATAGATATGACATTTTATCGGCAAGTTATTATTAACATAGAGGTTATTAATAATATAGGTTATTATTAACATATAGGTTAAGTTAGATTAAGATAGGTTAGGTTACGCTAGGTTAAGTTAGTTTTTTTTTAGAGTAACTATGTTTTAGTCTTATTGACGAAATGGGTATAATAGATCCATTTTTATCAGCTTAACAGTCCTCTGATTTTAATAGGTTTATCCTCTCTGTATAGAAATTTCCTTAAATGGAGCTTTTCATGACAAAGACCGTAACTATTTTAATAGGATAAAATATTTGCTCAAACAGTGACCGTAAACTAAAACTGTACAGGAACTGTAGACCTAGCGATATTAAACAGTTAATTTAACAATTAAACTAAATTTTCTAATGACGTAATCACTCCTATGTTAACAGTAAAAAAAATTGTAGTTTAAGGAATGTCTGTAACCACTATGTTTACAGTTGTTAATTCATCGAGCTATTAATGTTAATTTAAAAACTACGAGCTTACTGTTATTTTAACACCAAATTACCATTCTTAAGTCGTGTCTGTATCTTTCGCATTTACAATAACAGCTGAATTAACAACTTAATAATGTTAATTGAGAAATACAATGTAAATTTTCTTATTATAAGTTCAGTCCACAGTTAATACACTCAAAATTAACGCCTGTATCTCAGTAAGTAACACTGTTTTCCTACAAGTAAAGTGAAGACACTGAGGTCGCTGGTTCGAACACCGATGATGCTGGTAATAACAATTCGGTAATTAGCGCAATGGGCCGCATTAGTTGGTCTGAGCTCTCTGCCAGTTTGTGGCCCGGCTCCCCTGACTGATTATTATTATTAATACATTTAAAATACTACACTTGAAAAGCGAACTAAACGCCTTTGTGTACTATATAGGATAATCCAAGTAAAATTTATTATAGTGTCCCACGGATGTATTATACTACAACGTTTTCTGTATTTTACGAGGATATATTTTATAAGTATTATGAATCTGTATTATGAATCTTTAGCGATCATAATTAAATATTAAATTAAATTAAAATTCCGTGTTAAAAAATTATATAATTACATCTCAATATTTGAAAAATAAGTTTGTGGTTTATAATTTGTGGTAATTTGTGGTAATTTGTGGTAACTCAGTATAGCAGACGCACTAGAGACAGGTATCCTATTTTCTATGACTCTTGCTAATTCATCTAATTTTTAAGACTACCCTCAAAATAAAACTTTCGTAATTTAGAATTTAAAACTTCTATTTGATGGTGCATTCTACAGGGGGACGTTCTTTCCTACTTTTGGGTATCAAATCTTCTTTTGTCAGATGATAGACTAACTTCTTTTAATGATACGTAACTTCTTTAGATAGAAGATACGATCTTCAAAACTTCTTTTTTGAATGAATTGACAAAAACGAAGGTAATATTTCTATGTAAAGAAAGTTGGGGGAAGTTTTTTTTTTATGTCTGATAGGGTCAGTTTTGGGACCTGTCTTAATCGATTTTGTAGGAATCATTACTCAAAAAAAGTGTCGACATGTATAGATTCATGGTCAGCGATACTAACCACTAACTACCGTGTAGTTAGTTAGTTAGTAGTTAGTTAGTAACCACTGAAACTGAAATACATAAAAACCAACCAGTACAGCTGTCTTGAGGTTGACCACTATCAAAATATATTACAGTGGAGTTATAAACTGGTATGACATAATTTCCGAACTGCCTAATTTTACTCATCTGAAAACTGGGCTTTTTAATTTTTAATATAGGATAAAATACAAATTTTTAATTTTAAAATTACAGTTATATGCTATTATTTAAATATTTATTGTTTGACTGTTATACAGGGTGAGCGAAAAATGCCTGTGTACCTGCAAGAAATGTAGTGAACCTGTACCTGCATTGTGTTGGAAGTGGACAGGTGCACAGGAACTTTTCGCTCACCCTGTATAAATTAAAGATAAATTTATTTTAAAAACTTAACAATATATATATATATTATATATATATGGACGTGTATATAATGTTGTACATCCGGAAATAGTCTGTATTTTGTCGGAAACCACTTGACCATTTCCGCAGCTCTGAGAGTACTTCAGAATCTTCCTTCCGCGCGATTTTTCAGTCCGATATAACAATAGATCACAGTAAAACACCCCTATTTATCAAAACGGAGAGTTGGGGTTGCACCGATCGTGACCAACAACAAGTTGCAGTGCCTGAATAATGGGTAAAAGAAGTGCTCTCACGTAACCGAAACAAGCTTCTGTAAACAAAGATGCCATATACAGAGTGAGTCAAAGGTCCTGCTTCAAAAGTATTTATTGTATAGTTATTTATGAAGCGGAACTTTCAACTTACCCTGTATACAGAGTAAACCCTATGAGGCATTTCGTATACATTTCCTGCCCTATCTTAATATAGTATTTTAGTTCAGTGTACCATTGGTCCCAGTAGTCGTGACACACCGGGCCATATTTACTTTACGGCCCAGTGAATGTATCCCGACTATACTGGAGCCGATGGTACCCTCATTAGTAGTATGGTTATACGTTTCAGTTGAAATAATAATCAGTCAGAAGGGCCAGAAAATGACACAGCGCTCAGGCCGACAAATGCGGCTCATTGCTTAAACTCCTGTATTATTATTATTATTATTATTATTATTATCATTATTATTATTATTATTATGATTATTATTATTATTACCAGGATTATCAGGATTCGAACCCCGACCTTACTGTCTTTTTTCACTTCGCTGATATAAGAAAACGGTATTATTACCCACTGAACTACTATCGCTGTCTTCAGTTGAAATAGTTCACATTCTCATTAGTAGTATGGCTGCATATACGTTTCAGCTTAAACCCATAAACAACTACTGTACTGATGAAAATGGCTGACTTACACGTTTCACTGGAAAACTACGACCAAACTCAAATATATCTGAAATGCTAATAAAATGATACAAAAAATGTATATTCAAATACACAATAGGTTTTTATATATATATATATATATATATATATATATATATATATATATATATATATATATATATATATATACAGGGCGTCCCAAAAAATGTATACACACTTTAACAGCTGATAGCTCAATTGATGTTTCTTTCTTTCCAAGTTAAAACCCATTAGAATTAATAATGGCAGTCAGACTAAGCTTTAGCTTTGAACAAAGGAAATTCATTCTAAAATGCTACTGGAAGTGTGAAAACGCAGTTGAAGTGCAAAGACAGTTTAGGAGGGAGTTTCAAACAAACAAACTACTGTACTGATGAAAATGGCTGACTTACACGTTTCACTGGAAAACTACGACCAAACTCATAATATATCTGAAATGCTAATAAAATGATACAAAAAATGTATATTCAAATACACAATAGGTTTTATATATATATATATATATATATATATATATATATATATATATATATATATATATATATATATATATATATATATATATATATATATATATATATATACAGGGTGAGCCGAAAGTCTGGATCCATAGGAAAATATTTATTTTAATACATAAATTACAACAAATGGTAAATACTTAAAATGAATATCAGTTTTAACTCGTAAATGCGTATCCGTGATACTGTACAGTAGTTCGTACTCCAGTATAAATACTCAAATACTTTTTGTATTTCAGCCCAGAAATGGCTTCGAATCTAACAACAGAAGACCGGGTAGAACTTGTGCTCATGTACGCGAGACAGGGCGCTACACACAGAGAAGTTGCTACCGAATTCAATAGAAATCATCCTGATAAGCATCTAGTAACACATGCGACTGTTTGGCAAGTTGTTTAAACGTTTCAAAGAAACAGGAAGTGTACATGATCGACGGCGTTCTGGTCGTCCAAAAACTGCAACTGATGAAAATACCTCTGCAATGGTATGTGAAACTTTAACGAATAGTCCAGTAAAGTCAACAAGAAGATTATCAAATGAAACACGCATCTCGAGAACGTCAATTCGAAGAATTATTAAAAATCATAAATTCCATCCCTAAGTGTCTCGATGTCAGAGGCCGCCAATTTGAGCATTTGTTATAATTTGTTGTTTATACTGGAGTACGAACCACTGTACAGTATCACGGATACGCATTTACGAGTTAAAGTTGATATTCATTTTAAGTATTTACCATTTGTTGTAATTTATGTATTAAAATAAATATTTTCCTATGGATCCAGACTTTCGGCCCACCCTGTATATGTCTATAATGAATATCTTATAGATTACTCCACTATTAGATAGGTATTCTGGTGCCAATACCTTTATTTTTTAGGTCATGTTAGTAAAAGGGAGTTGATATAAATTTATAGTTTATTTATATGATCTGGATTACATGCATAGTTCTCTCTCTCTCTCTCTCTCTATATATATTATATATATATATATTAGTGATGTAGGTCACATCCGCATCCGCATCCGCGGAACATCCGCACATTTTCTCGCATCCGCATCCGCGTCCGCATCCGCACTTTGGACTGCGGATGTCGTGCGGATGTGGACCGTTGAGATAAAACGTCATTAATAAGCGGAAATTATCAAATTCTACTATATTAATAGAACTAGTTCATTGTGCGCAAAAGTGATGCAAGCGACAAGACGAGAGGCTGTTCTTGTATGAAGTTACTCTCTTGCAACCTACTTAGATCCACGTTACAAAGCTAAGTTATTTTCACCTAGTACATTAGAACGAGTTAAATCATCACTTGGCAAAGCAGTTGAAGAGCTTCAATCTCTTGAATCTGTCGCTTCGCCACCCACCAAAAGAATAAAAGTTTCAGTGACAGAACCAACACCTTCAGCAAGCAAATCTATCACAGAATCTGTCTCTCAGTTTCTTGAGTCAAGCAGCAATGACGAGACCTACGCGATGTCAAAAGATGTAGTAAAAATGATCGAGAGTTATCACCAAGAAAAACGCCTGGCTGCATGTGACAATCCTATTAGTGGTGGAAAAATACGCAGAATATCTATCCATACTTGAGTAAACTTGCGAGGAAACATTTAGCCTGTCCTCCAACAAACGTACCAAGCGAGAGATTATTTAGCAGTGCTGGATTAAATATGATGAAAAGAGAAACAGACTGGCAGCAGAAAAGGCAGAAAAATTAATGTTCCTTAAGCATAACCTTCCTATAATTAAGTTTAACATTAAACGATGAACATCTTAGTTTACTTTATTTTAATTACTCATTTATAAATATGCCTAATAAAACTTTAAACTTAATATAAATAGTTATCAAGCTAATTAAAGATCTCTTTCTATAAGGGTGGAGGTTGGGGAAAGAGGTCGGTGGGGTGCATTTGAGTTGGGATCACGTCCCGCATCCTGGTAAACAATTATGGTTTCTAATTGTGGCTGAAACTCAACAAAAATATAACGAATTTATTTGCAGACGAATTCACTAATTGATTTCTATATAGTTAGATGCTTGATATTTTTTATTTTTCAGAGAAAGTACAGCAATTATTGTACAATTAATCAATTATACTACATTATAGCTACAGCTCTCTCTATATAATAACTTATTATATACGTTAAACACAACAAATCTCGAATATATCCTAAAAAAATAACGAAAATGTAGACATCCGCATCCGCATCCGCGGATGTGAAAAAAATGACATCCGCTACATCACTAATATATATATATATTATATATATATATATAATAAAAGGCAATTTTCAATAATTATTTGGGCCTCTCTTTTAAGACTTCCGTGAACCATCTTTTTTGGCTCATTTTTCCTTGTTAAGCCCCCTTCCCCCCTTTTGGACTCCTTCTGGCCACAAATCAATCATTAATCTCGCGATAGGACTGTTTTCCCCAGATCCTTTTTTGTCAATGGCATCCTTCCCTTATCCTTTGATCTGTCCTGACACAACCATCCAGTGATGCCAAACTTCCCTTCTTCCCCCTCACTTCCCCTCTACTCCCGTCCCCACTCCCCAGTCCTTAGACAGTGCCAGCAAATGGGGCGTTAGGGAGAGATATTGGAACGGTGCCACGAGCAAAAATGTTTCCTTGAAAGGCCGTTTTCGTTTTCCCGTAAATTAGAGGAACTCCTTCTTCTTCTCCTTCTTCTTCTTCCTTCTTCTTCTTCTTCTTCTTCTCCTGATTCTTCTGATTCTTCTTATTCTTATTCTTACTCTACTTATTCTTATTCTTAACCTATCGCGTCCCTCCTCGTTCGATCTCGTCTCCCCGAACACCCTACATCCACACACACACACCCCATACCCCATACCCTCTCCCCTATACCGTTCTTTCCCCCCGCACATATGCCCATACATCATTCCCCTGCCATATCACTTCCCCAGTCATTTGGAACTTGTCTTTTAGTCATTCTCAGGTTTAGATTTATGGTTTTTAGTTATTAATGTTTCTTTCTGGTTCTTTCGTTCGTATTTAGTTCAAATCTTCTCAAATTCGAGTTCGAGACAAATGTTACGCATGTAAGAGTCGTTTTGTTCTTCTGTGCTGTCCATTTTGTACACCCTGTATATATTGAATCATCCATACATTCATAGTTTAAGTGAAAGGATGAAGACTAAACATTTAGAGTACTTACGTGCGGCTTTCAGTGTCACTTGTACAGGGTGATTCACTCGCTGGTAGCCCAAGAGTATCGTTAATACGATACTCTGAGGCTACCAGCGAGTGAATCACCCTGTATAACAATGTTGTTAGCCTGTAATATTTTTAATGTTGGACATTATTAATAACTAATCGTACATCCTTCTCACATTCTGTACGCGTTCGGATTATAATATAAGTCAATTATACAGGGTGTCCCATAAGTCCAGTCTCATAGAAAAATTTATTTTAAATTAAATCAAATGTTCAAATTCATATCTTGTTTTGGGACCTTTTTTTTTTTGTTGCAGGTAGAATAACACCCAATGGCTAATATGGGAGTGAATTACACCCCTGAGGAAATTGTGTTTTTCTACCTGCAACAAAAACAAAAGGTTCCAAACCAAGACATCATTTTGAATATTTGTTATAGTTCCAATGTATTACTTTTGTAAATTTAATTTTAAAACAATTTTCTTATGAGACCGGACTTATGGGACACCCTGTACATAGCCATTTTCGCGTTTTGAGAAGTTGGACAGTAGTATTCGGGCGTTTTTAATTAAAGAATAAAGGTTGATTACTTGACTCATCAAAGAAAATTAGATTAGAAAATCCATAATCCCACGAAGTACGCTTAAAATAATGTACACCCTGTATAAGTATTAAGTTTTAAGGGAATATTATTTAGCGATTATCATTATAATAATAACAATTATGTACTTTAATATCTTATATAACTATGCAATACAATTAGCTGACTTCTGTACGGATTCTGACACATTCTAAAAAATTGTTCCGTGATCCGTTGTTTACTTTAGAAACAGGACAGTAAAGGATGGATTAAAAGTACCCTTTAAAAACCAAAGTACTGCAAGAGTATATATATATATATATATATAGATAGATGGATAGATAGATAGATAGGTAAATAGGTAGAGAGCTCAAAGTAGATGGGGAGTAGATGAAACTGACTTCTTCTTGACAAGCGATTGCTCCAAACCTCTACAAAAATACCAAAAAAATACAGTTCTAGCGATGAAAGAAAACCTTTCCAGCGTACTCTCAATGTACCTTTGATTTATTTACCAAGTGTCCTCCTTAAGTACATAATATTCAGAGTACGTTTAGTAATTTTTCTACCAAATGTAATCTTTAAATACTTTACATTCAATGTACAATGAGTTCTTTGTTTATAGACACAGAGGACAGTTTTTCGTGTAGTATATTTTAGTAGTATGTACGCAAATAAAATTCCCAGTCTTTGTGTGGTTTGTATTTGTGAGTTTCCGTATTGTTAGCTGAATCGGTGAAAACCGGCCTGGAAATTAAATCAAATTTGCATATAAATAGTTACTAAGTATCTGACAGTTATTCAATTTTTAGACTAAATTCATATATATATATATATATATATATATTATATATATATATATATATATTAGTGATGTAGCGGATGTCATTTTTTTCACATCCGCGGATGCGGATGCAGATAAGGATGTTTGATTTCAACATCCGCGGATGCGGATGCGGATGCGGATGTCTACATTTTCGCTATTTTTTAGGATATATTCGAGATTTGTTGTGTTTAACGTATATAATAAGTTATTATATAGAGAGAGCTGTAGCTATAATGTAGTATAATTGATTAATTGTACAATAATTGCTATACTTTTCTCTGAACATATAAAATAATATCAAGCATCTAACTAATATAGAAATCAATTAGTGAATTCGTCTGCAAATAAATTCGTTATATTTTGTTGAGTTTCAGCCACAATTAGAAACCATAATTGTGTTACCAGGATGCGGGACGTGAACCCAACTCAAATGCACCCCACCGACCTCTTTCCCCAACCTCCTCCACCCTTATAGAAAAGATCTTTAATTAGCTTGATAACTATTTATATTAAGTTTAAAGTTTTATTAGGCATATTTATAAATGAGTAATTAAAATAAAGTAAACTAAGATGTTCATCGTTTAATGTTCAAACTTAATTATAGGAAGGTTATGCTTAAGGAACATTAATTTTTCTGCCTTTTCTGCTGCCAGTCTGTTTCTCTTTTCATCATATATTAATCCAGCACTGCTAAATAATCTCTCGCTTGGTACGTTTGTTGGAGGACAGGCTAAATGTTTCCTTGCAAGTTTACTCAAGTATGGATAGATATTCTGCGTATTTTTCCACCAACTAATAGGATTGTCACATGCAGCCAGGCGTTTTTCTTGGTGATAGCTCTCGATCATTTTTACTACATCTTTTGACATCGCGTAGGTCTCGTCATTGCTGCTTGACTCAAGAAACTGAGAGACAGATTCTGTGATAGATTTGCTTGTTGAAGGTGTTGGTTCTGTCACTGAAACTTTTATTCTTTTGGTGGGTGGCGAAGCGACAGATTCAAGAGATTGAAGCTCTTCAACTGCTTTGCCAAGTGATGATTTAACTCGTTCTAATGTACTAGGTGAAAATAACTTAGCTTTGTAACGTGGATCTAAGTAGGTTGCAAGAGAGTAACTTCATACAAGAACAGCCTCTCGTCTTGTCGCTTGCATCACTTTTGCGCACAATGAACTAGTTCTATTAATATAGTAGAATTTGATAATTTCCGCTTATTAATGACATTTTATCTCAACGGTCCACATCCGCACGACATCCGCAGTCCAAAGTGCGGATGCGGATGCGGATGCGGATGCGAGAAAATGTGCGGATGTTCCGCGGATGCGGATGCGGATGCGGATGTGACCTACATCACTAATATATATATATATATATATATATATATATATATATATATATATATATATATGGATGATATATATATATATGGAATGAATTTCACAATTAAACACGTGAAATGAATGAATGATGCAAACCCACAAGGAAAAAGAAAAATTATTCCAAGTCCTTTCGTGTACTTCTGAATACATGGAAAAGCCTTGGAATAATTTTATTTTTCCTTGTGGGTTTGCAATATATATATATATATATATATATATATATATATAATATCATGCACAAACACGCACGATTTCTTTCATGGTGAAAAAATTACCCCCACCAGCGTTCGAACCCACACCACCTCTTGAAAAAAATCGTGCGTGTTCGTGCATAATATTCCATTTACCTCTTCGAGTGCGAGAGGGTTAACACATAAAACACCTCTGGACGCGAAAGCCTTATATGCGTTTCCTAGGTTATTGGAATGCATGAAATGCTGTACTATCTTTTTATCCTGTCGTAGTGTAGTGGCCCGCGCCCTCAACTTCCATTCAAGAGGTGGTGAATTCGAACCCTGATGGAGCAGTTTATATATATACACTGCATTCATAGTTTAAGTGGAAGTATGAAGAGTTAAATATCTTTTTACATAGAGCATCATATATATATATAATATATATACTTTGTAAATTTTAATAGCAGATGAACACAGGTCAGCGCAATACAGCCAGCCAATTATTACTTTTAAAAAACACAATTTTCATCCTCACAACTGCGACCTGGTCACGTAACTTACTTCATTGACGTCATAAACTTATTTTTAACTTTCAAATGGTGTCATTTGTGTGCATTTTTATTAATTTTTTTTACCATTTGACTTTTCCAGAGTTCTCCCTTTTAGTGTGTTTAATTAGTGACTGTATTAACAGGTATATTTTAACACAAAGCTATATTGTGCGTTCTTAAGATGAGGATATAAGCTAGAGAGTATGGAGTTAAGAGTTATATATATATTTATATATATATATATATATATATATATATATATATATATATATATATATATATATATATATATATATATACAGGGTGGGCCGTAAGTTTCCATACATAGGAAAAATAAACATTTTTTTATGGACAACCATTTTTATTTATATAATATGCTCTACATGGTTGCCATTGTTTTGAAAACACATTTCAATACGTGTTCCCCACTGTTGATGAACACGCATTAGCACAGTTGACGTTATGCTTGTAATGGCGTTGGTGATACGTTCCTTTAGATGATTTATGTCTCGTATCTTTTCCTGATACACCATGGCCTTCAAGTGCCCCCAAAGATAAAATCAAGGGGGGTGAGATCTGGGGATCTGGGAGGCCACTCCACAGGACCACGCCGACCAATCCAAGCATCCGGAAACTGCTGATCCAAATACCGACGCACGTGAAGACCATAATGAGGTGGAGCTCCATCTTGCTGGAAGTAAACTGGGAAGTTACCTTCCTCGTTTAGCAGGGATGGGAAAATCACTTCTTGCAACATGTTAAGATACCTTTCGGCATTAAGATTTCCACTGACAAAAATTGGCCCAATAATTCTGTCACCCCATATCCCGGCCAACACCATCACTTACCGGCACCTTGCATCTTCGTCGGACTCAGCCAGTTAGGGTTAGCATTACTCCAATAACGTATGTTTTGCCGATTAACCTCTCCATTGACGTAAAATTTGCTTCATCAGTAAACAAGATCTTACGTCAAACGCATATTCTTAGGGTATCTGAAACATAAAAACAAACGTTTAATTTTTCCTATGTATGGAAACTTACGGCCCACCCTGTATATATATATATATATATATATATATATATATATATATATATATATATATATATACAGGGTGTCCCATAAGTCAAGTCCGGTCTCATAGGAAAATTTGTTTTATTTTTAATTTACAAATTAATGTAAAATAAATTTTCCTATGAGACCGGATTTAAGGGACACCTTACATATATATATATATATATATATATATAATATATATAAGTTTTCAAAGAGAGGGAGAGAGAAATTAATCCATAATTATAATGATTAGCTCCGATATCAAAGATACCATATCTGTATCAAACGATTTTCTTCAAATTACTAATTATTAACCAATTATAAACATTTCAAAATATGATATTTGTGGCGCCAGGCGCCAAATCTGTGACGTCATGAAGTGTTTGATGACAGCCATTTCGAATCAAAACATGCAAACAATGAAAAGAATGCCATATATATATATATATATATATATAGTAGAGAGAGAGAGAGAGAGGGATGGGAAAAAGTAAGTACCTGATGTATAACGCTGACGCCGATTTTGTTTTGTCTGACGCCAGACGATTTTATTTAGTTTTGGAGAAGTCTTTCGTCGTTAGAAAGTTCAAGAACTAAATAGGATTCCCGAGTCATACCCGGGTATGAATGAACTTGTAGTCTCTTATTACCTCTTCTACTGAATAGTGGTTTCACGGAGGTATGGCCTATGACACAACCCTCTTGCAGTCTATTCGGTTAATTTTAACCATAAAACAGTCGGTTAACACCATGGTTGAAAATGACTCTTAGCAACTGCTATGTATTTAACAGAATTAAGCAGTAATTAGCAAACTTTTAGCATAATTATTTAGCATTTATTACCTTTCACCCTTTCAGGTGTTCCGTGCGATGATTCCTCATTTCACGGAGGTCAGTCTTGTTGAATTTAGCATTTGGTATTTATAGTAATTAATAAGTCTCTCTATGAATACCAAATCAATCTTTGCGACTGTTCAAATCGCTGCCTACGACATTACACTCAGTAGAAGCACCGAACTGAGCCAAGGGCTGGAAACTATTAAAATTCTTGAGAATGATACCCATAGGTGTCATTCGACGACAACAGATTAAACTGGGACTCGTTCGAGAACAGAACAGACTTACAAAATGCCATGGGTCTGTGTACCATCACCACGATCCCTGGTAATCTTCACTTTACATTGGCGGCTGTAAGCAGGGCTTTTTTTTGTTTCGTATTTTTAGCTGAGACACACATCCAGTACAGCTCAATTTGCCCAAATGATTTATAGCTGTTTGTCGTGACAAATTCACATTGTCAACAATGTCTAAAAACTTTATTTGTTTATCGGACCTTACCTGGAAGCAAAGGCTTTTTCTCTTCCTTCTAAACCATGCACTGATTTCGTTCGTGGTCGATGGTCATCTCAGTTTCTATTTCATTTGTCTAACAAAAGGAAAATGTTCCAGACATCTCACAAAAAAAAAACCTCTTCCAAGAAACTGAGATATATATGTGTGTGTGTGTGTGTGTGTGTGTGTGTGTGTGTGTGTATGTCTTCGCACAATGGCCTTTGGAGAAGCAAAATTTTCCCGATAGTTTTATAAATAAGCTTTTTTCTTAATAATTTTTTTTCCTCAATTTTCAGACCAATCCAATGTTTATTATATTAATCAACGAAAAAAATAGTGAAATTGATAACGTCAAAGTGAGTATCACGCATGCGCATTGAGTTTTCAGTCCCATACATACATATATATATATGGATCCCCGTAGTTCGGCGTTGGACTTTGGAAGGTGAAGCTTTGGGTTTGCTCCTAGCTGCTGACTCCTGATTTGAGTTGGGCCGGCCACTCACCCTGTCAGTGCTTGGGTTCAGGTGACCCAATGGGGAAATGAGGCTGTTTTATTTATATATATATATATATATATATATATATATATATATATATATATATTATATACAGGTAATCCCATACATAACCACTGAACAGGAAGTGTGTGTGTACCTAGAAAACCCACAATTGGTCTCACTCGAAAGTCCTCTCTGTAGATTTCCTCTTATTTAGAATTGAGAGTATATTGACTTTTCAACTTCATTGAGTACTCTCCCGCTCTTAACTTTGGGACACAAAACCCTCTTATTCGGTATACAATAAGAGTTACAGTATATATATATATATATATATATTGGGGGGGAGGGAAGAATAATTTATCTTTCAAGAATTGGTGTCAAAAATGTTTGCATTGTAGTAAGTGATAATAAGTTCGAATGTAGATAAGGCCGAAGTTCTTGGTTCACTGAAAAATTAATTGAGGTTTTGAGAGCAGAAACTTTTCGATCTTTAGTTCAAGGTCTTTATTACCTATCTGTGCATGCCTCTTCAGGAGGCAACGAAGTAGGACTTTCAGTTGAATTTTGGAGCCCGGACTCGAAACACTGGGTAGCATTCATTTGCCTTCTTAAAGCAAGGAATGACAAAGTCGTCTGTTATCAAAGAATATGAATGCAATCAGAGCTTGAATAATTTTTTGAGTTTCGAGCGGGTAAAGAGGTAGGCATAATACTTATTTAGGTCTGTTCAATTTACTAAATAAAGTTCAGTTCCTTCGCGCGTCCTTTTTTGTGGCCTGAACACGTCTACTCCGAAGTCAAAACAGTCATGTTTTGGTGAATTTAGGAACAGTACAAAACTAACATGAATACCCAAAACGTAAACATAGTTTTACGTTTAACAGATATATATATATATATATATATATATATATGATGAATAAAACCACGAAGGAAAGGAAACACAAAATGGTGCTCAAGCGCTTTCGTCTAATGACATCCTCAGGAACATTGAAGTACATAAAAGGGTTACAGCCTATATATAGGTTACACGTGTTACTTTCGTGAAATAATTTTCATATATATATATATATATATATATAATATATATATATATATATATATATATATATATATACTGTATATACACACGAGTATATATATATATTATATATATATATATATATATATATATATAGGATATGATAAATTAGTAAATACATGCAGTTAATACCGTCTAGCGTTTCTATGTGCTTGATGAAGGGTTTAGATTTTGTGATGAAACGTTGGATGAAACTATGATCAAAATTTTGCCAAAGTCCAGTCAATATTCTTTAGTTTTAAAGCGAAGGTGTTGATATCCGCGTTTGACGATCAAAATGATCCCAGTCGTCGTCATCAGGATTCATATTTGGGCTTCTTGGAGCCCAGATATAAATTTTAACTCTCTCTTCCACTGAGGTGTGTACTGGGAGGTGGTACGGGATCTTATTGCAACAAAATACGTGGGCCAATGGAAGAAAATTATATATATATATATATATATATATATATATATAATCATGCGGGTTGCTTCTACAGAGCTTCAATTTAATATTTAGGAGAAATCCAATGACAAGGAGAAATGTAAATGCCATGAAAAGTCTTCTTTAATGCGCAACGTTTCGAGCAAATACGCTCATCTTCAGGCTGTATGATAACAATGTGAAATTAAAATCAATAATTGAATGAAAAACAAGACAAAGAAAATTTCTATAACCTATTCATAAAGGCAAACTTTAAAAGACTGAAAAAAGAGGGTTAAATTCTAAGTTATACAGATTTACATTTAAAATTAAGAAGCTATTTTTAAATACATATAGTAAATGTGAAATTAATACACTGGAAAAATTAACAATAGTACACTGGAATAATGAAACTAACTAATCTTTCACTGCAATTTCCGAGGCTAGACTGATTTAAGCAATGGCAAAACGAGAAAACATAAGATAAGATAAGATAAGATAAGATAAGATAAGATGGTGAGGGCGATTGGGGAAGGGGGGATTATAAGGAATTGGGGAAGGAGGAGGGATTATAAAAAGTTTAAAGGGACAGCTGATGAGTCAATATTTAGCGTAGGGGTCAAAGTTTTAATGTAAAGCGATTCCAAAATTCTAAGTGAGTTGGGACAAGTATTACAACCAAGAATTTTAAAATTGTCTAAAGTGACATCAGTTTTACATTTTATACTGTGTTCCCGTATACTAGAAACTTCTTTAGTTTTTAAAATTTTACCTGTTCGGCCACTTATTCCCATATGCGAATAAAATCTAGCCCTGAGAGAGCGAACAGTGCTGCCAATGTAATTCCCAAGGAGACACCTAGGGCAGGTAAATAAATATACAACACCGCTACGCAACGAGTCAGGGGTTCGATCCTTCGCTGAGAAAAAGCTACCTAAAGACGTTTTATTAATAAATATGATGCGGAAATCAGTATGATAAAAAAATTTCCTTAACAACTTTGTAAATTTAAGCTTAAATTCCTTATTCAAAGGACCCATTTCAGGTACCAAGAAATCGCCCTCACCATCTTATCTTATCTTATCTTATCTTATCTTATCTTATGTTTTCTCGTTTTGCCATTGCTTAAATCAGTCTAGCCTCGGAAATTGCAGTGAAAGGTTAGTTAGTTTCATTATTCCAGTGTACTATTGTTAATTTTTCCAGTGTATTAATTTCACATTTACTATATGTATTTAAAAATAGCTTCTTAATTTTAAATGTAAATCTGTATAACTTAGAATTTAACCCTCTTTTTTCAGTCTTTTAAAGTTTGCCTTTATGAATAGGTTATAGAAATTTTCTTTGTCTTGTTTTTCATTCAATTATTGATTTTAATTTCACATTGTTATCATACAGCCTGAAGATGAGCGTATTTGCTCGAAACGTTGCGCATTAAAGAAGACTTTTCATGGCATTTACATTTCTCCTTGTCATTGGATTTCTCCTAAATATTATATATATATATATATATATATATATATATCCTGAAATTTAGACATCCTTCAACGAATGACAGGCTTGTCTTTCCAAAAAGCTGTGCACCCGTTACATCTCACAATACACTACTCAGTGGAAGAGACACAAAGGGATTAGAAGTTCTTCTCCATCGGGCTCCGGGAAATCCAGATATGGATACCTTTAAGCAAGTTGCGGTAAACAAGACTCCTTCCCCCTTCTGTATCAAATCTAAAGGAAATATTGATTGGGGGCTTTCTCAAAATCTGGACCACAGTTTCATCCAAAAATCTCATCGTATCTTTGCCACAACTTCAATTCTTATACTTACTTTTTGGGTGCTCATTTTATTTCTGCGAAATTCTGCGTAATCTGCGGTCCAGCAGCCACCATAACATTACAATGTATTCGAACTGTGTCTTAAATTCGTCTTCCAAAGGACACACAGTGAGTGACTGGGTAAAATTGCCAATTCAACTTTACGTAATAAGACATTTAACATATAATAATTTCATTAGCCTTATTACAGCACTTAATCGATACTACTACTACTACTACTACTACTGTCTACTACTACTACTACTAATAATAATAATAATACTTCTAACTTCTTTATTTCTTCAAGTTGGAAGCCCAACTACTAATAATAACAACGCAAATAGCGAAAAATTAGTTCCGAAATTTTTCGCTAAATCGCCAAATTAATTTGACAAAAGTTGACACATTTTCTGCCTCGAATTACCTATTTTAATATATTTTTTTTTAATCATTTTACGGCAAATCCTCATCTTTATTTATAAGCATTCCATTCATTTGTAAATTAAAACTGAAAATAGACGTAAACGTAACAATTCAGTCGAGTACATTTAGAAAATGAATGTTTTAAAGTACGATGTATGACGTAAATTAACGTGGTTTCCTGGCAAAGAATGATTACTTGCTCAACTCATCGTGTTTTTTTTTTCCTTTCTTCTAATTTTAATGTAAACACGGTGGGTTTTTTATTAATGTCAAAAGCAAATATTGTGTTTTGAGCTGGTGGGTTCGGGGTGGTTGGGTATTCATTATCAACTCCGTACGTAATATTCTTTTTACCAGGCAAAAAATGTTTACACAAAAACCGATTCTAAAATAATTGATAAGTTGAACTACACACACACCCATACACATACACACACACCACACACACACCACACACACCACCCACCCACACACACATACACACACTCACACACCCATTCACACACACACAAAAGTTGGTGTTTTTCTGCTGACAATTGTCACAATATAACTCACTCATAAGTTAAGTAAGAGAGAGAAAAAAGTATTTAGGCAAAAAGATAAGCAAACTTTCATAGATTAAAAATGATAAGAGCGCTTTTTCCATGAAACTCTTTGCTTTTGCACAAAATACATAAACCATTCGTTTTAAGAAGTGCCAATGTCACCCTTGGAGCCAAAACTCACCCCATATTACTGTACTTGAATCGTAAGCTGATATTTAATATGAAGAAATATATATATATATATATATATATATATATATATATATATATATATATATATATATAAACGTTGATACTGAAAGCTAAATAACACGTTAATTCTAATCAAACTAACAGCTTCCCAAACAAGTCAAACAAACACATCATAATGTGTGTTTCTCATTAATTTTAAGCTCTCCTTTAATCATATCTGAACTCTGAAGCAAACAATCAACGTGTATAATTAGGTGCTTCTGGCAAACATTTGTTGTGAGAATTGATTTGGAACACTGAAGCTCAGAACATTTTGTAGCGTTTTCAACATTTGAAGCTCACTTTCGTGAAAGTAAATTTATTTGATGGCTAACTATCAGCGCCAATATCTATCTATCTATTATTATATATATATATATATATATATATATATATATATATATATATATATATATATATATATATATATATATATACAGGGTGGGCCATAGGTCGCCTACCGAAGTGAGATTGGTTATAATACGAAGGTAAAGCGGCTTATGATCCACCCTGTGTGTATAAATATATATATATATAGATATATATATATATATATATACACTGTACCTTCATCGCAAAGGAGTCAGGTTCGTAGGGCTGCCTCCATAGAATTCGCTTAGTGAAGGAGAGAGTGGCTTGAGTTCGCCATTTCATATAGGCAGCATATCAGTGGTGTTGTAGTTAGCATCGCTGACTACGAATTTACAGGCCCCGGGTTCGAGTCCCGGCGAGGGCAGACGGCGCTCAGCTCATCCAGATGTTCAGCCATCCACAAAAATATTGGTTGTAAGATAAATGGGTACCTTGGGTAGCCTAATGGTTAAGACGCTGAGCTGCTGATGGGGAGGTCGTGAGATCGAGCGTGGGCGGGGAATTTGTAGTTTCTGACCACCGGTGGTGGGTCGTGGTTCAGATTTCACGTTGAGATGTAGGTCCAAGGCAGAGCAACAAGCTTGAGGTTCGTCAGAATGAACAATTCGGATCGAAGCAACACTTAGGTTTTACTTAGATTTTCTCGCATGGGATTGCCATATATATATATATATACTGTATATATATATATATATATATATATATATTCCCCCAGGTTTATTACTACAGGGTTAAGATGCGTCTCAGTGAGGCATGTGAAGGTGACGTCCTTGGCCCCTCCTTCCTGCCTAAAAGAAATAGGGTCAATCCCAGAATAGGCACCTGATGTACCTCAATCCCAGATGAAGCACCTGCGTTCAACCTCATTCCCAGAATAGGCACCTTGGAAGGAATTAAATAAAAAAAACCTGATGATTACAAAATTTATTGTTTATACAAAGTTTATTACAAATGTAATAAAGGCAAAGTTATAAAAGGTTTAAAGTGGTTTAATGAATAAAGAAAAATTATTTCTGAAATAGAAATCGAATATTATTATTAATAAAATATTAAATGTGAAAATCAGGTAAAAATCAAACTGGTAAGAATAGCAAAACTAACCAAAAAAGCAGAAGATATAGCAAAAGATTAGGTTAGGTTAGGTTAGGTTAGTTTAGGTTAGGTTAGAGTTGATTTTTTCAAATATTGATAAAAACAACGAAATTATATCTCTAAAAACTGTTTATATTTTTTTCTCCTCAATCCCAGATTAAGCACCTGTGTTTTGCCTCAATCCCAGATTAAGCACCTAAAAATGATTTCAGGTGCCTATTCTGGGATTGATCCAAGAAATAGGTATAAAATTTAATTTATAGAATCGTTTGACTTTAAATCTTAATTGTACGTTTGCTTGTATGAACTTTGTCATTTTTTTGGGGGGGAGGGGGGGGGGGGTCTGTGATTATCCACAAAATTTTCTTTACTCTTTCATTTGTTTCGATATAGATAATGTTCGGGTTTCGTATGGCATTTGTTTTTTTTGCGCTTAATATGTGTGGCGCGAGAGGCTGCATCTCTGATGTCCTTTCTTGAATAATGCTGGGTTATGAGTCTGTCTCCGAGATTTGAAAAGGTTACTTACTCGATAATATCTTTGGATTACTTTATAAATCTGAGCCCGAATGCTCAGTGATGTGTAATGGTAGAAACACTTTTTGACGTATTCACCGCTGCAGCTTCCATGCCTTGCCTCGCAGCTTCTCTTATCTTACGTAACTTTTGCCGATAGTGAGATGATAGAAATTTGCATTTTAATCCAAATTCGCATGAATCTGTTTACAGAAACTACGCAAAGTTTGATGGCAATAGATATATTGGCCTTCTGTGTTATCTATAATTTCCTTTTGTCAAGTTTGTGTATACGATTTCATTTGTGTATTTTGTGGTGTCTTGTTTTTTGACAATGATTTCATTTCTCTAGTATTATTTTCCTTTTTCTATTACTATTTCTAATGGGTTCTCTGCTTGTCTGTATTCCTGTCTATAACGGGTTCTCTGCTAGTCTGTATTCCTGTCTTTAAAGGGTTTTCTGCTAGTCTGTACTCCTGTCTCTAATGGATTCTCTGCTAGTCTGTATTCCTCTCTAATGGGTTCTCTGCTAGTCTGTATTCCTGTCTCTAATGGGTTCTCTGCTTGTCTGTATTCCTGTCTCTAATGGATTCTCTGCTTGCCTGTATTCCTGTCTATAACGGGTTCTCTGCTAGTCTGTATTCCTGTCTCTAAAGGGCTCTCTGCTAGTCTGTATTCCTGTCTCTAATGGGTTCTCTGCTTGTCTGTATTCCTGTCTATAACGGGTTCTCTGCTAGTCTGTATTCCTGTCTCTAATGGGTTCTCTGCTAGTCTGTACTCCTGTCTCTAATGGGTTCTCTGCTTGTCTGTATTCCTGTCTCTAAGTGGTTCTCTGCTTGTCTATATTCCTGTCTCTAAATGGTTCGTTGATATTTTCGTTTTGTTTCTTCTTCTTTCATATCCTTTTCGTTTCTCTGTTGCTTTATGGTCATCTTTTCATGTCCTTGCTCTTTCTGTATCATCGTTCTCGATATTATTCTTCATACTGAATATTGCAAATGAATGTACCTTCATCGTACAATCGTCCTTTTATTTATTTCACTCTTGAAATGCAACAAACATTCGTATCGTCCCATTTCAAAACATTAAAATCCTAAAAATATAAGCGAAAATCGAATATTATTACGGCGTCGGTTGCGTCCGTGGCTGATTGCATGTATTGCAGAGTTTAGGGAATTTACTGCCAATTGTTACGATATTTAATTCAGACTCCAATTAAAAATACTTTGATTTTTTCTAGTTGGTTTGTAAAAACGGGGGTGGATTGCCGATTGAGATAAATATACGGTGTGAAAGAGAAATACATTCGTTGATATACAGATCTATAGGAACTATATCAAATGTATAAATTGTTAACTAGAAACAACCGGTTTTTCTTAAAAACTGTAATTTAAAAACTTTATTTCATTTATTTGTGTGTGTGTGTGTGTGTGTGTGTGTGTGTGTGTGTGTGTGTGTGTGTGTGTGTGCGCGTGTGTGTGTGTGTGCGGGTAAAGGTAACTGATTGCAAAAGCCAAATTTGACAACCAATCCCAAATTCACTCCAGCGAAGATTACTTTATAACCATCTAAGTTTATTACCAGAATAAAAAGAAACAAAAAAAGCTTACTTCAATCACCCAGAAGTTAAATTAACCATTGGGATGAAGTCGTGAAAGAGTTAACAATGATTTTATTTATTTTAACAAAAATGTCTCCAAGTATTTTACCCGCGTCTATACACAAAAAAATGGAACTATTTTTCTTTCACCAAATTATGCCTCGAAAAGATTCGTTCAAAAATGGTAAGATTTTTTTGCATCGATGTTGTTATAAACATGTCTTACCAATGATGTTAACTTACACAGCCGTTTCGGAAGCTAAAATATACAATGCTGACAGTTCGGTTAGGTACAAAACAATAAGTTGGTACGACCAACGAGAACGGATAGGAACTCCTTCGATTTAAAATACATTATATAAAAATATAAAAATTAATGAACCTTAAAAATAAAATATAGAAAATGGAATTTTTTTTTCAATAAATAATAAAAATAGAACTATTAGAATATATACAGTATATATATATATATATATATATATATATATATATATATATATCGTAAAGAACGACGCTTTGTATACCTTATGAACCTTATGTTGTTTCGTGTGTTGGTCTCTCTTCACACGGAGGTCAAGCTGGTGGCCCCGCCTCTAGGTCTGGCCTGGTGGAGGAGCGAGTTACTTTCTTGCGCTCTCCACCGTACATAGCCAGGCACGCCCGGCTCATCTGGTACTGTCCTGAGCCAGGCATCCAGTCTTTTCTTGAAGACTTCAACTTTGACCCCCATTACGTTTCTGAGGTCCTTAGGAAGCTGGTTGAAAAGTCTTGGCCCCCTGACAACCAAGCTATTTTCCTTCAGGGTTGAGGAGGTCCCTTGTCGTGCTTTTAATTTGGGAACACTACACATTCTGCCTTTCCTATTTTCCAGTGTTGTTTGAATGGTAATTGGGTTTAGTTTTAGGTTTGGTACAGTTTTTCGATCATTTTCCATATGTAGATTATGATGTACCTCTCTCTTCTTCTTTCCAGTGAGTACAGATTTAGTTTACGTAGTCTTTCCCAGTAGTTGAGTTCTTTGCAGCCATCAATCTTGGCTGTGAAATGCCTTTGCGTTTCTTCTAGTTTATTAGTTTCTTCCTTTTTATATGGGGACGTCAAAACTTAGCAGTATTCAAGTTTTGGTATAATCAGTGTTTTTAGCAGGGGAATCATTACTGTCCTGTCCCTTCTTGAACGTTCTTAGAACCTGTCCGGCTACTCTTTTGCTTTATTATCGCTATCTGATTTTGTGTTTCGAATTTCGCATCATCTGTCATTATTATCCCGAGATCAATCGCTTTCATGCTTCTCTGAATTTCCTGTCTATCTGGAGCATAATATGCAGTCTGTTTAAGTTCTTCTTTTCTACCATATCTCAAGAGCTGAAATTTCTCGGCGTTGAATGACATGTTGTTGTCTTCTGACCATTTGTATATTTTGTTCGTGTCCCTCTGCAAGGCCTCCACGTCATGTACATCGCTGATTTTTCTGCTGATCTTTGTATCGTTTGCAAAGGATGTTACTATACTATTGCTGTTTACTCCGCTGTCTATGTCTGTTAGCATGATAATGAACAGGAGTGGGGCCAGTACTGTCCCTTGTGGTACTGAGCTGCGTACTTCCGATTCTGATGATGATATACCTTGAATTTTGACGACCTGCAGACGATCACTAAGGAAGTTGTAGATCCATTTTCCCACTTTGCCTGTTATTCCCATGTCTTAATTTTATGTGCTATTATACCATGGTCACATTTATCGAAAGCTTTAGCAAAATCTGTGTATATAACATCGTAGTTGTCATTGTCTTCAATGCATCTAGGATATTGTTGTAGTGCTCTATTAGTTGTGATAGGCATGATCTACTGATCGGAATCCATGTGATTTTCGTTGAATCTTTCCCGTGTCTCCAGGAAATCATAAATTTTCTGTCTAACTATTCTTTCAAATACTTTGGTGAGGTGGGACGTCAATGACACTGGTCTATAGTTCTTGCTTGAGATCTGTCCCCTCCTTTATATATAGGGACAATGTTTGCTCTTTTCAAGATGCTCGGTATTTCCCCAGTGTCTAGGGATCTTCTCATATCCAGTATAAAGGTGTAGCTATTTTATTTTACAGTTTTTAATCAATAATGCGTTCCAATTGTCCGGACCTGCAGCTGAATGTAGTTTCATTTGCTCTATAGCTCTCGCTACATCTTCTGGTGTAAAACTCAAAGTCTGTTATATACTCTCCTTGCAATTCCTCTTCAAAGAATGCATTTATGTCAGGTATCGCTTTGTCACTTTTTGGGTACTGAAAACTGATTCATATTGAGCTCTCAATGTATCAGATATTTCTTTGGATCGTCGGTTAGTTCATTATTTCCCGTCCTTAAGGGCCCAATAGCGGCGCGCGTTTGTTTCCTTTTGCATAGCTATAGAAGTATTTGGATTTTCCTTATTGCTTCTACCGCCTTTTCCTCTTCCCTCTCTGTATGGTCCTTAATCAGGGCTTGTATTCCCTATCGATACCCTCCAGTTTCTTTTATTATTTCCTGCCATTATCTCCGCGCAAGATGAGAGCGAAAGAACGAAACGAATGAAAAAATGAGGTACCCACCCGGGAATCGAACCCGGGATCTTCCGTTGCGGTCAGAATATCCCGGGTTCGATTCCCGGGTGGGTACCTCATTTTTTCATTTTTCGTTCTTTCGCTCTCATCTTGCGCGGATAATTCTCCTATACAAAGCGTCGTTTTACGTTAATTATACTGCGTGTTTGCAGTTATAATATATATATATATATATATATATATATATATATTATATATATATAAAATATTATTTGCTGCGTCTGTAATCAAATAACTTATAGCTGATTTATTTCTTATTTTAAGGTTTTACATTTTAAGAGTTTGCATTTTAATGTTATATATATATATATATATATATATATATATATATATATATATATATATATATATTAGGGTGTCTCTTATTTTCAAAGTGTTGATTGGTTTAGGTTGCCCCCCTCAACCAGTTCCATTGGTTGAAAAAACATCACATATAAAATGTTTTTTGGATTGAACAATTTTTAGAGGTCGCCCCCGCTTATTAAAGTTCATAAAATATAGCTATTATTTATGCAATTAATATTTGAAATTACTAGCAGTTGTCAAGTATACTAAACATATGTTTTTAATTAATTAATCATCAATTTATGATGAATTCAATTAAATGAATATATTAGAAATAATTGTCAAGTTTGTAGCTGAAAATATTGCTTGATAAGACAAGATCAACCTGTTTAAACATGTTTCATCAAGAATGCTCCAGATTATGTTGCAATTGTTTATTTGTCATCATTCAGTGTTCTGCTGTCATAAGTAAAAGTGTGTGTAACTGTGTATCACTATACTTCTTTTTTGCTATTATCAGATAATAAACTATGTTATTTATATTTTTCACAATTATTTATACTGATTTTGTTATTAGTGTTTGAAAAAAATTTAATGAATTTAATGAAAAAATTAGAATTTATGCTCTTATACACATATTATGAAGTTTTAAACAATGTTGCTATTTGTCACAAAGAATTTAATTTAGTTCAATGGAAATTTTACCTGACGTGTTTCATGATCTGTTTCTATCAGTGGCGTGAGAATGAGAAAAGTGAGAAAGTGAGAATGAGGAGGAGGAGCCCAAAGGAGCTTGTGCTTTACCAAAATCTAAGAAAAAACGAGGCATGAAAAACATCATGACTATTCAGATGTCTGCTGCCCTGGATCGTACACAAATTTCCTCTAGAAAGGCAACATTTATCCTCGCAGAGGCAGCTAAAAGCTTTGGTTTGGACGCTTCAGATTACAACATAAACCAACATTCTATCCATCGCCTTCAAAATAAGAACCGAGCTCGTCATGCTAAAGAACTTAAGGAGCATTTCCATGGAGAATGTTCTATGACAGTCCACTGGGATGGCAAGATGATGGAGGACCTCACCTCGCACAAGCACATTGATCGTCTCCCAGTACTTGTGTCAGGACCTGGTGTTGAACAGCTGCTTGCTGTCCCCAAAATCCCAAACTCAACTGGAGAAGCACAAGCTGAAGCCGTCTTTAACTGCCTGAATGAATGGGGAATTACAGATAGAGTAAAAGCAATTTGTTTCGATACAACAGCTTCAAACACGGGTCAATATAGTGGAGCCTGTGCTCTCATCGAAGCAAAATTGGGACATGATGTTTTGTACTTGCCTTGTAGACACCATGTTTTAGATTTATTGTTGGGAGCTGCATTTGAAGCAACATTGGGCTCTACATCAACTGGTCCAGAGATATTGATCTTTAAGCGTTTTCGTGACAATTGGACTTCTGTTGATCAAAGCCAGTTCCAAAAGGTGAGACAGACACGATTACTAAAGAAGCAATTATCCAGTCTAAAACTGAACTAATTCAGTTTTCTAGATCCCAGGCACCTATGCTACGGGATGACTATCAAGAACTTTTGGATCTGTCCATCATCTTTCTTGGAGGTGTCCCCAATAAAGGCATCAAGTTTCGTGCACCAGGTGCCATGCATCGAGCTCGCTGGATGTCCAAAGCGCTCTATTCTATCAAGATGTGGCTTTTTCGAAACCAGTTCAAGATGACTAAAACTGAAGAACGAGGAATTCGAGATCTTTCCCTTTTTTCTGTTCTCATCTATATGAAGGCTTGGACAACATCCTCACTCCCTATTGAAACCCCATTTAATGACTGGCTCCTTATGAGGTCATTGATTAATTATCCTAACAAAAATATTTCTGATGCAACTAAAAAAAAGCTCTCTAACCACTTATGGTACCTGTCTGAAGAAGCAGTTGGTCTTGCTTTCTTTGATGAGCGAATTACTACAGATGTAAAGAAACGCATGGTAAAGGCATTAGAAGATGAGTCCACTGATAGACCACCCAAGCGTCCTCGGATTCCTGAATCGACCTTCTGCTCTGGTGAAGAACTACACCAACTTGTTACAAGAAATACTAGAGAATTCTTTACTAAGCTGAATTTGCCAGAAGGATTTCTGAACAAGGCACCCAGCATTTGGACATCCAACTGTGAATATTTAAGGGCCAGAGCTATTGTTGCAGCTCTATCTGTTGTAAATGACCGGGCAGAACGTGCAGTAGCTTTAGTTCAAGAGCTGAATAAGAAATTGACAGTGGGGGAAGAGCAGCTCCAGTTCCTGCTCCAAACTGTTGCAAAACACCGCCAGTCACCCAGTTCCATCAAAAACTGTTCTTCTCAAAAAATAACCATCAATGAGGTCGCACCTTAAAATACACCATATTGTATAATCATTGTATATTAAATAAATGTTGTATAAGGAAATAATGCTAATTAAAGTAATTAAAGTATGTAAATAGCACTGGCATTTTGAATTTATCTCTATATAATAAACTAATGTTTTTTTTTGTAGCAATGCTTCATTGCTGATTGTATATAAAAAAAGAGCCAGGAAGGATTTTGGATAGGAGAAAAAGGATTGGGATAAAGAAGGATTGAGGACCAAAGGATGGATTATAACAACATCAAGGATAGGTTAGAAAAGGATCAATGATAAATAAGAAGGCCTATACTTATAAAAAACGAATCAAACTAAAAAAAGAAGGAAGGAATTATGTGTATAATGAGCATAATCATATGTCAGGAGCTATTATGCCATGGTCACCATTTTTATTAGCCGGGGGCGACCCTAAATATGAGCCAATTTGTGTCAAACTTTCAAGTTTTAGTTTTTATGCTAAATGGAACTATTTTAGGGGGCGCAGATAAAATAATTCAACATTTCAATTTTTGACTACCCAATAAGAGACACCCTAATATATATATATATATATATATATATTAATGATGGATCGAGTGGTCGGTTTTTCACAACCGCGGTTGCGGTTGTGTTTGCGGTTGTCGAATTTTTTCCAACCGCGGTTGCGGTTGCGGTTATCATATACTAGGAAAAATGCGTAATTATTAACTGGATTTAGCCACTGTAGTGCGATTTAGCCACACTTGGTACATAATATATACTAAATAGTATTTATTTAGTAAATACCTTATGTTGAACACAAGTTTTGCAATACACCGCTACCGCTATTTGTGTGTTGCAAAACTTGTGTTCAACATAAGGTATTTACTAAATAAATACTATTTAAATGAAGTATATTCTAAACTTATATAGCTATTATGAAAGAATAGGTCAAATTAATTAAAACCATATTTTGCACTAAGTGTGTTACCAGGATGAGGGACGAGGACCCATCGCACTGTTCATCCCACCTACCACTTTCCCCAGCCTCCACCCATTGGAAAGTTATGGATTATTATTCAATTGAAAAACTGATGTCAAACTTAATGACAGCAGTGTGAATTTCAAATAATATTTTTGCTGCATTTTCACCTTTCAAGCGGCAACGCCTCTCATCGTACAACGTTCCCGCTCCACTGAAGAGCTGCTCGCTTGGAATGCTACTTGAAGGGCAAGCAAGATATGTTCTTGCAATACAGCCAAGTTCTTTGTATTTTAGTTCGTTATCTTTCCACCACTGAAGAGGATCATCGTCGGGAGCAATTCTTTTTCTTTGTGATAGTTGTCTAGAAGACAAAATTAAAATTAACTAAGCTTTTACAACCGCAACCGCACTTATGGAACGGCGGTTGCGGTTACGGTTGCGGTTGTGAATTTTTGTGCGGTTGTAGTGCGGTTGCGGTTGCGGTTGCGGTTATTCGATCCATCACTAATATAATATATATATATATATATATATATATATATATATATATATATATATATACACAGTATATTCTGTGTGTGGGTGTGTGTGTGTGTCCCAAAAGTCACGCAACCAAAACCAGGAAGCTTATAAATTAGCAATTATATCATACAGTGTAGCCTTACAGTTCTAAATGTATCGTAATTTAGAATAAACTAAGCCCTAGGATACCTCCTCCCCCCATTCATAGGTTATGTTAACTAGGAAGAGACCTGAGCTTAAATTTAGAATGGGCAAAAGGGTATAGTAAGTAGTAGAGTTTGTTTTGATAATGCCTAAAGCAAAATTCATGGTCATTGTTGAAATGTATTTTATCACAAAATCTTTCGAACGGTGTTAAGCAGACTTTGGTGAAAACCACCAAACAAAAACACAATTTCTTGACTGGTTGAACACCTTCGGGAGAGTGACTCTTTAGATGATAAGAAAAAAAAAAAGTTAAACCCCTGCGTGTGATTAGTTGGAATGTGTTGGATGATTTATTTAAAAGGCTTACGATTTCGTCAAGAAAATCTTCACGGAAGATGTCACGAGAGAGTAGACTGGAAAAGAGTACTATCCATAGAATCTGCAGGAAACTCCCATTTTATCCGTACTGCGTTCAAGTCGTCCATGGTTGAAGAGGCCAGACAAGGAAAAGAAGGCTGCAGTACTGCCACTGCCATTTGCGGAACTAAGAAACTTTGTTCTTTGATGAAGCCTGGTTTTTACCTCGGTGGGTATGTAACGTTTGTAAAGTGCAGAATACGGGAATTTGAGTCAGAAAGAATCTAGGGTTTGTCAGCCTCCCCTACAGTCAGTGTCGTGTGCAATCTCGAGGCAAAGGATATGTGGATCACTATTCCTTACAGAAACTGTAATTACTGAACGCGACCGTAACGTAATTGAATAGTTCATTACACTGTTACACGCTGAAGAACGTAATGCGTAGTCTCATCATGATGGGTCAGCAGCTCATACAGGCACAGAAACGTTGGAATTCATTCAAAACTTCTTCAAAGAGAAAGTAATAGGCAAGTTTTTCATTCTAAATTATGCCCTTTCTATGTACTCTAATATCGAGAGTACAAATAAGCCTAAATGTACTTTTGATTAAAAAAGTACTTTTTGAAGTGAAAGTTTTAGCAGAATGAATTAAATCAAAGGGTTCGCTTCTGTCCAAGGAGGACTCTCTGAATTATAATAAAAAACACTGAGTACAGTTTACGGATTAAGGATAAACCTTTCACATTACTTCTGTTACACCTTCTACCTGCTGAAAACTAGGTAACAGCCAGGAAGCTCAGTCCTCCAATGTTGAGGGGTGAGTGTGCCTCAAGGGTCACCTTTACCCGAGTAGTAACAGGTTAATCATCGAACTCAACCCAACAGCAGACGGGAGTGAACCAAATCCTCATCGCTCAAAGTCCACCACTGTAACCACTGAGCTACTGGGCGCCCACCTACTAAAACTACTCTTTAAATACTTTATGTATTTAAGGTCAATTATACTCTCATTTTTAAGGTAGACAATGGACGGGATTTACTCGTAAAGTGTTTGGTAGCCCGATCCCCAGATTTGACTCGACCAAATTATTTTCTATGGGGACACACCAAGGAAGAAACGTAAACCAACAATGCTATGGATTTGCATGACCTTGAAGCGGAACATAATCGCTTGTATTGACATCATGTACAGAGACATGTAAGAAGTAAATAGACAGCCCAGATTTTGCTGTAACAATTTGGCGTAAAAGATTCAACAATTCTGATCGTGTTGCTGGTTTTTTGGGCTTTTTACGTAAAGTCTTGTCTAGTATTGCCCACACGTGTTCTATGGGGTTCATGTCAGGGGACTGACTCGGCCAAGGAAGTCGTTTGATACCATTTCGCTCCTCCCATTCTTTCGTCTTTTTTGAGGTGTGGCATGGGGCTCCATCTTCCATGAACAGGCAGCTGTCTTTTTCAATTTGACCACTTGAGAATATTGGCATAAGTCCTTCTTCAAGGATAGAAATGTAGGAAACGAATATTAGTCATAATAATGGCAAAAAAATGGATGCATACATTTTACCATAAAATTAAGGGTGTCTATTTACTTCTTGCATGACTCTGTAAATATGGATACGTGAATCGAAAGAAGATGGTGGTCACTTTCAGCCCTTATTGTAGGGTACTGTGTTCCTTTTTATCCTCCATTATCTTTCTATCCGAAAATTTCCTCGTGTTTTTTGTCTTCTAATATAGGGTTGCGCATGCGTAACCGTTAGAACATCCTGTGTGTGTGTATATATCTATATTGTAAATTCTTAATTTATGCGTACACACACACACACACACACACACACATATATATATATATATATGTGTGTGTGTGTGTGTGTGTGTGTATGTTTGTGTGTGTGTGTGTGTGTGTGTGTGTATGTTTGTGTGTGTGTGTGTGTGTGTGTATTATATATATATAATACAGAGCCATCGACTTGTTATAAAGCGCAGTATTATAAAAATTAGCTCTAGAGTGCGGAAAAACGTTAAAGCCAGTGACGCGGTCTCTCGTATAGGAGATGACACCGTGTCCAAAAAGCATTAAGGATATTTTGGGAATATTTCAACAATGGCTCAAAAATGACTTCATTTTTAAACTTTAAATTTACGAAGGTTAAATTCAAACTGTATAAATAAATAAATAAATATTCAGGTGAGTTTTTTAAAATTCTAATTTTTGTACTTCGCAACAAGGTTTTTCCCCAAGAAGTATAATATGAATAATGCTTAAATTTGAATTATATTATCTACCATAGTTTAAACGCGTAGATAAGATTCTTTTTCTATTTTTTTTTTTTTTAGATGGGATAAAATTTTGTACCGTCTGTTTATTGTCTTTAAGCCCAGATGGTTTCGAAGTGTAGTTTGTGCAATGAACTTCCTCGTGCAGAGAATCAGTTTTAAATTAGATGAATAAATCCTGTGCAGTCCCGTTGTTATAGAAACCAGCGTCCTTACGTCGTAATTCAGTCTAAAATTAAATGAACCAACAAATTTGTGGAAAGGAGACATATAACTTAGTTGCAGTGGAAGTAATTTACCAAAGAGATACCAAAGAGATACAACGTTACCACAGAGACGAACGTTCTACATTTATTTTTTTTTTCTTTTGCTGAGGCTTAATTCTCATCATTTTTGCATCTATTACCCGCAAATAATTTGTGCACCTTTCTTACATGTAACCTGCGATAGTTTTCTTTATAAACATACATTTTTAACAGTTCATCCCTAACTGCGATTGCGTCAGTCGCGAAATTTCTCTGAAAACAAAGATTATAGACATAGATATAACATAGAGCGTAATTAGTATGTAAGGGAAACACTTTATCTTTATATGTCGTGCAAACGAGAGTTGATAGTGCATCATTTCTGAAATATTGCAAATTTTTTAAAAACATTACAACTGAGACAGACAATTTCTGCATTTCGTCTTCAGTATAACGTACTTTTCTTCAAATTTACGTCAGTGTATAAAAATGTTTATTTTAAGTGTTGGAAAATTTGCATCAATGACGTATAAGAAATTGAATAATAATAAAAGGTGATAAATGATGTATGATGACGTAATAAATGACGTAATGAAATTCAAATCCAAGGAGAGGAAACTTTTTCTAACTCAATAATGTACGTATTACAGTAAGTTCATTCAATATATATATATATATTATATTATATATTATATATATATAATATATATATATATATATATATGTCCTCTATTGCAATATTTTGTTCCACATTCAGACACGAACATTTATATGCACTTTTAAAACGCAGTTTATGTATCAACATACATGTTGAATTCCACTGCCAGGTTTCAAATATTCATTTCAACATTCATTTGAAATGTTCAAATAGTTTATAAAGAAATACCTTCTGAAGAATGTTCGGATTTAAACATTTAAGAATGTTCAGATTTCACATTTACATGACCCTAAAAGTCAGTTTTATCTATTTATACATATTGTCTATTTATCTATTTAGATAGATAGTGTTTTATTTAAATTAAAACAATATTTATAGAAACATGCTTACTGCAGGTTTGCAAAAACATGTTGCAATAGTGTTGAAAACTGTTGAGCTGTTAACTTTATCAACATGGTTTGAACATTTTAGGATATATATATATATATATATTATGTAGGAAGGAGAGGCCAAGTGCGAGTGCCCGCCAAAATGCTCCCTCCATAGAAGAAGGAGAAAGACGAAATCAAGGTCTCTAACGCTCAGCGATGCGTTTTAATTTGCGTGTGTGTGTGGGTGTAAGAACACGTACATTCACCGACAGT
The DNA here is from genome assembly GCA_023014485.1 of Bathynomus jamesi. NCBI lineage: Eukaryota > Metazoa > Arthropoda > Malacostraca > Isopoda > Cirolanidae > Bathynomus > Bathynomus jamesi. Next base: position 817,406 of record JAJOZX010000492.1, read on the forward strand.
GATATTTTTGCTTTGAGGTTTCTTGCATTTTTACTGTGTATCTTTCATGTTGAGTGAATAAACAGCATGAAATAAGCATTTCATTGTACCATTTTCCATCAACAAAACTCTGCCAGTTTTGGCTCACTTATCATCAGCGTTCTTGGTGAAAGATGGCCGCTCTCTACGTGTATATATATATATATATATATATATATATATATATATATATATATATATAATATAAACGCTAAAGCGTTACAGTACCCATTCCCTACCCAAATATAATTATTGACCCTGAAGTTACTTTTAAGATACTCTAAAAATAGGACTATAACTCGTAAAACAAACGTGGTCTGTTCAAAGTGCCACTTTGAAAATTTTAACACACACACACACACACACACACACACACACACACACACACACACACACATATTACAAACTCTTATTCACATTGGTGAAAATCCCCTATTTCACTAAATGAGATCCATAAATATCCCTAAAGCTCCCTAAATATCCCTAAATATCCCTAAAGATCCCTAACCCCACTTTGAAATATAATTTAAAGTTGGTGAAAATAAACATTGAAAAAATAAATATGAAAATCAGTCAATTCAACTTTGAAAATAAATAAAAATTGTTAAAAAAGAAACTTTGAATAAATAAAAAAATACTTTGAATCTTCGTACCATCAAAACTTTTAGAATATATATATATATATATATATTATATATATAATATATATATATATATATTATATATATATATATTATATATATATATATAATATATATATATATATAATATATATATATATATATAAGGGGTTGCGCGTCTTAAGGTACCTAAGCGCCACCACAGGCGAAAACGTGTTTTTGATGGGTATCACTATTTTCACCCCTTCCTCTATCGCGTGGTTTGGGTTATAATGACTTTAAGCCACTAGAAACATGGTTGAAAACCTTATGAAGCGAACTACTTTTTTCACCTCATTCTGTGCCAGAAATCGCACCCAAAGTTCGGCATAATAAGAAAATAAAATATAAAATATATAATATAAAATATAAAATATGAAAATCTATTCAAAAACTCATCAACATCTTCATTAGCATACTTAGAACTCCAATTTAGCCAAAAATGAACGTTCTACCTCAATTAATAACAGAGATACTATTGCCAGAATATTGCTGAACTTTGGAGGCGATTTCTGACCAATTTTAATTGTGGCGCTTAGGTACCTTAAGACGCGGGACCCCCTCATATATACACAGGGTGTCCCATAAGTCCGGTCTCATAGGAAAATTTATTTTAAATTAAATTCACAAAAGTAATGCATAAGACATAAACGAATGTTCAAATTGATGTTTCGTTTTGGGACCCTTTTTTTTTTTTTTTTAGGTTGCAGGTAGAGTAACATGCAATGGTTAATATGGAAGGGAGTTACACTCGTGAGGAAAAGGCCTCACATTTAAACATTTATATATATATATATATATATATATATATATATATATATATATATATATATATATATATATATATATATATATATAGTGGACCTAGTTTTAACCGTTTAAGGTGATAATGATTTAATTGTATGCAATGATTGATTAAGGCAATGACTGATTGCTTATTAATGAAAGGCTATTTGAGTAGATCCCCATACTATTGGAAGTGACCGAAAAGGCAGCAAGGTCACCAGCTTGGTTTTCACCCAAGCAAATTAATATTAAGGTTATAAAAGACATCTTATGGGTTTTGTAGTTTATTATGAAAATAAAGCCGTTATTTATTCACTGTGATATAACAAAGAATTGACAGTAATGAATTGGTAGTTTTACGTTATGCTTATGACATAGACTTAGCTAATAAGATGAAATGTTAATAGCTTAATTGACACGTAATTAATAATGTAATACTCATCGATGGTATGTAAATGGCATGCGGCATGGAACATTGAATGGGCCTAGTAAATGATATAAAGAATGCACGTACGTTTGATACATTGAATGGAATACTTGACACTGATTAAGTAGGCTAAATGATTGCATGGATGCACATAGAATAAGTGATGTGGCCTAATAATAATGAATTGAAATGCTTGACAAATACACAAATATCATTTATATAGAAGATCATTATGTGATGTTAAATGATTACGTCAAGAGAACATTTAGTTAACACAAATATATGAATTGAACATAATGACGGATGATACGCGGAATTACGGTATTGTAATGACACTTGAATTGGATGACAGGCCTACTGCGTTCTTTCACGAGAGTCAGTTGGAACGCGTGATTACACACTTTGGGAGTATAGCCTACCGTTCGGCGGTAGGCTAATGTAGGCTTCACAAGAGTACTTAGAATAGGAGGTACTTATCTTAGGACGATGTAAACTCTTGAAGGCGGGTTGGAGACGAACCATTTTACGCAGATTCGAGTTGTCGTTGTCCGTTAAGCCTCTTGAGATGATGGATGTAGGCTTCGTGGAGGCCTGAGGTGATGTTACTTCTCGAGGTGCAGGCTGGCCTTGTGATATTGCAGGCGTAGGCCTGTGGTGCCGAAGATATCTCGAGGAACGTGGCGAAACTTGAAGGCCGACCCGGCA